>CM073764.1:20559528-20593339 GCA_037127475.1 Arma custos
GCTGGCATGAGGCCGTCGTACTTGCTAGGGGGTCGGGGTGGGACCAACCCGGAGGGTCCTGCGACCACCTTCTCGGGCTCCTTGGTCACCACCTTTTTCCTCCTCTCATCCGCCCTAGTCCTGGCCGCATGCCTCAAAATCCCGGCCTCCTGGTCCTTGAGCCGGAGGTCCCCGATGAGGCCCTGAACTCTGTTAAGGGTTGGGGAGACCCACTCCTTCTTCTTCTTGTCATATTCGCCCCCTATGGCATCACTGATAGATGTTGCCACCATGGGGGCGATAATTTCGGACACCTTCGTGGCTATGATCTTGTGAAGGGTCTCCCCATTCAGGGCCTCCTTCACCACCTCCTCCACTATGGTGGGCACCATCTTCCACTGCGCCTGGAGGCCCACGACAATGCCCAGAATATCTCTTATCTGGCCATTGATATAACCCTGGGCCTCCATCGACATCTTCTTCCGGACGAGGTAGGCCCTGACCTGGTCCGAAATTCTTTCGGCCTTGGCAGTAGGATCCTCGACCGCTTCCTCTACCGGGGAATCATCTTCCCTCAGCCTCTTAGCCTTCTGCTTCTCGACTTCTCCGTCGGAAGCAGAGGCTAACGGCCAGTTGATTCTGGCTCCGGGCGCCGGTCCTCGTTCCTCTCCCTCTCCACTTTTAGTGTCCATCGCACTGACGTTATCACTACTCATAGTTTTTAAAGAAACAAAAACAATTTTAACTAAAATAAAAATAAAATAAAATTTTTTTTTTTTTTTTTAATTAATTAATTAAAACTAACTAAAATTAATTAAAACCAATTTCGAACCGAAGTTCTCCTGTCCTATTGGGAGCCCCGGATCGCACTTGTGTCCCTCGGGGCTTCAACCAATCACTACCGCCACTTTCACTCGGGAGCTAGTGTAAAACACGTCTTACCTGCTCGGGAGCTGGGCGACGACTGATAGCTGCAGCGTTCAACAAGAGTGGGGCTAATCCCCAGGAGCTCGTCAGCCGTAGGTCCGCTCTCATCGACTGCCGGAGCGCTACTAACCACCCCTAACCACCCCTAACCACCCCTAACCACCCCTAACCACCCCTAACCACCCTAACCACCCCTAACCACCCCTAACCACCCCTAACCACCCCTAACCACCCCTAACCACCCCTAACCACCCCTAACCACCCCTAACCACCCCTAACCACCCCTAACCACCCCTAACCACCCCTAACCACCCCTAACCACCCCTAACCACCCCTAACCACCCCTAACCACCCCTAACCACCCTAACCACCCCTAACCACCCCTAACCACCCCTAACCACCCCTAACCACCCCTAACCACCCCTAACCACCCCTAACCACCCCTAACCACCCCTAACCACCCCTAACCACCCCTAACCACCCCTAACCACCCTAACCACCCCTAACCACCCCTAACCACCCCTAACCACCCCTAAACCACCCCTAACCACCCCTAACCACCCCTAACCACCCTAACCACCCCTAACCACCCCTAACCACCCCTAACCACCCCTAACCACCCCTAACCACCCCTAACCACCCCTAACCACCCCTAACCACCCCTAACCACCCCTAACCACCCCTAACCACCCCTAACCACCCCTAACCACCCTAACCACCCCTAACCACCCCTAACCACCCCTAACCACCCCCTAACCACCCTAACCACCCCTAACCACCCCTAACCACCCCTAACCACCCCTAACCACCCCTAACCACCCCTAACCACCCCTAACCACCCCTAACCACCCCTAACCACCCCTACCACCCCTAACCACCCCTAACCACCCCTAACCACCCCTAACCACCCCTAACCACCCCTAACCACCCCTATAACCACCCCTAACCACCCCTAACCACCCCTAACCACCCCTAACCACCCCTAACCACCCCTAACCACCCCTAACCACCCCTAACCACCCCTAACCACCCTAACCACCCCTAACCACCCCTAACCACCCCTAACCACCCCTAACCACCCCTAACCACCCCTAACCACCCCTAACCACCCCTAACCACCCCTAACCACCCCTAACCACCCCTAACCACCCCTAACCACCCCTAACCACCCCTAACCACCCCTAACCACCCCTAACCACCCCTAACCACCCCTAACCACCCCTAACCACCCCTAACCACCCCTAACCACCCCTAACCACCCCTAACCACCCCTAACCACCCCTAACCACCCCTAACCACCCCTAACCACCCCTAACCACCCCTAACCACCCCTAACCACCCCTAACCACCCCTAACCACCCCTAACCACCCCTAACCACCCCTAACCACCCCTAACCACCCCTAACCACCCCTAACCACCCCTAACCACCCCTAACCACCCCTAACCACCCCTAACCACCCTAACCACCCCTAACCACCCCTAACCACCCCTAACCACCCCTAACCACCCCTAACCACCCCTAACCACCCCTAACCACCCCTAACCACCCCTAACCACCCCTAACCACCCCTAACCACCCCTAACCACCCCTAACCACCCCTAACCACCCCTAACCACCCCTAACCACCCCTAACCACCCCTAACCACCCCTAACCACCCCTAACCACCCCTAACCACCCCTAACCACCCCTAACCACCCCTAACCACCCCTAACCACCCCTAACCACCCCTAACCACCCCTAACCACCCCTAACCACCCCTAACCACCCCTAACCACCCCTAACCACCCCTAACCACCCCTAACCACCCCTAACCACCCCTAACCACCCCTAACCACCCCTAACCACCCCTAACCACCCCTAACCACCCCTAACCACCCCTAACCACCCCTAACCACCCCTAACCACCCCTAACCACCCCTAACCACCCCTAACCACCCCTAACCACCCCTAACCACCCCTAACCACCCCTAACCACCCCTAACCACCCCTAACCACCCCTAACCACCCCTAACCACCCCTAACCACCCCTAACCACCCCTAACCACCCCTAACCACCCCTAACCACCCCTAACCACCCCTAACCACCCCTAACCACCCCTAACCACCCCTAACCACCCCTAACCACCCCTAACCACCCCTAACCACCCCTAACCACCCCTAACCACCCCTAACCACCCCTAACCACCCCTAACCACCCCTAACCACCCCTAACCACCCCTAACCACCCCTAACCACCCCTAACCACCCCTAACCACCCCTAACCACCCCTAACCACCCCTAACCACCCCTAACCACCCCTAACCACCCCTAACCACCCTAACCACCCCTAACCACCCCTAACCACCCCTAACCACCCCTAACCACCCCTAACCACCCCTAACCACCCCTAACCACCCCTAACCACCCCTAACCACCCCTAACCACCCCTAACCACCCCTAACCACCCCTAACCACCCCTAACCACCCCTAACCACCCCTAACCACCCCTAACCACCCCTAACCACCCCTAACCACCCCTAACCACCCCTAACCACCCCTAACCACCCCTAACCACCCCTAACCACCCCTAACCACCCCTAACCACCCCTAACCACCCCTAACCACCCCTAACCACCCCTAACCACCCCTAACCACCCCTAACCACCCCTAACCACCCCTAACCACCCCTAACCACCCCTAACCACCCCTAACCACCCCTAACCACCCCTAACCACCCTAACCACCCCTAACCACCCCTAACCACCCCTAACCACCCCTAACCACCCCTAACCACCCCTAACCACCCCTAACCACCCCTAACCACCCCTAACCACCCCTAACCACCCCTAACCACCCCTAACCACCCCTAACCACCCCTAACCACCCCTAACCACCCCTAACCACCCCTAACCACCCCTAACCACCCCTAACCACCCCTAACCACCCCTAACCACCCCTAACCACCCCTAACCACCCCTAACCACCCCTAACCACCCCTAACCACCCCTAACCACCCCTAACAACCACCCTAACCACCCCTAACCACCCCTAACCACCCCTAACCACCCCTAACCACCCCTAACCACCCCTAACCACCCCTAACCACCCCTAACCACCCCTAACCACCCCTAACCACCCCTAACCACCCCTAACCACCCCTAACCACCCCTAACCACCCCTAACCACCCCTAACCACCCCTAACCACCCCTAACCACCCCTAACCACCCCTAACCACCCCTAACCACCCCTAACCACCCCTAACCACCCCTAACCACCCCTAACCACCCCTAACCACCCCTAACCACCCCTAACCACCCCTAACCACCCCTAACCACCCCTAACCACCCCTAACCACCCCTAACCACCCCTAACCACCCCTAACCACCCCTAACCACCCCTAACCACCCCTAACCACCCCTAACCACCCCTAACCACCCCTAACCACCATCCCTAACCACCCCTAACCACCCCTAACCACCCCTAACCACCCCTAACCACCCCTAACCACCCCTAACCACCCCTAACCACCCCTAACCACCCCTAACCACCCCTAACCACCCCTAACCACCCCTAACCACCCCTAACCACCCCTAACCACCCCTAACCACCCCTAACCACCCCTAACCACCCCTAACCACCCCTAACCACCCCTAACCACCCCTAACCACCCCTAACCACCCCTAACCACCCCTAACCACCCCTAACCACCCCTAACCACCCCTAACCACCCCTAACCACCCCTAACCACCCCTAACCACCCCTAACCACCCCTAACCACCCCTAACCACCCCTAACCACCCCTAACCACCCCTAACCACCCCTAACCACCCCTAACCACCCCTAACCACCCCTAACCACCCCTAACCACCCCTAACCACCCCTAACCACCCCTAACCACCCCTAACCACCCCTAACCACCCCTAACCACCCCTAACCACCCCTAACCACCCCTAACCACCCCTAACCACCCCTAACCACCCCTAACCACCCCTAACCACCCCTAACCACCCCTAACCTTTTTTTTTTTTTTTTTTTTTTTTTTTTTTTTTTTTTTTTTTTTTTTTTTTTTTTTTTTTTTTTTTTTTTTTTTTGCCCCCTTCCTGCCATTTCTGGCATACGGGGTACGGCGGTGGTGGGTTGATACGTTGGGTTTACGCACGCCCACCACCGCCAAAAAACAACTCTTTATTTAATAAATTCTTATTCTACAATTTTTTGGGGGGTACCTTTATAATCTCCTGGGTACAATTTTAAAATAAAATAAAAAATAAAAATCTGTGGTGCTGCCCGGTGCACGGATGTGCACCTTACTGATGGGGCAGCACCTTTAAGGCCTCCTGGCCGGTCTGCATCCGTCCGGTTGCCGTCCAGCCCTCCTGGTCCGCCGCATCCGTCCGGTCCGCATCCGGCCAGTCCTCTCCCTCAGTCCTCTGCTCCTGGGGGCTCGTCCTCCTCCGAATGCCTTGGTGAATCCTGGTCCGGTGGCTCGCCGGGTGGCCGTATCCTGCTGATGGTAAAATGCGCAGGACCGACCACCTCCTTCCACCCGTAGACATACTCCCTGAAGTGGGGGTAATTGTCCTCCTCCATGAGGCGGGGGAAGTCTTCCTCGGCGAGGACGAAGATCCCGGTCTTCCTTGACAACCTGGCACGGTGTCCTTCCATCGCGATGCAGGTGAGCAACACGTGCTCCGCCGTCTCTGGGACTCCACAGGTGGGGCACCGGGGGTCGACCTCTCTTCTATGCTCACTGAGCTTTCCCCGGAACCCACCGTGTCCCGTCAGCATCTGCGAGACCCAGTAGTCCGGGAGGACCCATGTCGCAGACAACCTCGACTGGACGGTGGGGAAAAACTTCCTCAACGTAGAGCCCTTCTGGCTCGTCACCCACCGTCCATTCCACTGCTCTATTGAGTCCTCCCTCAAAATCCTCTTCCACTGGTTCGGGGTCTCGCCGATCCTCTGACGGAGTCCCTCCGGGAGCGTCTCCAGCCCCTGCCTCTTCGCCTCGTACTTGAGGGCATCCTCCTTCAGGAGGAGGTCCAGGGGCATGGCTCCGGCAAGCACCTGCACCGCCTCATGCGACACCGTCCTGTACGCCTTCGTGACCCGTAGCAGAGCCAGTCTCTGGATCGTCGCCAGTCTCCTTCTCTGCTGCTGCGTGAGGTTGCGGCTCCACACCGGGGATGCATACCTCAGGATACCCAAGACCACGCCTTTATAAATGGTCATCGTTGCCGGGTACCTGAGGCCCCAGAATGCACCCCCGATCCTTCCTAATCCGTTGAGTGACAGGGTCACCCTATCTTTCAGGTATCCCAGGTGAGGAGTGGCGTCGAAGTTTTTCCTAAACCTCACGCCCAGGTACGTCACCTCCTCACCTAGCCTGACCCTCTCCGTCTGGATGTCCAGTGTGATAGGGTGAGCCCTGTCGGTGGAGCCTCTCAGGAGTATGGCCTGGGTCTTGGCAGCGGCCATACTCAACTTCCTCCTCACGCACCATTCCGCTACGAGACTGGCGCACCTCTCTGCTTCCGTCTTCACTCTGGCTCTGCTATTCGCGGCCACGATGACTGCCAGGTCGTCGACGTAGGCCGTGGCAAGGAAACCATGATCTTCCAGTTCCCCCAGCAGCTGGTCAAATACGAGTTTCCACAGGGCCGGCCCGAGGACCGACCCTTGTGGACAACCTCTCTCTATCTCCTTCTCGACCTCGTAGTAGCTACCTCTTATCCTGACACTCCTTTCACTGAGGTAGCTACTTACGAGGGAGTACAAGTTGCTGGGGGCGTCGAACTCCTGCAGCCGCTGGAGTACGCAGGGCCACCACACGCTATCGAAGGCGGAGGATATGTCGAACAATATCAACATGACGTACTTCTCCGCCCTCTCTTCCACGTCCCTGCGCACTCTCAACAGTGCATCGGTCGTTCCCTTGCCACGGGTCGAGCCGAACTGCCGTGGATGGCTCGCCGCATCAAGGACCGGCCTTAGGCTGGTGACGATCAGGCTCTCCAGGACTTTACTCATCACCGGGAGGAGGCATATCGGCCTGTACGCCTTCGGCGTCTCCTTATCCTTGCCTCCTCCCTTGTAGAGGAGTCTCAGATCCGCGATCTTCCACTGTCTAGGGAACCGCCCCTGGTCCAGGCACTCATTGAAGATGCCAAGAAGGTCATCCTCAATGAGGGGGGCGCTCCTCTTCAAGATCGCGGCGTCGATCCCGTCAAGTCCTGGAGCTCTTCCGGTCCTCTGCCTATCCACGGCAAGACGTAGGTCCCATAAATCCCACGGTGGACTCAGCTCGGTACCTGGAGGGCATACCGTGGTGCGTCTCACCATCTTGTCTTCCTCCGTATCCTGAGACGGATCATCCCTGGGGTATGTATAGGCTATATACATATCTGCCGTCTCCTCCAGGGTGGTTGCCTGGGCATCTCCAACTCTGATAGCCGCCATCATGGTTAGCGGCTTCACCTTGCCCAGTGCCACCCTGTACGGGATTCCCCAGGGATTCTTTTCTGTCTCCTTGACGATAAACTCGTCCCAGGATACCTTCTTCTGGTGACGCACGCCGTTTCGGTATGCCCTGTACCTTGCCTTGGATTCCTCTCGGAGTGCCAGTCTCCTCTCCTCTTCCCGGCACTCCTGGTACCTGCGCCTGGCCCTGTAGTACTCCCTCTTGAGGAGCGTCAGGGCAGGCGTCCACCATGGGACCGGACGCGCTCTCGCTCTGCGGCGCTGGAGGGTCATATTGGCCGCTTCCGTGATGGCGCCCGTCAGCCCCGCCACTCTGCGGTCAACGGCTGACTCGCCTTCCATCGGCGCCATCTCATCCCATTCTCTGTCGACCAATATTCCCTCCAGTTCACTGGAGAAATCTCCCCAGTTCGCCGTTCGGGTCACAAAGCCTTTCTCCACTGGTAAGGCTCCGCCTTCCTCCTCTACCACACTGAAGGCTATGACCCGGTGGTCGGAGCTCGTGTCAGACCGTAGGGTCCAGCCCGCAATGCGCCTCGCCATGGTGGCCGTGGCGAGTGTGACGTCGATCCAGCTCTCGCCCCTGGCTCCAACGAATGTTGGGCCAGAGGGCTCGTTCAAGACCAAGAGCTGGCACCTCGCCACGGTTTCCTCCACCAGTCTTCCTCTGGCGTCTGTGCGCACTGAACCCCAGGCCGTGCTCCACGAATTGGTGTCGGAACAGACCACCACACTCCTGTAACGTTGTGCGATGGCCTCCACGGCGGATACATTTCCTTCTATCCTTTGCTTCGGCGGCATGTACGACGACACGAGGGCGAAGGATATCCTCCCCCATCTGACATAACATGCCGCCTGATCCGCCGTGGTGAATTGCTTCAGTTCCATAACGTCGAGGTTTGGATTAACTATCACAATAGCCGCCCTAGGCCTCCTCTCTCCACTGCCCATAGCGACTATCCTCGACGCGACACCGAATCCGGCGACCACATTTCCTTGACACCATGGCTCCTGAATAGCCATGATGTCAGCATCCCTAGCGAGAGCTCTCAGCTCGTCCGCGACCACTCGTCTTCGGCCCATGTTGACCTGCAGAATCTGCAGCCTACGCATACCGGGTCTTCTTCATCTGGATGGTCATCAGCTGAAGATACGACGGGCACTCCCTGCTGCCCGCGCAATGATTCAGGTCTTTCCCCTGTCTGCCCTTCGCCTTGCAGTGCCTACACTGCGGTTTGGTGCCTCTAGCCTTTGCCGGGCACTCCGCAGCCTTGTGCCCGGTATCCTGGCACCACTTGCACGCGATCTCCGCCGTGCAGGACCGCGCTGTGTGGCCGTGCTCAAGGCACTTCAGGCAGAGCAGGGGGTCGAGGTAGTCCCTGATGACCATCCCCCACCATCCGCCGCTGACGTCTTCCGGGGTGAGCCCCATCAGGGCGAGCCTCATCTTCTGGTGGACCTCCACGATCCACCTCCTCGTAAGCCCGCCCCTCGCGGGCGTGGAGAAGCAGGGTCTTAACCACGCCCTTCTGGCGCTCTCCTCCTCCGGCTTCTCCAGGGGTACCTTTCCCCAGAGGTAGCACTCCAGCGCGCTCCCATCCCAGTGCTTGGGGACGCCACTCAGCTCCAGGCGAGGCCTTCTCGCCATCGCCAGCCTCGCCTCGAGCCCCTTCTCCTTCAGGGCGTCCCACTCTATTATCTTCTTGGCCTGGTCGGCTCCTCCTGTCCTGACCAGGACGGCGCCAGACTTGGTCACCCTGACCACTCCAGCACTGGCGCCTATCTGCTTGAGCTTCTCCTGGGATGGGAGCTGCTCCAGGATCTTCCCGGCATCCCACCCTACCGACGTACCTTGGAGGGTGATGTAGGTGGGAGCGTCCTCGGGCCTGGTCTGCGCCACGGGAACCCTGGCTAGGACTCCAGCGAAGGTCAGCCTCTTCTCCTTCTTCTTTCCTTCCGAGGAGGGGGGTAGAGCCTCTTCTTCTTCCTCCTGGGAGGTTGGCTGCTTCTTCTTCTTCTTCTTCCTCTTCTTTTTCTGCACAACCTCCCAGTTCGGTTCCTCCTCCTCGCTGGAGTCCACTTCCATGTTCCTGCCCCGGCATATCGGGGTAGCGCTGCTCCTCTGGGGCATCGGGGCTGGCATGAGGCCGTCGTACTTGCTAGGGGGTCGGGGTGGGACCAACCCGGAGGGTCCTGCGACCACCTTCTCGGGCTCCTTGGTCACCACCTTTTTCCTCCTCTCATCCGCCCTAGTCCTGGCCGCATGCCTCAAAATCCCGGCCTCCTGGTCCTTGAGCCGGAGGTCCCCGATGAGGCCCTGAACTCTGTTAAGGGTTGGGGAGACCCACTCCTTCTTCTTCTTGTCATATTCGCCCCCTATGGCATCACTGATAGATGTTGCCACCATGGGGGCGATAATTTCGGACACCTTCGTGGCTATGATCTTGTGAAGGGTCTCCCCATTCAGGGCCTCCTTCACCACCTCCTCCACTATGGTGGGCACCATCTTCCACTGCGCCTGGAGGCCCACGACAATGCCCAGAATATCTCTTATCTGGCCATTGATATAACCCTGGGCCTCCAGCGACATCTTCTTCCGGACGAGGTAGGCCCTGACCTGGTCCGAAATTCTTTCTGCCTTGGCCGTAGGGTCCTCGGCCGCTTCCTCTATCGGGGAATCATCCTCTCTCAGCCTCTTAGCCTTCTGCTTCTCGACTTCTCCGTCGGAAGCAGAGGCTAACAAACCACCCCTAACCACCCCTAACCACCCCTAACCACCCCTAACCACCCCTAACCACCCCTAACCACCCCTAACCACCCCTAACCACCCCTAACCACCCCTAACCACCCCTAACCACCCCTAACCACCCCTAACCACCCCTAACCACCCCTAACCACCCCTAACCACCCCTAACCACCCCTAACCACCCCTAACCACCCCTAACCACCCCTAACCACCCCTAACCACCCTAACCACCCCTAACCACCCCTAACCACCCCTAACCACCCCTAACCACCCCTAACCACCCCTAACCACCCCTAACCACCATCCCTAACCACCCCTAACCACCCCTAACCACCCCTAACCACCCCTAACCACCCCTAACCACCCCTAACCACCCCTAACCACCCCTAACCACCCCTAACCACCCCTAACCACCCCTAACCACCCCCTAACCACCCCTAACCACCCCTAACCACCCCTAACCACCCCTAACCACCCCTAACCACCCCTAACCACCCCTAACCACCCCTAACCACCCCTAACCACCCCTAACCACCCCTAACCACCCCTAACCACCCCTAACCACCCCTAACCACCCCTAACCACCCCTAACCACCCCTAACCACCCCTAACCACCCCTAACCACCCCTAACCACCCCTAACCACCCCTAACCACCACCCCTAACCACCCCTAACCACCCCTAACCACCCCTAACCACCCCTAACCACCCCTAACCACCCCTAACCACCCCTAACCACCCCTAACCACCCCTAACCACCCCTAACCACCCCTAACCACCCCTAACCACCCCTAACCACCCCTAACCACCCCTAACCACCCCTAACCACCCCTAACCACCCCTAACCACCCCTAACCACCCCTAACCACCCCTAACCACCCCTAACCACCCCTAACCACCCCTAACCACCCCTAACCACCCCTAACCACCCCTAACCACCCCTAACCACCCCTAACCACCCCTAACCTTTTTTTTTTTTTTTTTTTTTTTTTTTTTTTTTTTTTTTTTTTTTTTTTTTTTTTTTTTTTTTTTTTTTTTTTGCCCCCTTCCTGCCATTTCTGGCATACGGGGTACGGCGGTGGTGGGTTGATACGTTGGGTTTACGCACGCCCACCACCGCCAAAAATCAACACTTTATTTGTATAGCTCTTATTCTACAGAACTTTGGGGGGTACCGTTTAATCTCCTGGGTACATTTAAATAAAAATAAAAATAAAAATAATTATCTGTGGTGCTGCCCAGTGCACGGATGTGCACCTTACTGGTGGGGCAGCACCTTTAAGGCCTCCTGGCCGGTCTGCCTCCGTCCGGTTGCCGTCCAGCCATCCTGGTCCGCCGCATCCGTCCGGTCCGCATCCGGCCAGTCCTCTCCCTCAGTCGTCTCCTCCTGGGGGCTCGTCCTCCTGCGAATGCATTGGTGAATCCTGGTCCGGTGGCTCGCCGGGTGGCCGTATCCTGCTGATGGTAAAATGCGCAGGACCGACCACCTCCTTCCACCCGTAGACATACTCCCTGAAGTGGGGGTAATTGTCCTCCTCCATGAGGCGGGGGAAGTCTTCCTCGGCGAGGACGAAGATCCCGGTCTTCCTCGACAACCTGGCACGGTGTCCTTCCATCGCGATGCAGGTGAGCAACACGTGCTCCGCCGTCTCTGGGACTCCACAGGTGGGGCACCGGGGGTCGACCTCTCTTCTATGCTCACTGAGCTTTCCCCGGAACCCACCGTGTCCCGTCAGCATCTGCGAGACCCAGTAGTCCGGGAGGACCCATGTCGCAGACAACCTCGACTGGACGGTGGGGAAAAACTTTCTCAACGTAGAGCCCTTCTGGCTCGTCACCCACCGTCCATTCCACCGCTCTATCGAGTCCTCCCTCAAAATCCTCTTCCACTGGTTCGGGGTCTCGCCGATCCTCTGACGGAGTCCCTCCGGGAGCGTCTCCAGCCCCTGCCTCTTCGCCTCGTACTTGAGGGCATCCTCCTTCAGGAGGAGGTCCAGGGGCATGGTTCCGGCAAGCACCTGCACCGCCTCATGCGACACCGTCCTGTACGCCTTCGTGACCCGTAGCAGAGCCAGTCTCTGGATCGTCGCCAGTCTCCTTCTCTGCTGCTGCGTGAGGTTGCGGCTCCACACCGGGGATGCATACCTCAGGATACCCAAGACCATGCCTTTATAAATGGTCATCGTTGCCGGGTACCTGAGGCCCCAGAATGCACCCCCGATCCTTCCTAATCCGTTGAGTGACAGGGTCACCCTATCTTTCAGGTATCCCAGGTGAGGAGTGGCGTCGAAGTTTTTCCTAAACCTCACGCCTAGGTACGTCACCTCCTCACCTAGCCTGACCCTCTCCGTCTGGATGTCCAGTGTGATAGGGTGAGCCCTGTCGGTGGAGCCTCTCAGGAGTATGGCCTGGGTCTTGGCAGCGGCCATACTCAGCTTCCTCCTCACGCACCATTCCGCTACGAGACTGGCGCACCTCTCTGCTTCCGTCTTCACTCTGGCTCTGCTGTTCGCGGCCACGATGACTGCCAGGTCGTCTACGTAGGCCGTGGCAAGGAAACCATGATCTTCCAGTTCCCCCAGCAGCTGGTCAAAGACGAGTTTCCACAGGGCCGGCCCGAGGACCGACCCTTGTGGACAACCTCTCTCTATCTCCTTCTCGACCTCGTAGTAGCTACCTCTTATCCTGACACTCCTTTCACTGAGATAGCTACTTACGAGGGAGTACAGGTTGCTGGGGGCGTCGAACTCTTGCAGCCGCTGGAGTACGCAGGGCCACCACACGCTATCGAAGGCGGAGGATATGTCGAACAATACCAACATGACGTATTTCTCCGCCCTCTCTTCTACGTCCCTGCGCACCCTCAACAGTGCATCGGTCGTTCCCTTGCCACGGGTCGAGCCGAACTGCCGTGGATGGCTCGCCGCATCAAGGACCGGCCTTAGGCTGGTGACTATCAAGCTCTCCAGGACTTTACTCATCACCGGGAGGAGGCATATCGGCCTGTACGCCTTCGGCGTCTCCTTATCCTTGCCTCCTCCCTTGTAGAGGAGTCTCAGATCCGCGATCTTCCACTGTCTCGGGAACCGCCCCTGGTCCAGGCACTCATTGAAGATGCCAAGAAGGTCATCCTCAATGAGGGGGGCGCTCCTCTTCAAGATCGCGGCGTCGATCCCGTCAAGTCCTGGAGCTCTTCCGGTCCTCTGCCTATCCACGGCAAGACGAAGGTCCCATAAATCCCACGGTGGACTCAGCTCGGTACCTGGAGGGCATACCGTGGTGCGTCTCACCATCTTGTCTTCCTCCGTATCCTGAGACGGATCATCCCTGGGGTATGTATAGGCTATATACATATCTGCTGTCTCCTCCAGGGTGGTTGCCTGGGCATCTCCAACTCTGATAGCCGCCATCATGGTTAGCGGCTTCACCTTGCCCAGTGCCACCCTGTACGGGATTCCCCAGGGATTCTTTTCTGTCTCCTTGACGATAAACTCGTCCCAGGATACCTTCTTCCGGTGACGCACGCCGTTTCGGTATGCCCTGTACCTTGCCTTGGATTCCTCTCGGAGTGCCAGTCTCCTCTCCTCTTCCCGGCACTCCTGGTACCTGCGCCTGGCCCTGTAGTACTCCCTCTTGAGGAGCGTCAGGGCAGGCGTCCACCATGGGACCGGACGCGCTCTCGCTCTGCGGCGCTGGAGGGTCATATTGGCCGCTTCCGTGATGGCGCCCGTCAGCCCCGCCACTCTGCGGTCAACGGCTGACTCGCCTTCCATCGGCGCCATCTCATCCCATTCTCTGTCGACCAATAATCCCTCCAGTTCACTGGAGAAATCTCCCCAGTTCGCCGTTCGGGTCACGAAGCCTTTCTCCACTGGTAAGGCTCCGCCTTCCTCCTCTACCACACTGAAGGCTATGACCCGGTGGTCGGAGCTCGTGTCAGACCGTAGGGTCCAGCCCGCAATACGCCTCGCCATGGTGGCCGTGGCGAGTGTGACGTCTATCCAGCTCTCGCCCCTGGCTCCAACAAAAGTTGGGCCAGAGGGCTCGTTCAAGACCAAGAGCTGGCACCTCGCCACGGTTTCATCCACCAGTCTTCCTCTGGCGTCTGTGCGCACTGAACCCCAGGCCGTGCTCCACGAATTGGTGTCGGAACAGACCACCACACTCCTATAACGTTGTGCGATGGCCTCCACGGCAGATACATTTTCTTCTATCCTTTGCTTCGGCGGCATGTACGACGACACGAGGGCGAAGGATATCCTCCCCCATCTGACATAACATGCCGCCTGATCCGCCGTGGTGAATTGCTTCAATTCCATAACGTCGAGGTTTGGATTAACTATCACAATAGCCGCTCTAGGCCTCCTCTCTCCACTGCCCATAGCGACTACCCTCGACGCGACACCGAATCCGGCGACCACATTTGCTTGACACCATGGCTCCTGAATAGCCATGATGTCAGCATCCTTTGCGAGAGCTCTCAGCTCGTCCGCGACCACTCGTCTTCGGCCCATGTTGACCTGCAGAATCTGCAGCCTACGCATACCGGGTCTTCTTCATCTGGATGGTCATCAGCTGAAGGTACGACGGGCACTCCCTGCTGCCCGCGCAATGATTTAAGTCTTTCCCCTGCCTGCCCTTCTCCTTGCAATGCCTACACTGAGGCTTGGTGCCTCTGGCCTTTGCCGGGCACTCCGCAGCCTTGTGCCCGTTGCCCTGGCACCACTTGCACGCGATCTCCGCCGTGCAAGACCTCGCAGTGTGGCCGTGCTCAAGGCACTTCAGGCAGAGCAGGGGGTCGAGGTAGTCCCTGATGACCATCCCCCACCATCCGCCGCTGAGGTCTTCCGGGGTGAGCCCCATCAGGGCGAGCCTCATCTTCTGGTGGACCTCAACGATCCACCTCCTAGTCAGCCCGCCCCTCGCGGGCGTGGAGAAGCAGGGTCTTAACCACGCCCTTCTGGCGCTCTCCTCCTCCGGCTTCTCCAGGGGTACCTTGCCCCAGAGGAAGCTCTCCAGCACGCTCCCTTCCCAGTGCTTGGGGACGCCACTCAGCTCCAGGCGAGGCCTTCTCGCCATCGCCAGCCTCGCCTCGAGCCCCTTCTCCTTCAGGGCGTCCCACTCTATAATCTTCTTTGCCTGGTCGGCTCCTCCTGTCCTGACCAGGACGGCGCCAGACTTGGTCACTCTGACCACTCCAGCACTGGCGCCGATCTGCTTGAGCTTCTCCTGGGATGGGAGCTGCTCCAGGATCTTCCCGGCATCCCACCCTGCAGTCGTACCCTGAAGGGTAATATAGGTGGGAGCGTCCTCGGGCCTGGTCTGCGCCGCGGGAACCCTGGCCAGGACTCCAGCGAAGGTTAGTTTCTTCCCCTTCTTCTTTCCTTCCGAGGAGGGGGGTAGAGCCTCTCCTTCTACCTGGGTGGTCGGCTGCTTCTTCTTTTTCTTCTTTTTCCTCCGAACCACCTCCCAGTTCGGTTCCTCCTCCTCGCTGGAGTCCACTTCCATGTTCCTACCCCGGCACATCGGGGTAGCGCTGCTCCTCTGGGGCATCGGGGCCGGTTGGAGGCCATCGTATTTGCTCTTGCTCTTGGGCTTGGGCGGGGGTACTCCGGAAGGTCCGGCCACCGCCTTCTCCTCAGTGACCTTGGCCACCTTCTTCCTTTCCGCCGTCGCAGGCTTGGTCCTCACCGCCCGGTCACCCTCCTCTATCATACTGTCCAGGTCCTCTATCAAGCCCTGGACGTTTCTCAGTGTCGGGGAGACCCCACAATCCCCACCCATGGCGTCGCCTATGGCCGTCGCCACCATGGGGGCAATAATCTCCGACACCTTGTCTGCAATAATGCAGTGCAAGGTGTCCATAGTTAGGGCCTCCTCAACCACTCTCCTAACTATCGAGGGGACCATCCTCCATTGGGCCTGAAGGCCCACCACTACCCCCGACAGTTCCCGAACCAGGCCATTTATGTGGCTCTGGACCTCTTGGGACAATTTCTTCCGGGCCATATAGGCCCTCACCAAGTCCTGGACCTTCTCCGCCTTAGCTGTAGGGGATCCTTCCTCTAACGGGGAGTCACTCTCGTCCCTGGCCCTCTTTGTCTTCCTGCTAAAGTCCTTCGAATGAGCTTTCCCGACGACCTTACCTTCTGCGTCAGTCTCTGCAGTGTCTGAGGCTGACAGCAATCCTTGGATTGCCATCGGGAAGTCTTCTGTGTCGACCAACCTCTCAGCTACTCTTTGCCCCGGCGTTGAGACCTGGGCTCCTTGGAGGGAGCTCTTCTCTTCTATTCCACCGTTGAAGTCTCCGCTAGGCTGAGCGCCTTCAACGGCGTTTTCCGTCTCTCCTGACGCACTTTTATCGGAATTTTTTTTGTGCATAGTTCGTTCGGCACTTCACACTAACTAATCCGCACAAAAAATTTTCCAAAAATTTTTTCCAAAAAATTTTTTTTTGGGAAATTTTTCGGTTTTGAAAATTTTTTAAATTTTCAAAACCTCCTGTCCGTGGAGGGCACCGATTCGCTAATTAGTCCCTCGGGCCTCAACCACCACTACACTCACGAGCCAGCGCACTGACACCGGGAACACTTATAAAATAGGTCTTACCTCGGTGGCTGTTGGACGATGACTGATCGCTGTATTCTAGAACAAGAGTGGGGCTAATCCCCAGGAGCTCGTCAACCGTAGGTCCTTCCTCAATGACAGTCGGAGCTAACCACCCCTAACCACCCCTAACCACCCCTAACCACCCCTAACCACCCCTAACCACCCCTAACCACCCCTAACCACCCCTAACCACCCCTAACCACCCCTAACCACCCCTAACCACCCCTAACCACCCCTAACCACCCCTAACCACCCCTAACCACCCCTAACCACCCCTAACCACCCCTAACCACCCCTAACCACCCCTAACCACCCCTAACCACCCCTAACCACCCCTAACCACCCCTAACCTTTTTTTTTTTTTTTTTTTTTTTTTTTTTTTTTTTTTTTTTTTTTTTTTTTTTTTTTTTTTTTTTTTTTTTTTTTTTTTGCCCCCTTCCTGCCATTTCTGGCATACGGGGTACGGCGGTGGTGGGTTGATACGTTGGGTTTACGCACGCCCACCACCGCCAAAAAACAACTCTTTATTTAATAAATTCTTATTCTACAATTTTTGGGGGGGTACCTTTATAATCTCCTGGGTACAATTTTAAAATAAAAATAAAAAATAAAAATCTGTGGTGCTGCCCGGTGCACGGATGTGCACCTTACTGATGGGGCAGCACCTTTAAGGCCTCCTGGCCGGTCTGCATCCGTCCGGTTGCCGTCCAGCCCTCCTGGTCCGCCGCATCCGTCCGGTCCGCATCCGGCCAGTCCTCTCCCTCAGTCCTCTGCTCCTGGGGGCTCGTCCTCCTCCGAATGCCTTGGTGAATCCTGGTCCGGTGGCTCGCCGGGTGGCCGTATCCTGCTGATGGTAAAATGCGCAGGACCGACCACCTCCTTCCACCCGTAGACATACTCCCTGAAGTGGGGGTAATTGTCCTCCTCCATGAGGCGGGGGAAGTCTTCCTCGGCGAGGACGAAGATCCCGGTCTTCCTTGACAACCTGGCACGGTGTCCTTCAGTCGCGATGCAGGTGAGTAACACGTGCTCCGCCGTCTCTGGGACTCCACAGGTGGGGCACCGGGGGTCGACCTCTCTTCTATGCTCACTGAGCTTTCCCCGGAACCCACCGTGTCCCGTCAGCATCTGCGAGACCCAGTAGTCCGGGAGGACCCATGTCGCAGACAACCTCGACTGGACGGTGGGGAAAAACTTTCTCAACGTAGAGCCCTTCTGGCTCGTCACCCACCGTCCATTCCACTGCTCTATTGAGTCCTCCCTCAAAATCCTCTTCCACTGGTTCGGGGTCTCGCCGATCCTCTGACGGAGTCCCTCCGGGAGCGTCTCCAGCCCCTGCCTCTTCGCCTCGTACTTGAGGGCATCCTCCTTCAGGAGGAGGTCCAGGGGCATGGCTCCGGCAAGCACCTGCACCGCCTCATGCGACACCGTCCTGTACGCCTTCGTGACCCGTAGCAGAGCCAGTCTCTGGATCGTCGCCAGTCTCCTTCTCTGCTGCTGCGTGAGGTTGCGGCTCCACACCGGGGATGCATACCTCAGGATACCCAAGACCACGCCTTTATAAATGGTCATCGTTGCCGGGTACCTGAGGCCCCAGAATGCACCCCCGATCCTTCCTAATCCGTTGAGTGACAGGGTCACCCTATCTTTCAGGTATCCCAGGTGAGGAGTGGCGTCGAAGTTTTTCCTAAACCTCACGCCCAGGTACGTCACCTCCTCACCTAGCCTGACCCTCTCCGTCTGGATGTCCAGTGTGACAGGGTGAGCCCTGTCGGTGGAGCCTCTCAGGAGTATGGCCTGGGTCTTGGCAGCGGCCATACTCAACTTCCTCCTCACGCACCATTCCGCTACGAGACTGGCGCACCTCTCTGCTTCCGTCTTCACTCTGGCTCTGCTGTTCGCGGCCACGATGACTGCCAGGTCGTCGACGTAGGCCGTGGCAAGGAAACCATGATCTTCCAGTTCCCCCAGCAGCTGGTCAAATACGAGTTTCCACAGGGCCGGCCCGAGGACCGACCCTTGTGGACAACCTCTCTCTATCTCCTTCTCGACCTCGTAGTAGCTACCTCTTATCCTGACACTCCTTTCACTGAGGTAGCTACTTACGAGGGAGTACAAGTTGCTGGGGGCGTCGAACTCCTGCAGCCGCTGGAGTACGCAGGGCCACCACACGCTATCGAAGGCGGAGGATATGTCGAACAATATCAACATGACGTACTTCTCCGCCCTCTCTTCTACGTCCCTGCGCACTCTCAACAGTGCATCGGTCGTTCCCTTGCCACGGGTCGAGCCGAACTGCCGTGGATGGCTCGCCGCATCAAGGACCGGCCTTAGGCTGGTGACGATCAGGCTCTCCAGGACTTTACTCATCACCGGGAGGAGGCATATCGGCCTGTACGCCTTCGGCGTCTCCTTATCCTTGCCTCCTCCCTTGTAGAGGAGTCTCAGATCCGCGATCTTCCACTGTCTAGGGAACCGCCCCTGGTCCAGGCACTCATTGAAGATGCCAAGAAGGTCATCCTCAATGAGGGGGGCGCTCCTCTTCAAGATCGCGGCGTCGATCCCGTCAAGTCCTGGAGCTCTTCCGGTCCTCTGCCTATCCACGGCAAGACGTAGGTCCCATAAATCCCACGGTGGACTCAGCTCGGTACCTGGAGGGCATACCGTGGTGCGTCTCACCATCTTGTCTTCCTCCGTATCCTGAGACGGATCATCCCTGGGGTATGTATAGGCTATATACATATCTGCCGTCTCCTCCAGGGTGGTTGCCTGGGCATCTCCAACTCTGATAGCCGCCATCATGGTTAGCGGCTTCACCTTGCCCAGTGCCACCCTGTACGGGATTCCCCAGGGATTCTTTTCTGTCTCCTTGACGATAAACTCGTCCCAGGATACCTTCTTCTGGTGACGCACGCCGTTTCGGTATGCCCTGTACCTTGCCTTGGATTCCTCTCGGAGTGCCAGTCTCCTCTCCTCTTCCCGGCACTCCTGGTACCTGCGCCTGGCCCTGTAGTACTCCCTCTTGAGGAGCGTCAGGGCAGGCGTCCACCATGGGACCGGACGCGCTCTCGCTCTGCGGCGCTGGAGGGTCATATTGGCCGCTTCCGTGATGGCGCCCGTCAGCCCCGCCACTCTGCGGTCAACGGCTGACTCGCCTTCCATCGGCGCCATCTCATCCCATTCTCTGTCGACCAATATTCCCTCCAGTTCACTGGAGAAATCTCCCCAGTTCGCCGTTCGGGTCACAAAGCCTTTCTCCACTGGTAAGGCTCCGCCTTCCTCCTCTACCACACTGAAGGCTATGACCCGGTGGTCGGAGCTCGTGTCAGACCGTAGGGTCCAGCCCGCAATGCGCCTCGCCATGGTGGCCGTGGCGAGTGTGACGTCGATCCAGCTCTCGCCCCTGGCTCCAACGAATGTTGGGCCAGAGGGCTCGTTCAAGACCAAGAGCTGGCACCTCGCCACGGTTTCCTCCACCAGTCTTCCTCTGGCGTCTGTGCGCACTGAACCCCAGGCCGTGCTCCACGAATTGGTGTCGGAACAGACCACCACACTCCTGTAACGTTGTGCGATGGCCTCCACGGCGGATACATTTTCTTCTATCCTTTGCTTCGGCGGCATGTACGACGACACGAGGGCGAAGGATATCCTCCCCCATCTGACATAACATGCCGCCTGATCCGCCGTGGTGAATTGCTTCAGTTCCATAACGTCGAGGTTTGGATTAACTATCACAATAGCCGCCCTAGGCCTCCTCTCTCCACTGCCCATAGCGACTATCCTCGACGCGACACCGAATCCGGCGACCACATTTCCTTGACACCATGGCTCCTGAATAGCCATGATGTCAGCATCCCTAGCGAGAGCTCTCAGCTCGTCCGCGACCACTCGTCTTCGGCCCATGTTGACCTGCAGAATCTGCAGCCTACGCATACCGGGTCTTCTTCATCTGGATGGTCATCAGCTGAAGATACGACGGGCACTCCCTGCTGCCCGCGCAATGATTCAGGTCTTTCCCCTGTCTGCCCTTCGCCTTGCAGTGCCTACACTGCGGTTTGGTGCCTCTAGCCTTTGCCGGGCACTCCGCAGCCTTGTGCCCGGTATCCTGGCACCACTTGCACGCGATCTCCGCCGTGCAGGACCGCGCTGTGTGGCCGTGCTCAAGGCACTTCAGGCAGAGCAGGGGGTCGAGGTAGTCCCTGATGACCATCCCCCACCATCCGCCGCTGACGTCTTCCGGGGTGAGCCCCATCAGGGCGAGCCTCATCTTCTGGTGGACCTCCACGATCCACCTCCTCGTAAGCCCGCCCCTCGCGGGCGTGGAGAAGCAGGGTCTTAACCACGCCCTTCTGGCGCTCTCCTCCTCCGGCTTCTCCAGGGGTACCTTTCCCCAGAGGTAGCACTCCAGCGCGCTCCCATCCCAGTGCTTGGGGACGCCACTCAGCTCCAGGCGAGGCCTTCTCGCCATCGCCAGCCTCGCCTCGAGCCCCTTCTCCTTCAGGGCGTCCCACTCTATTATCTTCTTGGCCTGGTCGGCTCCTCCTGTCCTGACCAGGACGGCGCCAGACTTGGTCACCCTGACCACTCCAGCACTGGCGCCTATCTGCTTGAGCTTCTCCTGGGATGGGAGCTGCTCCAGGATCTTCCCGGCATCCCACCCTACCGACGTACCTTGGAGGGTGATGTAGGTGGGAGCGTCCTCGGGCCTGGTCTGCGCCACGGGAACCCTGGCTAGGACTCCAGCGAAGGTCAGCCTCTTCTCCTTCTTCTTTCCTTCCGAGGAGGGGGGTAGAGCCTCTTCTTCTTCCTCCTGGGAGGTTGGCTGCTTCTTCTTCTTCTTCTTCCTCTTCTTTTTCTGCACAACCTCCCAGTTCGGTTCCTCCTCCTCGCTGGAGTCCACTTCCATGTTCCTGCCCCGGCATATCGGGGTAGCGCTGCTCCTCTGGGGCATCGGGGCTGGCATGAGGCCGTCGTACTTGCTAGGGGGTCGGGGTGGGACCAACCCGGAGGGTCCTGCGACCACCTTCTCGGGCTCCTTGGTCACCACCTTTTTCCTCCTCTCATCCGCCCTAGTCCTGGCCGCATGCCTCAAAATCCCGGCCTCCTGGTCCTTGAGCCGGAGGTCCCCGATGAGGCCCTGAACTCTGTTAAGGGTTGGGGAGACCCACTCCTTCTTCTTCTTGTCATATTCGCCCCCTATGGCATCACTGATAGATGTTGCCACCATGGGGGCGATAATTTCGGACACCTTCGTGGCTATGATCTTGTGAAGGGTCTCCCCATTCAGGGCCTCCTTCACCACCTCCTCCACTATGGTGGGCACCATCTTCCACTGCGCCTGGAGGCCCACGACAATGCCCAGAATATCTCTTATCTGGCCATTGATATAACCCTGGGCCTCCAGCGACATCTTCTTCCGGACGAGGTAGGCCCTGACCTGGTCCGAAATTCTTTCTGCCTTGGCCGTAGGGTCCTCGGCCGCTTCCTCTATCGGGGAATCATCTTCTCTCAGCCTCTTAGCCTTCTGCTTCTCGACTTCTCCGTCGGAAGCAGAGGCTAACGGCCAGTTGATTCGGGCTCCGAGCACCGGTCCTCGTTCCTCCCCCTCTCCACTTTTGGTGTCCACCACACTCACATTATCACTACTCATGTTTATAAATAACAAAAAAAACAAATTTCACTATAAAAAAAAAAAATAAAATAAATTTTTTTTTTTTTTTTATTAATTAATTAAAACTAATTAAAATTAATTAAAACCAATTTCGAACCGAAGTTCTCCTGTCCTATTGGGAGCCCCGGATCGCACTTGTGTCCCTCGGGGCTTCAACCAATCACTACCGCCACTTTCACTCGGGAGCTAGTGTAAAACACGTCTTACCTGCTCGGGAGCTGGGCGACGACTGATAGCTGCAGCGTTCAACAAGAGTGGGGCTAATCCCCAGGAGCTCGTCAGCCGTAGGTCCGCTCTCATCGACTGCCGGAGCGCTACTAACCACCCCTAACCACCCCTAACCACCCCTAACCACCCCTAACCACCCCTAACCACCCCTAACCACCCCTAACCACCCCTAACCACCCCTAACCACCCCTAACCACCCCTAACCACCCCTAAACTTTTTTTTTTTTTTTTTTTTTTTTTTTTTTTTTTTTTTTTTTTTTTTTTTTTTTTTTTTTTGCCCCCTTCCTGCCATTTCTGGCATACGGGGTACGGTGGTGGTGGGTTGATACGTTGGGTTTACGCACGCCCACCACCGCCAAAAAACAACTCTTTATTTAAATAACTTCTTATTCTACAATTTTTGGGGGGGTACCTTTATAATCTCCTGGGTACAATTTTAAAATAAAAATAAAAAATAAAAAAAAATAAAAAATAAAAATCTGTGGTGCTGCCCGGTGCACGGATGTGCACCTTACTGATGGGGCAGCACCTTTAAGGCCTCCTGGCCGGTCTGCCTCCGTCCGGTTGCCGTCCAGCCATCCTGGTCCGCCGCATCCGTCCGGTCCGCATCCGGCCAGTCCTCTCCCTCAGTCCTCTGCTCCTGGGGGCTCGTCCTCCTCCGAATGCCTTGGTGAATCCTGGTCCGGTGGCTCGCCGGGTGGCCGTATCCTGCTGATGGTAAAATGCGCAGGACCGACCACCTCCTTCCACCCATAGACATACTCCCTGAAGTGGGGGTAATTGTCCTCCTCCATGAGGCGGGGGAAGTCTTCCTCGGCGAGGACGAAGATCCCGGTCTTCCTCGACAACCTGGCACGGTGTCCTTCCATCGCGATGCAGGTGAGCAACACGTGCTCCGCCGTCTCTGGGACTCCACAGGTGGGGCACCGGGGGTCGACCTCTCTTCTATGCTCACTGAGCTTTCCCCGGAACCCACCGTGTCCCGTCAGCATCTGCGAGACCCAGTAGTCCGGGAGGACCCATGTCGCAGACAACCTCGACTGGACGGTGGGGAAAAACTTTCTCAACGTAGAGCCCTTCTGGCTCGTCACCCACCGTCCATTCCACTGCTCTATCGAGTCCTCCCTCAAAATCCTCTTCCACTGGTTCGGGGTCTCGCCGATCCTCTGACGGAGTCCCTCCGGGAGCGTCTCCAGCCCCTGCCTCTTCGCCTCGTACTTGAGGGCATCCTCCTTCAGGAGGAGGTCCAGGGGCATGGCTCCGGCAAGCACCTGCACCGCCTCATGCGACACCGTTCTGTACGCCTTCGTGACCCGTAGCAGAGCCAGTCTCTGGATCGTCGCCAGTCTCCTCTTCTGCTGCTGCGTGAGGTTGCGGCTCCACACCGGGGATGCATACCTCAGGATACCCAAGACCACGCCTTTATAAATGGTCATCGTTGCCGGGTACCTGAGGCCCCAGAATGCACCCCCGATCCTTCCCAGTCCGTTGAGTGACAGGGTCACCCTATCTTTCAGGTATCCCAGGTGAGGAGTGGCGTCGAAGTTTTTCCTAAACCTGACGCCTAGGTATGTCACCTCCTCACCCAGCCTGACCCTCTCCGTCTGGATGTCCAGTGTGATAGGGTGAGCCCTGTCGGTGGAGCCTCTCAGGAGTATGGCCTGGGTCTTGGCAGCGGCCATACTCAACTTCCTCCTCACGCACCATTCCGCTACGAGACTGGCGCACCTCTCTGCTTCCGTCTTCACTCTGGCTCTGCTGTTCGCGGCCACGATGACTGCCAGGTCGTCTACGTAGGCCGTGGCAAGGAAACCATGATCTTCCAGTTCCCCCAGCAGCTGGTCAAAGACGAGTTTCCACAGGGCCGGCCCGAGGACCGACCCTTGTGGACAACCTCTCTCTATCTCCTTCTCGACCTCGTAGTAGCTACCTCTTATCCTGACACTCCTTTCGCTGAGGTAGCTACTTACGAGGGAGTACAGGTTGCTGGGGGCGTCGAACTCCTGCAGCCGCTGGAGTACGCAGGGCCACCACACGCTATCGAAGGCGGAGGATATGTCGAACAATATCAACATGACGTACTTCTCCGCCCTCTCTTCTACGTCCCTGCGCACTCTCAACAGTGCATCGGTCGTTCCCTTGCCACGGGTCGAGCCGAACTGCCGTGGATGGCTCGCCGCATCAAGGACCGGCCTTAGGCTGGTGACTATCAGGCTCTCCAGGACTTTACTCATCACCGGGAGGAGGCATATCGGCCTGTACGCCTTCGGCGTCTCCTTATCCTTGCCTCCTCCCTTGTAGAGGAGTCTCAGATCCGCGATCCTCCACTGTCTCGGGAACCGCCCCTGGTCCAGGCACTCATTGAAGATGCCAAGAAGGTCATCCTCAATGAGGGGGGCGCTCCTCTTCAAGATCGCGGCGTCGATCCCGTCAAGTCCTGGAGCTCTTCCGGTCCTCTGCCTATCCACGGCAAGACGTAGGTCCCATAAATCCCACGGTGGACTCAGCTCGGTACCTGGAGGGCATACCGTGGTGCGTCTCACCATCTTGTCTTCCTCCGTATCCTGAGACGGATCATCCCTGGGGTATGTATAGGCTATATACATATCTGCCGTCTCCTCCAGGGTGGTTGCCTGGGCATCTCCAACTCTGATAGCCGCCATCATGGTTAGCGGCTTCACCTTGCCCAGTGCCACCCTGTACGGGATTCCCCAGGGATTCTTTTCTGTCTCCTTGACGATAAACTCGTCCCAGGATACCTTCTTCTGGTGACGCACGCCGTTTCGGTATGCCCTGTACCTTGCCTTGGATTCCTCTCGGAGTGCCAGTCTCCTCTCCTCTTCCCGGCACTCCTGGTACCTGCGCCTGGCCCTGTAGTACTCCCTCTTGAGGAGCGTCAGGGCAGGCGTCCACCATGGGACCGGACGCGCTCTCGCTCTGCGGCGCTGGAGGGTCATATTGGCCGCTTCCGTGATGGCGCCCGTCAGCCCCGCCACTCTGCGGTCAACGGCTGACTCGCCTTCCATCGGCGCCATCTCATCCCATTCTCTGTCGACCAATATTCCCTCCAGTTCACTGGAGAAATCTCCCCAGTTCGCCGTTCGGGTCACAAAGCCTTTCTCCACTGGTAAGGCTCCGCCTTCCTCCTCTACCACACTGAAGGCTATGACCCGGTGGTCGGAGCTCGTGTCAGACCGTAGGGTCCAGCCCGCAATGCGCCTCGCCATGGTGGCCGTGGCGAGTGTGACGTCGATCCAGCTCTCGCCCCTGGCTCCAACGAATGTTGGGCCAGAGGGCTCGTTCAAGACCAAGAGCTGGCACCTCGCCACGGTTTCCTCCACCAGTCTTCCTCTGGCGTCTGTGCGCACTGAACCCCAGGCCGTGCTCCACGAATTGGTGTCGGAACAGACCACCACACTCCTGTAACGTTGTGCGATGGCCTCCACGGCGGATACATTTTCTTCTATCCTTTGCTTCGGCGGCATGTACGACGACACGAGGGCGAAGGATATCCTCCCCCATCTGACATAACATGCCGCCTGATCCGCCGTGGTGAATTGCTTCAGTTCCATCACGTCGAGGTTTGGATTAACTATCACAATAGCCGCCCTAGGCCTCCTCTCTCCACTGCCCATAGCGACTATCCTCGACGCGACACCGAATCCGGCGACCACATTTCCTTGACACCATGGCTCCTGAATAGCCATGATGTCAGCATCCCTAGCGAGAGCTCTCAGCTCGTCCGCGACCACTCGTCTTCGGCCCATGTTGACCTGCAGAATCTGCAGCCTACGCATACCGGGTCTTCTTCATCTGGATGGTCATCAGCTGAAGATACGACGGGCACTCCCTGCTGCCCGCGCAATGATTCAGGTCTTTCCCCTGTCTGCCCTTCGCCTTGCAGTGCCTACACTGCGGTTTGGTGCCTCTAGCCTTTGCCGGGCACTCCGCAGCCTTGTGCCCGGTATCCTGGCACCACTTGCACGCGATCTCCGCCGTGCAGGACCGCGCTGTGTGGCCGTGCTCAAGGCACTTCAGGCAGAGCAGGGGGTCGAGGTAGTCCCTGATGACCATCCCCCACCATCCGCCGCTGACGTCTTCCGGGGTGAGCCCCATCAGGGCGAGCCTCATCTTCTGGTGGACCTCCACGATCCACCTCCTCGTAAGCCCGCCCCTCGCGGGCGTGGAGAAGCAGGGTCTTAACCACGCCCTTCTGGCGCTCTCCTCCTCCGGCTTCTCCAGGGGTACCTTTCCCCAGAGGTAGCACTCCAGCACGCTCCCATCCTAGTGCTTGGGGACGCCACTCAGCTCCAGGCGAGGCCTTCTCGCCATCGCCAGCCTCGCCTCGAGCCCCTTCTCCTTCAGGGCGTCCCACTCTATTATCTTCTTGGCCTGGTCGGCTCCTCCTGTCCTGACCAGGACGGCGCCAGACTTGGTCACCCTGACCACTCCAGCACTGGCGCCGATCTGCTTGAGCTTCTCCTGGGATGGGAGCTGCTCCAGGATCTTCCCGGCATCCCACCCTACCGACGTACCTTGGAGGGTGATGTAGGTGGGAGCGTCCTCGGGCCTGGTCTGCGCCACTGGAACCCTGGCTAGGACTCCAGCGAAGGTCAGCCTCTTCTCCTTCTTCTTTCCTTCCGAGGAGGGGGGTAGAGCCTCTTCTTCTTCCTCTTCCTGGGAGGTTGGCTGCTTCTTTTTCTTCTTTTTCCTCTTCTTTTTTTGCACAACCTCCCAGTTCGGCTCCTCCTCCTCACTGGAGTCCACCTCCATGTTCCTACCCCGGCACATCGGGGTAGCGCTGCTCCTCTGGGGCATCGGGGCCGGCATGAGGCCGCAGTACTTGCTAGGGGGTGGGGGTGGGACCAACCCGGAGGGTCCTGCGACCACCTTCTCGGGCTCCTTAGCCTTGGTCTCCACCTTTTTCCTCCTCTCCTCCGCCCTAGTCTTGGCCGCGTGCCTCAAGATCCCGGCCTCCTGGTCCTTCAGCCGGAGGTCCCCGATGAGGCCCTGAACTCTATTGAGAGTGGGGGAGACCCACTGCTTCTTTTTCCGGTCGTATTCTCCCCCAATGGCATCACTAATAGATGTTGCCACCATGGGGGCGATAATCTCTGAGACCCTCTTCGCAATAATCTTGTGAAGAGTCTCCCCATTCAGGGCCTCATTCACCACTTCCTCCACTATGGTGGGCACCATCTTCCACTGCGCCTGGAGGCCCACGACAATGCCCAGAATATCTCTTATCTGGCCATTGATATAACCCTGGGCCTCCAGCGACATCTTCTTCCGGACGAGGTAGGCCCTGACCTGGTCCGATATCCTCTCTGCCTTGGCCGTAGGGTCCTCGGCCGCTTCCTCTATCGGGGAATCATCTTCTCTCAGCCTCTTAGCCTTCTGCTTCTCGACTTCTCCGTCGGAAGCAGAGGCTAACGGCCAGTTGATTCGGGCTCCGAGCACCGGTCCTCGTTCCTCCCCCTCTCCACTTTTAGTGTCCACCGCACTCACATTATCACTACTCATGTTTATAAATAACAAAACCAAATTTCACTATAAATAAAAAAAAAAAAAAAAAAAATGAATTTTTTTTTTTTTTTTTAATTAATTAATTAAAATTAATTAAATCTAATTAAACTCACTTTCGAACCGAAGTTCTCCTGTCCTATTGGGAGCCCCGGATTGCACTAGTGTCCCTCGGGGCTTCAACCAATCACTACCGCCACTTTACTCGGGAGCTAGGGAAAAACCCGTCTTACCTGCTCAAGAGCTGGGCGACGACTGAGAGCTGCAGCGTTCGACTAGGGTGGGGTTAATCCTCACGAGACAGCCAGCCGTGCGTCCGCTCTGGTCAACTGCCGGAGCGCTACTAACCACCCCTAACCATCCCTAACCTTTTTTTTTTTTTTTTTTTTTTTTTTTTTTTTTTTTTTTTTTTTTTTTTTTGCCCCCTTCCTGCCATTTCTGGCATACGGGGTACGGCGGTGGTGGGTTGATACGTTGGGTTTACGCACGCCCACCACCGCCAAAAAACAACTCTTTATTTAATAAATTCTTATTCTACAATTTTTGGGGGGGTACCTTTATAATCTCCTGGGTACAATTTTAAAATAAAAATAAAAAATAAAAATCTGTGGTGCTGCCCGGTGCACGGATGTGCACCTTACTGATGGGGCAGCACCTTTAAGGCCTCCTGGCCGGTCTGCATCCGTCCGGTTGCCGTCCAGCCCTCCTGGTCCGCCGCATCCGTCCGGTCCGCATCCGGCCAGTCCTCTCCCTCAGTCCTCTGCTCCTGGGGGCTCGTCCTCCTCCGAATGCCTTGGTGAATCCTGGTCCGGTGGCTCGCCGGGTGGCCGTATCCTGCTGATGGTAAAATGCGCAGGACCGACCACCTCCTTCCACCCGTAGACATACTCCCTGAAGTGGGGGTAATTGTCCTCCTCCATGAGGCGGGGGAAGTCTTCCTCGGCGAGGACGAAGATCCCGGTCTTCCTTGACAACCTGGCACGGTGTCCTTCCATCGCGATGCAGGTGAGCAACACGTGCTCCGCCGTCTCTGGGACTCCACAGGTGGGGCACCGGGGGTCGACCTCTCTTCTATGCTCACTGAGCTTTCCCCGGAACCCACCGTGTCCCGTCAGCATCTGCGAGACCCAGTAGTCCGGGAGGACCCATGTCGCAGACAACCTCGACTGGACGGTGGGGAAAAACTTTCTCAACGTAGAGCCCTTCTGGCTCGTCACCCACCGTCCATTCCACTGCTCTATTGAGTCCTCCCTCAAAATCCTCTTCCACTGGTTCGGGGTCTCGCCGATCCTCTGACGGAGTCCCTCCGGGAGCGTCTCCAGCCCCTGCCTCTTCGCCTCGTACTTGAGGGCATCCTCCTTCAGGAGGAGGTCCAGGGGCATGGCTCCGGCAAGCACCTGCACCGCCTCATGCGACACCGTCCTGTACGCCTTCGTGACCCGTAGCAGAGCCAGTCTCTGGATCGTCGCCAGTCTCCTTCTCTGCTGCTGCGTGAGGTTGCGGCTCCACACCGGGGATGCATACCTCAGGATACCCAAGACCACGCCTTTATAAATGGTCATCGTTGCCGGGTACCTGAGGCCCCAGAATGCACCCCCGATCCTTCCTAATCCGTTGAGTGACAGGGTCACCCTATCTTTCAGGTATCCCAGGTGAGGAGTGGCGTCGAAGTTTTTCCTAAACCTCACGCCCAGGTACGTCACCTCCTCACCTAGCCTGACCCTCTCCGTCTGGATGTCCAGTGTGATAGGGTGAGCCCTGTCGGTGGAGCCTCTCAGGAGTATGGCCTGGGTCTTGGCAGCGGCCATACTCAACTTCCTCCTCACGCACCATTCCGCTACGAGACTGGCGCACCTCTCTGCTTCCGTCTTCACTCTGGCTCTGCTGTTCGCGGCCACGATGACTGCCAGGTCGTCGACGTAGGCCGTGGCAAGGAAACCATGATCTTCCAGTTCCCCCAGCAGCTGGTCAAATACGAGTTTCCACAGGGCCGGCCCGAGGACCGACCCTTGTGGACAACCTCTCTCTATCTCCTTCTCGACCTCGTAGTAGCTACCTCTTATCCTGACACTCCTTTCACTGAGGTAGCTACTTACGAGGGAGTACAAGTTGCTGGGGGCGTCGAACTCCTGCAGCCGCTGGAGTACGCAGGGCCACCACACGCTATCGAAGGCGGAGGATATGTCGAACAATATCAACATGACGTACTTCTCCGCCCTCTCTTCTACGTCCCTGCGCACTCTCAACAGTGCATCGGTCGTTCCCTTGCCACGGGTCGAGCCGAACTGCCGTGGATGGCTCGCCGCATCAAGGACCGGCCTTAGGCTGGTGACGATCAGGCTCTCCAGGACTTTACTCATCACCGGGAGGAGGCATATCGGCCTGTACGCCTTCGGCGTCTCCTTATCCTTGCCTCCTCCCTTGTAGAGGAGTCTCAGATCCGCGATCTTCCACTGTCTAGGGAACCGCCCCTGGTCCAGGCACTCATTGAAGATGCCAAGAAGGTCATCCTCAATGAGGGGGGCGCTCCTCTTCAAGATCGCGGCGTCGATCCCGTCAAGTCCTGGAGCTCTTCCGGTCCTCTGCCTATCCACGGCAAGACGTAGGTCCCATAAATCCCACGGTGGACTCAGCTCGGTACCTGGAGGGCATACCGTGGTGCGTCTCACCATCTTGTCTTCCTCCGTATCCTGAGACGGATCATCCCTGGGGTATGTATAGGCTATATACATATCTGCCGTCTCCTCCAGGGTGGTTGCCTGGGCATCTCCAACTCTGATAGCCGCCATCATGGTTAGCGGCTTCACCTTGCCCAGTGCCACCCTGTACGGGATTCCCCAGGGATTCTTTTCTGTCTCCTTGACGATAAACTCGTCCCAGGATACCTTCTTCTGGTGACGCACGCCGTTTCGGTATGCCCTGTACCTTGCCTTGGATTCCTCTCGGAGTGCCAGTCTCCTCTCCTCTTCCCGGCACTCCTGGTACCTGCGCCTGGCCCTGTAGTACTCCCTCTTGAGGAGCGTCAGGGCAGGCGTCCACCATGGGACCGGACGCGCTCTCGCTCTGCGGCGCTGGAGGGTCATATTGGCCGCTTCCGTGATGGCGCCCGTCAGCCCCGCCACTCTGCGGTCAACGGCTGACTCGCCTTCCATCGGCGCCATCTCATCCCATTCTCTGTCGACCAATATTCCCTCCAGTTCACTGGAGAAATCTCCCCAGTTCGCCGTTCGGGTCACAAAGCCTTTCTCCACTGGTAAGGCTCCGCCTTCCTCCTCTACCACACTGAAGGCTATGACCCGGTGGTCGGAGCTCGTGTCAGACCGTAGGGTCCAGCCCGCAATGCGCCTCGCCATGGTGGCCGTGGCGAGTGTGACGTCGATCCAGCTCTCGCCCCTGGCTCCAACGAATGTTGGGCCAGAGGGCTCGTTCAAGACCAAGAGCTGGCACCTCGCCACGGTTTCCTCCACCAGTCTTCCTCTGGCGTCTGTGCGCACTGAACCCCAGGCCGTGCTCCACGAATTGGTGTCGGAACAGACCACCACACTCCTGTAACGTTGTGCGATGGCCTCCACGGCGGATACATTTTCTTCTATCCTTTGCTTCGGCGGCATGTACGACGACACGAGGGCGAAGGATATCCTCCCCCATCTGACATAACATGCCGCCTGATCCGCCGTGGTGAATTGCTTCAGTTCCATAACGTCGAGGTTTGGATTAACTATCACAATAGCCGCCCTAGGCCTCCTCTCTCCACTGCCCATAGCGACTATCCTCGACGCGACACCGAATCCGGCGACCACATTTCCTTGACACCATGGCTCCTGAATAGCCATGATGTCAGCATCCCTAGCGAGAGCTCTCAGCTCGTCCGCGACCACTCGTCTTCGGCCCATGTTGACCTGCAGAATCTGCAGCCTACGCATACCGGGTCTTCTTCATCTGGATGGTCATCAGCTGAAGATACGACGGGCACTCCCTGCTGCCCGCGCAATGATTCAGGTCTTTCCCCTGTCTGCCCTTCGCCTTGCAGTGCCTACACTGCGGTTTGGTGCCTCTAGCCTTTGCCGGGCACTCCGCAGCCTTGTGCCCGGTATCCTGGCACCACTTGCACGCGATCTCCGCCGTGCAGGACCGCGCTGTGTGGCCGTGCTCAAGGCACTTCAGGCAGAGCAGGGGGTCGAGGTAGTCCCTGATGACCATCCCCCACCATCCGCCGCTGACGTCTTCCGGGGTGAGCCCCATCAGGGCGAGCCTCATCTTCTGGTGGACCTCCACGATCCACCTCCTCGTAAGCCCGCCCCTCGCGGGCGTGGAGAAGCAGGGTCTTAACCACGCCCTTCTGGCGCTCTCCTCCTCCGGCTTCTCCAGGGGTACCTTTCCCCAGAGGTAGCACTCCAGCGCGCTCCCATCCCAGTGCTTGGGGACGCCACTCAGCTCCAGGCGAGGCCTTCTCGCCATCGCCAGCCTCGCCTCGAGCCCCTTCTCCTTCAGGGCGTCCCACTCTATTATCTTCTTGGCCTGGTCGGCTCCTCCTGTCCTGACCAGGACGGCGCCAGACTTGGTCACCCTGACCACTCCAGCACTGGCGCCTATCTGCTTGAGCTTCTCCTGGGATGGGAGCTGCTCCAGGATCTTCCCGGCATCCCACCCTACCGACGTACCTTGGAGGGTGATGTAGGTGGGAGCGTCCTCGGGCCTGGTCTGCGCCACGGGAACCCTGGCTAGGACTCCAGCGAAGGTCAGCCTCTTCTCCTTCTTCTTTCCTTCCGAGGAGGGGGGTAGAGCCTCTTCTTCTTCCTCCTGGGAGGTTGGCTGCTTCTTCTTCTTCTTCTTCCTCTTCTTTTTCTGCACAACCTCCCAGTTCGGTTCCTCCTCCTCGCTGGAGTCCACTTCCATGTTCCTGCCCCGGCATATCGGGGTAGCGCTGCTCCTCTGGGGCATCGGGGCTGGCATGAGGCCGTCGTACTTGCTAGGGGGTCGGGGTGGGACCAACCCGGAGGGTCCTGCGACCACCTTCTCGGGCTCCTTGGTCACCACCTTTTTCCTCCTCTCATCCGCCCTAGTCCTGGCCGCATGCCTCAAAATCCCGGCCTCCTGGTCCTTGAGCCGGAGGTCCCCGATGAGGCCCTGAACTCTGTTAAGGGTTGGGGAGACCCACTCCTTCTTCTTCTTGTCATATTCGCCCCCTATGGCATCACTGATAGATGTTGCCACCATGGGGGCGATAATTTCGGACACCTTCGTGGCTATGATCTTGTGAAGGGTCTCCCCATTCAGGGCCTCCTTCACCACCTCCTCCACTATGGTGGGCACCATCTTCCACTGCGCCTGGAGGCCCACGACAATGCCCAGAATATCTCTTATCTGGCCATTGATATAACCCTGGGCCTCCAGCGACATCTTCTTCCGGACGAGGTAGGCCCTGACCTGGTCCGAAATTCTTTCGGCCTTGGCAGTAGGATCCTCGACCGCTTCCTCTACCGGGGAATCATCTTCCCTCAGCCTCTTAGCCTTCTGCTTCTCGACTTCTCCGTCGGAAGCAGAGGCTAACGGCCAGTTGATTCTGGCTCCGGGCGCCGGTCCTCGTTCCTCTCCCTCTCCACTTTTAGTGTCCATCGCACTGACATTATCACTACTCATAGTTTTTAAAGAAACAAAAACAATTT
>CM073764.1:21237920-21573841 GCA_037127475.1 Arma custos
ACCTTTTTTTCCCACGCTCGCAGATTCACAACTAACCAATTAAAGAGAGCTGATAATATAAAGGATTGATAGTATAGCAATTATTTATTACTAAAATGCTTCCGGACTAAACATTGATATGTTTTCTGAAATATTTTTGTCTTGAAGAGAAAAGATTTGCCCTGGCCGGGATTCAAACCCGGGTCGTCTGCTTCTTCGTAGCAGTGCTCTAAACCACTGAGCTACCAGGGGACGTATCTAGACGTATCTAACTAAGAAAAATCCGTTATCTTCACCAATCCTACATTTTCTATGCTATATTTTCTGTTACACCAACGAAGAATTTTTAGAAAGAATTGTTTTCTACATTACAATTTTCAAGTATTATCATGCTTTAAGATTTAATAGGATCAAGTTTATAAAAATCATAATTATAAACAATGGGTTCCGTAAATAGTTTTACTGGTTTAAATTTATTCGGCTGGTCATAAACCAGGGGAAAACGGTGTAAATGACCGTGTACGTCATTGTCGATTGAAGATTGGACTCTATCTCGCAACAAGGACTTCAAGTACTTTGGTGTCTATATAAATGACACTATATATAGAAATGAAGATATCCCGAAGAAGGAAAATCATCAGGATCCTCATCTCGGTCCTTTGGAATAAAGAACTGCTTGCTCTTGAGATGGACTTTCTATGACTTAACCTACCTGCGGCATCACAAAGCTCCAACAGTGCTCATAAGAGATACTACAGGGCAGGAGAAGAATATATTATACGAAATAGAGACCAGGAGACTTCAATAGTTAAGTCATCTGATGAGAATGACCGACAATAGATGGCCAGAGAAACTCCTCCTTTATAATCCGATTTTTATCGAAGAAAGAGAGGAAGATATGGATGGAGGATGTGTGAGGAGAAATGGCAGCCAGAGGCCTGCGATAGAAAGAAGAAGAATGGGCTGATAGGAAGAATTGATGGGAAAAGATTTTGAGCATCAGGATACATACTTTTACTTTTTACTTACTTTTACTTAAATAAATAATAATAATAAAAATATTTATTTAAGAAATGATACAAATGCCATTTGTGAACATGTCAACAAGATACACATGATACCAATGATGTGCCAAACATGTGCCAAATGATACACATGCCAGAAATGGCACATGCTTAAATAAAAATCGATTTTTTTTTTAAACCCCGAGTAAATAAAATAATCGATTTTTATTTTTGTCTATTATTATTAGTAGATAATAATTTAGCTTTATTTCTTATTTTTATGTTGTAAGTAAAATAATAATAATTTTCCATTTTTCGTTATAATTATTTATGATAACAATACAAATTTATTAATATAAAATAATAAATAGTTTATTTAACGTTCTCAAACTGTATTCTACTGAAGCACTAGTATTGTTGAGTTAAAAGTAACAGACCTCTTGAGAGAGTAACTTTGAGGTCTCTTTCTGTTTCTTAAGTGAAGTTTGCTATCCCAACTTTTAGTGCCTCAAAAGATCTCTTAACCACTATTTTATTCAAAAGATTTCTCAGCAGCCTATCTTTATACAAGAACTTGGGGAATTGAGAGCTAAATCAATTCCCTGGAGCGTAACTATACTATCTAAAGAATACTACTTTTATTAAAAAGGAGAAATAAAACCTATTCTCATGCAGTTTTGGAGAATTCTCATGTCAGGTTTGGAGAATTCTCATGAATAGCAGTTTCATGCTCAAAGGAAGCCTCCTGTACTGAGAGATCCGGGTTCAAATCCGTGTGTGGCAGAGAACATATTTAATCTGTTTAAAATCTGTGGAATCTAGTAACCGCCCTCTATAAATTGTACACGTAAATTAGGGTAAAACCAGACTTTTCAAAAAATCACTTCCCTGCACAGCCTTTTTATAAGAATCTGTACTGTCACTACCATGTATTGGCCCAACATCATTCACGGAATGTAGTGTTAATGATTTTCTTCATTAAATATTCGTATAATGTTCCTTTAACACTATTAAATCACAATCAAGGACGGGTTCAAGGTTTTTTATGTTTTGATATTTTACGACCTATACTAACATATGCATGCCCAATATTTAGTTATATCTCTAAAACTAACTATAAAAAGATAAAAATATTCCAAAACAAATGCCTTAAAATTACTGGAAATTATGCATATTACACTAATGTTAATTTTTATAAAATTATGGATAAAGAATTGTGTATACCTTGTATTAATGTATTCATCAACAAACTATGTAAACAATTCTTTTGTAAGTGTAATCACGATAAAAACCAAATCATAAAAAATTTGGGAACTATACAAAAAATAGTACAAAGCGGTATGTACATAAAAGAAATAAACATTTATTATTGTAGGATACCAATTTCTTTTCTTTTATTACAACATAAAGATAAATAAAAAACTTGTTACTTATATAACTTATCTTTGCTTAGTTTAGAATTCCTGCCAAAGTATGGATATATTGTACACAGAGCCCTGTTAGCTTTATTGCATACAAATAAAATTATATAATTTCAATTTATTTTATTTATTTATTAATTGTTTTAAAATAAACATATTAAAAATTTTTATTTTGAAGAGAAAAGATATGCCCAGGATCAGGATATCTTTTCTCTCCTAAATAAAAATATTTAAAATTATATTATTTCACTTGTTTTTAGCCTTAACCGATGAAAAATTTGAAGAAATTTCTGAACAGCATACTCGCGCACTGATATTCAGTTTTGTCAGACGTGTGATAGTATTACAATATTATTCTAATTAGTATGATAAGGGACCGATAAATTATTTCTGTGAGGGCGGGTAAAAAACTTTTATAGAGGAGATCCACGAATCTCTAAAAAACCGGGCTACATAAATTTGCATTAATTTTTCGAACACTAAAAGCGACCGGAGCCGGACAGTCACACCTTTATACCTGGCTACCGGGCTTGGAGTCGCCTATGTATAGAAAGCTGAATCAGTCTTTGTGTATGTCATTAGCTTCTCTCCGAAGGATATCGTTTGTTATATAAGGTATAACCTTAAAGCAGATTCGTATACCTGTGTTTCGTGTTTCAGATTGTAGAGTATTTTTCAAATAAGCTCATATTCCTGTTTATGAAAACAAATAATTAAGCCTTGAAAAAATCATGCAATGAGTACTTCATTGCATTACTAATTTTGGTCTTGAATAAAAAAAATAAATAATAAAAACATTAAAAAAACTGAATTCATGAAGGTCTTGGGTTCAGTACATGGTAGGGACTGTAATGTTTCTTGGACAACGATGGTGCAGGATGGCAATTTGTTCTAGATCACCGCAAGATTCCCTCCCCCCCCCTATTTTGGGTATCCCTTTTATAGAGGCTGTTCTAGACCCCATGGAATCTCCGGCCGCTAAAAGATTAAATAAAATCTTCCAGCAGCGAGAATTGACCCCAGGACCTTCGGTACGTTAACTCAGGACACACACACAGCTCCCCCCCCCCAAAAAAAAACCCATAATAAAATGTAAAATAAAGATTGAATCCTTAACTCGGCTTGATAGGTGTCATTCTTCAAAGATATTTAGTGTATAACCAAAACGACTTAAACCTTATAAAAAGAAAGAGCTAATCGTATAAGAAACTTATTTTTTATTTACAACTTTTTTTATTTATTTTACAACTGTATTAATGCATAATGTTACAACTAATAAAACAAGAAAATAGAATGAATGATACAGTAGTACTCAAATAACTAATTCAACTTGGAATGGCTCAAGGCCATCTTCTTTTCAGACGTACAGGGAATCGTAGGGTATATAAGAGGAAACCAGGTATGAAACTAGCGGGTTTGAGTGGGAATAAATTTTGCCATGAAAGGATTGATATCGGGCTCGGGCCTAATTAGCAACATTGAGGTCATTAAGGATGGTTTTATTGGTAACAATATATATGCATTGCGAATGTTCGGAGGATTTTGGATTGAAATTATTGGAAACGAGAGGAATTAATCGATGGATTAATGGAGTAAGTCTAAATAGGTCTTACAATATCCATGCAAATGAGTCTATTGTAACTAATTAATTTATATTTTTATAATTTTTTTTTTTAAACTGGATTTAATTCTTCATTTATTTAGGGTAAGAGAAATAAAACCGTTTTCCAGTTGTTGTTTATTCATTAATTTTCACTCTTAAGAGATGTTTCGACACTATGGTGTCATTCTCAATCTTTTCTTCTCCTGCATCTTTTAACTTTAATAAATAAATTAACAATAATTACATTACTATAAATAATTTAACATAAATGTCCAAAGATAATACACTATAAGTATAAGTACCTGGAAAGTCATACTTTTAATAATAAAAAGTACTAGTAGATATTTAAAAAATAAATTTTTTTTCATATATTTCATAATTAATTAATTGATTTGATAAAATATTTTTTAAAATTATATATATAAAAAATAAAATTATAATAATAAGTAAACGTTTACATTAAAAAAAATAATAAATAAATAAATTTAAAAAAAAATAATTTTTTACTTTGTATTATTTTTGTTGATGTGCTGTTAGAACATATTTTGTTATTTTATACTAAAGTCTAATGACTCATATAAATAAGAAAAAGGATCTGATGGTTCAAAGATCAAAATTTAGTTTTGTAATGCAATATTATTTATTGACCATGGAGGACTAATGATCTCCTAAGAATTTTTAAAAGTATGACTTTCCAGGTAATTATACTTATAGTGTATTATCTTTGGACATTTATGTTAAATTATTTATAGTAATGTAATTATTGTTAATTTATTTATTAAAGTTAAAAGATGCAGGAGAAGAAAAGATTGAGAATGACACCATAGTGTCGAAACGTCTCTAAATAGTGAAAATTAATGAATAAACAACATGTATATGTATATTCCATGAAAATCTTTTGTTTTTAGTTTTTAGAATTTTTACTTTTGGGATTAGTTAATAAGCTGTCAATTTTATTACTGGACACGAGAAGTTAGCGTGGCTCGATTTCATGACGTTAATATTAAAACAATACCCATTTGTGGAACAACTTTTCTAAATCAATTATGTGATTTTGGAAAGCTATAGAGGCTCTGCTAGGACACTTGTTGAACAAAAGAATTCCTCTTTCGTGAACGAAGGTATAAATGGTGGAGCAACTTATTTATTTATAACATTGATTTTAAAATATAAATTAATTTAGGGTAAGAGAAATAAAACCGTTTTCCAGTTGTTGTTTATTCATTAATTTTCACTATTTAGAGACGTTTCGACACTATGGTGTCATTCTCAATCTTTTCTTCTCCTGCATCTTTTAACTTTAATAAATAAATTAACAATAATTACATTACTATAAATAATTTAACATAAATGTCCAAAGATAATACACTATAAGTATAAGTACCTGGAAAGTCATACTTTTAAAAATTCTTAGGAGATCATTAGTCCTCCATGGTCAATAAATAATATTGCATTACAAAACTAAATTTTGATCTTTGAACCATGGATATACATATAGGATATAGGACATATACAGATATGGATCATGGAATATACATACAAAATTAAAGTGACAAGGCGGTACAAATAACTATCACATATTCTGGACAACAGGTCTTCACTTGATTGAAACAAATGACTGATCTACAACACTACACTAAGATTCTATTTGGAAATATGGAGCAGAACTTTTAGTTTTATTTACACCAGATCCAAAAAACACAATCCAAAGTTCTAAGCAAACGAGAACATTTTCACTCTAAAATCATATATTCACAGCAAATACACATTTCACTCTTCAACGTATCACCAAAATCCTTTTGTTCTTTCTCTTTGCTCCTCTACGTTGGCTGAACTTCCTATGGGAAGACTAAAATAACAATGGCCAAGAAAAATGCTTAGAAACCGAGGAAAAGTAAATTTATTAGAGACATCATACAAATGCCATTTGGCATATTGTATTTTCGATCTTCTTTTGAAAACCTCCTAAGGGAGCTCCTAAGGGAGCCTTTTTGGGACCTCCCATTGAAGGCACTCCTAGCGTGGTTTATCTCACTGCACCAGAGATGTTTCAGTCTCCTTGTCGGATACTGTTGTAATGTGTCTGTCATTAATGATTGTACCAGTAAGTTTTGATGTCCAGCAAGTGAGTCATGAATTTTTTGTAGTTTTTCTGATTGTATCAGTCACGAGTGGTATGTTGAGATCTTTGTGTAATGATTTATTAGTAAAACTTGTGAAAATGGGGGAATAATAGCTGAGACATAATAATAATTTCAACTGAAAATACTACTTACAAAATGGCGAACATCCTTAACCCCCCACGCACATAAAACCACCCTTAGTTAACATAACTTATGGCCTAGGCAAGAACCGTGGAACCTACTTTCCTAAAAAAAAGTGGAAATAGAATTTTCTCCGTTTCGGCTTCAATAAACAGGTGCTCAATTAATATGCGAAATTAACCCTTAACATCGAAGTTTCTTTTGTCAGCGAATAATGTATTTATAATCATTGCATTATCATTTCACCGAAATATTAAAATTCATGAACATCCTTTCGCCTATAATCCCACCGCGCATTTCAAAATTAAACATTAAAATAAGTTGGATATTAACAATTTTAATATCCAGCCTCGCGAGCTATATATAAGAGATTAATGTAAAATATAAGGAATGTACACCCACTTCCTCTGGGCGAAGGCAATTATCTATTTTATATTCATCCGTGTTTATAGTTCTCACTTCCTTGAGCACATTAGGGTATAATGGAAATGAAAGAGGCGATTCCCAAATTCTCGAATATAATTAGCCTATCAATTAATGATCAATTATTTTATGAATATATTATTTTACCTACAACAAGAGTAGATACGTTAGGCTCCATGTCTTACCCATTTTAAAGTTATTAAACAATTACTTCTCAACCCCGGAATGAATTAAATCTGAAAAATTCAGAAAGAAACAGGTGTTTCTATAGACTTAACAGGTACTTACAGATAGAATTTCTTAGTCACTAGAACCGCCAAGGTTATTCTCTACATATATCTTAATAAGGCTAGTTGTCATCTATGACTCGACAACGTGGACCCTTTTTAAGGCTGGTGAAGAGATTTTCAGCTTAAGATTCTCAGAAGAATTTATTGCAGGATTCCTTAGGCTAGCGAAGGCGCGCCAACCAAGAAGCCGGATACCTCTATCGGGCCTCAATATAGCTAATATGATTGAGCTTGAGAGATCGAGATTGGCAGGTCACGTTGCCAGGGTGGATGTGGATATGAGTTATATCCTAATTAGTTTAAGAAAAACTGAACCGAAAAGCTTGTTTTTTTTATTTGTTTTTTAACCGAGCTAGGAGAGTAGGAAGGCCGAAACTTCTTTGGTTGATTATGGCAGAAGACATCCTCATGAGATAATCCTCATGAAGACATATGTGAGAAATTAGAGAAATGCTGCACTGGTTAAGGACGAAAGGCGAAAGCGTTTGAAGGAGACCAAGATAAAAGTGCTGCAGTGCCAAAGAATAATAATATGATACCGTTAACTAATATTATTTAAAATATTATAATAGGAAAAAAACCTGTACCAATAAAACCCATGAAGGGTCTGGGGTTTAGTACATAGTAGAGACTATACTGTTTCTGGGACAACGGTTGCGCAAGGAGGTGATTTGTACTAGATCACCCTCAATCACCAGAGTCATTCCAGAGCCAGAGAGTGAATAGTCATGACTGGAAATACAGTTATTATAGCAACATTCTTCAATCAACTTTAATTCGTCATATGCTTTACTGTATCAAACCTAATCAAATAAAATGGATGCGTTAAAAGAAAGGCTGAAGTTAGTTGAGTTTCAGTTTAATTAGACTTTGGCTGATATAATGCAGTCTAGAGAACCAGCTATTCTCATCATAGAACAACTCGTAGGGAAAAGGAGTATAAAACATTTTGGATTCTTGTATGCATTAAATCACTATACTGACTATCAAGATATAAGGAATGTTGTTGAATTTTAAATAAATGTGAGATTAAACTGAATTCTTCTATTGACAATTTAATTGCTATGTACAAAACTTCCTTTGAAAGTGTTTATAATGCATCTCGTTAATTTCATAAACAATTAGAGCATGTCCTTTGATGAAATCATTTGTTTGGCCCCGTTCTGAAGATAATATGCTTTCTGAGTTGCCTTAGTTCTTAATCTTCCTAATCCGGCTTATAAGCTTTGCATTGAACCATGGGCTGACCATAAGTACCCTCTTCCCCGGCAAAAATCCAGAAAGCAACCTGGAGATCCTCCAATGGTCTTGTGACCAATCAAATAGACCATATTATGATTAGCTTGAGTTATAAAAGCCAGCTGATGAATGTTAGATCTTACAGAGGAGCAAACGCGGGCATGGATCATTATCGAAGCATTCCTAGCTTCAGATCAAAATTATCCGTCACCAGATCATTTCGTTGACTGTAGAAAACAGGTTTGACATAGAAAAATAAGAGCAAAATGAGATCTTAGAATTTACCGAGAGAATACGGAATTCTGAAGACGGTATTGAAGAATATTGGAAAGTATGCTATAGTGCACTGAACGTAGGTGCGGAGTGAATCTTAGGCTATAAGGTGAGACTCCCTCGGTTTCATTTGTTTTGATGAAGAATGTCTCCAGGCGAAAAAATAAAAAAATAAGCTTACAGAAAAAATTTACAACAGTATACAATAAATAAACTCAGGCCTACAACGACAAGAGAAGGGAAGAGTAAAAAATCCACCGAAAAAAGATAAGTACGTGTGAAGACCAAATAATTAAAAAGTTTATGATTTTTTATGCATGTTGTTTGTTCATTTAACGTTACTTTTTGCTGCTATGGCTAATCGGACGATACTACATTGGGAGCTCTAAATTTTGCCCATCCAGGTTTAATTAGGATAGGGATTTCTAACGAGTACGTGACATCGTACAGGCTCGGAGGCCCCGTTTAACGTCCCTCCCGAAGGACGGCGTAACTCAGGATTTCTTACTCCCTTTAAAAAATCCTAGGGCCACCTCTTGATCTTAGTACTTTGTTACGCTAACAACTAGACAACATGCCGCCCCCAATTTTTATGTATGAAAAACAACGCAGACATAACATATTGAAAATCTATTTCCATTTTTTTCTGTTTTCCCCCTTGTCCTTATGTATTTATTTTATTTATAAAGAGTTCCTTAAGAATAAAGTGAATAGATACTTTTGTCGAATACTCCTCTATACTCATTTTCTAATAATTTTTAATATTCCGAAATCCTGTGAGTTTTAAAATAAATCATTTACAGAACCTGCCAGATAACTATAATTCCATTAACGTACGTTAGTAAGAGGCAGAAAATGGTCTGAGTGGAGGTAAAGAAAATTCTCTATATAGGGAGAACTGTACGTTAGTAATGATGATTTGTTATGATTATAACAATTTAAGCCAATGATTTCCAGTAATCCAGTATCCTTTAATGACTCCTGTAGTATAAATACTGATACTTACGACTACTTCTTGGCAAACGCTTAGTTTGGAATTCTCATCCTAGACTGAAACGACCAGGATCTGATCATCAATTCAGGCTACTGCAAAAACTTACCAGACAAACGGTATAAGCTTAATTATAATAGACATATACATGACTATCATTAGACCTAATTGGAATTACGGAATAGAGCTTTCAGACTCCACTAAGCCGCCAATTCCTCCTTATCAAATCATATTCTATCCAAGATCTTTGGATAAGGTAATCCAAAATGATCTTAATGTGACATTTGCAGATTTGGCTCGAAACCAATATCAGTCCTTTCATGAAAAATCTAGCTTCCTCTTCAATTCCCGATAATCCTTCGAGGCGTCTGAAGAGAAGATGACCTCGTGACCAATAAATTTTATATATATATACGATTTTTTACAACTTGGTCGTTCTCTAAGACCCCTCGCTGCCAAGAGCTCTCCTTCTCATCCTGCGACCATCTTTTTTTTGGTCATCCTCCTTTCCGTAGGGCAATATTCGGAGATTATTTTTGGGCATCGTTCCTCTGCCATTCTTTTTTAAGTGGCCATACCATTTCAATCTTCTTGTTTCTACTGCTAAGAGGATCGTTGTTTCCTGATCGACCATTTTCCTAATTGTTCTGTTAGGGACGTGCTGAATTCTGGAAATGACACAACAGCGTCTCCAGAAGTCCATCTTCACGGGCAACAACACCCTTTCCTTTATTGCAATTGTCCACGTTTAGGGTCCGTAGAGGATAACATTTTCAACCGAGAGGAACGTCATTTTTTATTTTAGGTTAACCTGTTTACTCAACAGAACAGAATTAAGAAACCCAATAATTTGTCTGCCTTTTACTATTTTATCTGCTATATCTTTATTGGAGTTTCCATTGTTAATAAAGATAACCAATAAATAAATTTCATTAAAAAAATTTTTTTAACTCTATGATTAAAACTAAATAACTTTTGTAAGGTTTTGGAACTATCCGGCTTTACAATATTTAGCAGCCAATTTTGACATCACGGTTAGTTACAAAATGCAAAGTGCCTAAATATTTCTGAGAAGTTTATTTTCTGTTGAAAAATTAAAGTTAAATTTACGAATATTTAGGCTACATGTTTAATTTCATCGCACCGTTAACATGTAAATGTGGAGATAGATAATACAACTCCAAATGTTAATCTGTCGAACCGGCGTTATGTATGCATTTTAACAAAAATTACGAATGAGCATCCAGAATTAGAAATAAATGTGAAACTATCACCAAAACTCGTTGACAGACAATTGTTAAAATTTACATATGAATAGATTATATAAAAAGGGTTATAATTTTAGAATATTTTACAAATGCAATATTAGTACAACTACAGTCCCGATGAATAAGTGGTTGTTTACTTTTCTCCAAAATCAGTTTCTTGTACTTAAGTAAGCGGAATCGGATTATTTTCGTAGTGAATAAGGGGCTAAGTAAGGCATTTGCTTGAAAAGGAGTTAGTGTTTATATTACAACTCCATTTCAAGCCAAAAACTACGAGAACGATACGATTCCGGTTATCTGAAAGCAGTTAAAACTCTCTCTGAAAAAAATCCGACTTAACCACTCATTCACCGTGGCTGTAGACATGACAGAAATAATTTTTTTTTTTTAATTTTATGGGGTTACATTGGATATCCCCCATTTTACAAATAAAACCGCGAACAAACGCGGCCGAGGACTTTGTTTTATAATATCTATAGATATTAAAACGTATTCCCTTTTAAGATATTCTTCTTCTTTTCCTTCCTCCTTGTAGGGGAGGATTTTTAAGATATTCAAGATAAATTTATTTTAAATTTAAAATACATCAACTTTTATTATTTACGAAATAAATACTCTTAACAAACTATAGGCTAGTCATGAATATGCACTCGTACTAAATAATACAAACAAACAAAAAAAAATGTTAGCAAACTAATTCAATTTAAGTTAACACAACAATTTCCATATAATTACACATTAATAGGGCTATGAAATGGTTTGTAAACATACACACCGGTATGATGGAAATGTCAAGGATGAGTAAACACCACTGGCCAAAGGAGTAGATGGGAAGATAAGAAGAAGAACAATGTACTACTAATTGAAGGCGAGCAAATGGGGATTCATATCAGATGATAATGTGCCTCCATCTGCCAGTTCTTTCGTACTATTACAATTTAATAACGTTTTGTATACACGGCATGGCGTCAAGAGAGTCAAAATGGACGAAAATGAATGTTTTAATCAATATTAATTATAAATTTAACACTTTTTTTCTCTAATTATTATATTTATATCATAGACCATGGATCCACTTTCACAGGAAACAATGCAGTGTATATATATGTTTTATTTTATTTTTATCTACTAGAACATTCTGATAGTAGCGAGACAGGTGTACAAGCAGACAGCTGTTTGATAAAATATACTGGTTTCTTAATCATTCAGCGCTCATCTCTCAAGTTTCAAACCCAAGAACAAATGTTTTTAAATGTGTTGGATAAACATAGTAACTTCACATCTAGGCATCATTACCTCTGTATAACCAATTCACCTTGGAAACATTGTTGCTGTGCATTTGCTATTCTCAACATAAACTGTACATTGTTACTGTTTTTTAAATAATATACATTCTGAAACAAGTTTATCCACTTTTTTACGGGCATGTGTTTGAATATCTAATTTTATTTCTTTTATTAAATTTCAATTTAAAAATAAAACTATTTATAATATTAATACTATTTCAATTAATAAATGTTTTTTAATATCAATAATGAAAAAAACAAAAAACACTTCAACCAATCAAGGGTATCGGGTTTAGGATCAGACTGTTTCATGGACAACCGTTCTGCAGACATGTGATATGTCCTAAATCACGCTCAACCGCCAGATTTTTCCCCCTTATTTTGGGTACCCTATTTTTATAACCTTTTGTAGAGGCTGGGTGAACCCCAGGATGGTCCTAGATCCCATATGATCCATCTCCGGCTGTAAACAGGCTAAATAAAAGACCCCCCAGTAAATCGAATCTATCGGTTTGAGATAAATTTCGTCAAAATTTTACAATTTATATTGGCTGGGCATAGAATATAAAACTATATGATGTTTAACTATATCATGGCAATAGTAGTTTATATGTTTATATCCATAATTGTAATTATTGTATATATATTAGTATCTATAATTGTAATATATAAATTATTAAAAATTGTATTATTAATAGGATGAATATAAAAAAGTTTTTAGTCTTCAATGTATTATATTTTTTTTTGTCAAAACCCTAATAAATAAAGATTTTCGAAGTGCTTCTTCTTCTTCTTGTGTTGCCTTTTTCTGCAATTTATTGCATTGTGTATTTTTTTTTTCATAACCCCTAAATATGTTTATTGGTGCTACCGGGTTTTGTGCTCTTTGTATGGGCACATTCATTTTTTGGAGTTCTTCTCCTTTTACTGTAGTATAACTACATTTTAAGGAGTTGAGGTGGTAGGAATTTTTGTTGTTTTTCTTTTTTTTGCTGTATTTCTTATTTGTTTAAGTGCCGGGGCACACTTAATTTTTGTGTTTACTTTTTTAATTACAATCTTACATACTACCGTTTATTTACATATATTTACATATATACATGGTTATTTACCATATTTATGGAGTTTCTTCCATTACTTGTTGCCACCTTATTGGAGCTGAAGCAGGTGTCCGAGTTTTAAATAATTCATTTGTTGTGCATTTGAGGGAGTCGAAGAATTTTATGTGTCTTCGTGAAATCGTGTAATTGTTCCGGTTTTAGCTTTCTCAGCGATGTAGACTGAACAATTTTTCGGAGTATAGTGTCCTGAAACAGTTGTAATTGGCGCTGCGTTCCGACTCTGAGGTGGGTGAATAGCGGGGCTCCGTATAGAAGTGCAGGCCTTAGGATGCTCTTGTAAATTTTGATTTTCAAACGCAGTGACAAGGCTGAAGATAATAGTAGGTGATGAAGTCTATAGGTTCTTCTTCTTACCATGCGGATTTTTTAATAACGTATTATTTTACCTCACAGTGCAGTACTTAACACGGGACGGACCGTAACGGAGACACCATATTTACTATTCTCTGAATTATTGCTCTTGTTTTTAAATTTATATCTATTAACTCCCCTCTGCTTTTCCGTTGACTTGTTTTTCGGCACCTTAAATCCTTATTTTGCTCAATAATCACTAAAAACTCCATATAACTTACAAACAAATTTATTGTTTGTATAACTCAGAGACGGTCATGCATTTAAAAGGAAAAAATAATTTTTGATTGAGAATAGTAAAAAAACTAAACCAATGCGAACTTTAAAGAGTGATTGTGTTACTTGTGTAAATTGTTGACGGGGTTAGAGTGAAACCTATCAATTATAATTATTCTAAACTTTATAGTAACTTTATAGTCCGGTTGCTTATGATTAATTATAGGCTTAAAAAGAATCCAAAATCCTAGGTTTCCGTCATCATCAAATGGTTCGCCATTTTGGATCCTTGAGAAACAAAAACGGCATGAGACCTAGGAAAAATGAAGAGGTTCCTATTGGTTATTCTTGGGTTGGCAGTTAGGAGGAACCAATGAGCTGCACTACCAGCTCCAGTACAGGTAGAGCTAGTGCTCACTTACACTGAACGGAATGGCCGGCTTGAAATAAGATTAATTCATCTAATTTTGTATGTGCAAGTCACATTCTTGTTAATTGTAAGAGTTCATAACCATTAAGATACTTTTACGCATTTATTGAATAACATTAGTTTACCTTATGTACCCCCTGTTTCATTTATGGTTAAGTTTAATTTTCTCGAAAATGAGTTTCTTAAACTTGAGTAAGCGGAATCGAGTTATTTTCGTAGTGAATAAAGAGCTAAGTAAGGCATTGGCTTGAAAAGGAGTTATTGCTTGTATTACAACTCCATTTAAAACCAAAAATTACGAGAATGATAAGATTCCGGTTGTCTGAAAGCGGTTCTCTGGACATCATCCGACATAACCAGTAATTCACCGGGGCTTTTGATATAAGAGGAAGAAAATGGTCCGGATGGAGCTCAGAAAAAGAATCTTTTTAGTAGGAAGAACTATTATTACAAAGCTAACGTGTCGAGCCCCATATCAGGTCCTCTTCAGGGCTATTAGGGAGGTCAAGAGTTGGACCAATCAGTGAGATCTACTTGTTTCCCCTACCTTTGCCAGTTCCAGTACAGGTAATTACTGACTGAATGGTTGACTTGAAATAAGATTTTTGAATTCTTTAAATTTGTAATGTTCCTATAACCTTCTTGATGAAAACACCTGCGGCATTTTAAGACTTGATAAATAATTACTACAAAAAAACTACGAGGATAACACTATTCCTCTTCCCTCAATACAAATAACTCTCCCCGGGCCAAATTCAACTTAATCACTTATTCACGGGGGCTGCAGAAATCTCAATGCAGAAAAAACGTTATCCAGTTTACAATCAAATCATCATAAGTGCGATAAAGGGCTCGAAAGAAAATAAAATTATACTACGATAGCCCCACAACATACTTCATACAGAAAGAACTATGAAAATAATAAATTACTCACTATTAGAAGGGGTCACTCAAGTCGTTGGGACCAGTTCATCTGAGGGACTGGATATTAAGGCGAGAGCCTAGCTTCTACTTTCCAACGCGATACTGGCGCTTCCGTTCAGAAATTCAGGAAACTATTTTTGTTATTGTTAATATAATTTTAAACAAGAACTGAGTGTTATTTTGTCAGGTATATAATACAAATGGGAGATTTATAATGAGAGCTGACGAACTTAATAGGTCTAGGAAATCGTTCATAATTATATCACTATTTACTTCCTCGGTATTATGCTTATTATAGCATTAGAGATAAAGATTAATCTTATATTGTAAAAATACAAAATGAATTGGAATAATCACTTTCAGGCGGAGCAATTCTGAGATAGTCTAAATTAATCGTTTACTTCAAGACATTAATTCCCTTGGAGCAAGAGGCACCACCCTCACCTTCATGGACCGGTTTGCTTATACTGAGGGTCTCATTTATGTTCATTACAGTGGAGCGTCGGTTATCCGAACGTCAGTTATCCGAACTTTACTTATTTGTATTGTTAAAATTATTGCTATTTTAAATATTTTTATTTTGAAGAGAAGAGATATGCCCAGGGCCGGGATTCGAACCCGGTTCTCCCACATTTCCGTTGTGGTGCTCTACCAACTGAGCTATCATGGTTCGTAACTCGGAAAAAAAAAATATACTGTTATTTTAAATTAACTTTGACGAAAAATAAAATGATTTTTTCCATGAACGTCAATAAGAGGGCCCTAATCATCTCGGAAACAGCAAAAAAATGAACTTAGACTTCGTTACGTATTTGTTTACAAAGCTAATTATGTAATTTCACTTGTTTCTCTGAATCCCTTCCTATTCATTTGGTTGATATTTATTTTTTTAGTGAATTTCGATTATTCGAATTTTTGAGTATCAGAACCACCCCTGACAACATTAGTTCGGATAACCGACGTTCCACTGTACTTACTCTTGCAGGGGCAGATTATTGCTTCATTGTTGGTTACTGTCACCCATTAATATAAATACATTACAGGAAAAAAGTATTGATATATACATTTTTTTATTTAAACAGTACATAATATTTGTATTCAGTTTATTTTTCAGTAATTCCATAACCCGTGAAGTACCTGAATTTCAAGGGTTGTCCTAGAAACCTAGAAACAGTACCACTTTACAGATTCCATCCGTAGATTGCTATTTAAATAATTTATCTGCCACATCTGTATTCGAGCCCGAATCCTTCAGCTTAGCAACTCAATATTCTGCACACTGAGCTGATTCGCTCCTATTCAGGTCTATTATAATTGCTATTGAACTTCCTGAGTTGATAGAAACAATTTTCTTTCAGAATTGTGGAATTTTATTTCGGAAACTAGTTTCTTCCATTTTTCAGAAATAAAATACTGAGCTTAAAAGCTTGGCAATAATTTTGTTTTAAAAACCAAGTATAATAACTTTGTAGTTTACATTTGAATAATTGAGAAGAATTAATCTGGATAGTGTCAATCTATTATATTGACGTTTCGATTTAAAGAGCTCTGTTATGCTCACTTCTGAAGCTGTGTGAAACGGTGTTGTAATTGCGCCATCAGCGACCTCGTTGCATACAATGCGATTAGGTTTTAATATAACATATTAATATCCGTTCAAATATATTTACCATGGTCTAGTGGTTTCTGAGAGATGGATCTTCTTTTAAAAAGGCGAAGGCTCACGTTAATATGCGTTTATATTTATAAAAGTCAAAAGTCCAAAAAATATACAAGCAAAAAACAGTTTACTATTTGGAAATGTATTTTAAAGAAAACTAAAATCCTGCATATTTTTACGGACAACCCAATATATATATATATATATATATATATATATATATATATATATATATATATGGAAGGAATGACGAGGAACTGGCCGTAGCAGCACTACACACTACACATGGAGTAGCTTAGCCATTAGCCCAGGGTAAAGTGCCGCTGTGATGGATGAGCTCTCATCAAGGGCCAATTAGTGAAGGACCTACTGTCACTTCGTGATGTCTGCTCGATTTACTTCCTTATATCTCCTCAATATTTGTCTTAATAGCTTTCTTTCCTTTCCTGTCGTATGGCTTATATTAAATAAATTTTATATAAAAAAAAATTAATAATATAAAGTTTCATATACAAAAATAATTTATATTTAAAAAATATACAGTCTCATGACATACAGTTAATATACAGTTGGAACCCTAAATTTTGCCGCTTAACGTCCCTTCTGAAGGACGGCATTACTAAGGATTTTTTACTCCCTTTAAAAACGATAGGACCACCTGCCGGGCTACGAATTCGCGATCTTGGGTTAGTAGTTTGTTGTGCTAACCACTAGACCACAGGTCACCCCCATAACATTTTTTCTTGAATTTCTAAATCAATTGCAGTCTGAGTTATTTAAATTTCATGATATTCAGTATCAGGATTGCCAGTGTTCAGATAATAAACAATGGGGGATAACCCTCCTCAGCAATCTGCTAAATCACAATGTCTAAAGCTGTATAGAATTATCAATTTTAAAATCCACTTAAAAAATCCTATCGAACAACCAGAACTCTGTTTACATATACACGAGGGAAAATGATCATTGAACATTACTTTAATTTTAGAATCTTGTTGACCTACGTCATATTATTATTTATATTTTTTTATTAATTGTTTTAGTTTTTAAATAGTTTATTTTGAAAAGAAAAGATTTGCCCTGGCCGGGATTTGAACCCGGGTCGTCCGTCTCTCCGTGACAGCACACCATTTCAGCTACCAGGGGTTGCCTCACAGTCAGGATAAATCCGTTCTCTATATATGATATGTGATATATATATATATATATATATATATATATATATATATATATATATATATATATATATATATATATATAAATTGCTCTCTAAGGTTTGTGCTTGGCACTCCTAGGCGATCGCGCGTCCATCATATCCCACCTTTATGATGAGTTAAAGTGGCTCTTCCCTCCCTTCCGAAGGCAATATTTCCTCTATACTTTCTTATACCAATCTATTTACTCTCAACACCCTTCATATAATTACACCCTCCTCCAATTCAAATCCTCAGTCCAACACCATAAAACAAGATCCCGCCTTTCCGATCTCTATATTCGTACCCACCGAACCAAAGCATTCGAACGATCCTTTCTCGCCCGCTCCACCAGACTGTGGAACTCAATCCCTCCTAATATCCGTCATAGTCCCTCACTATCGTCATTTAAATCCTTGCTTTTCCAACATCTCCTAGCTTCCCAAAAAGATGCTCTCTAAGCAGGTTAGTTATTAGCTTTGATTGTAATGTATAGAAATTCATTGTGTTATTTCTTTCTTTTAAGAAGCTGTACATAATGTAAAGAATTTATTGCATGCTAGCTCATGCATTTAACAAAAGCTATGGATTTATCAATTCTCTTTAATTGCTTAATATCTTGTCAAGACTTGTACTGTTCATTTACTTATTATTATTTTTGTTTACATATTTCTTTTTAAATTGTTTTTTTGTCATTTTTTACACGCTTTATGATTTGTAATACTTAGCCTTCTTACCAGATAAACATTATGTTTCTTTTCCTGTTCATATTTGCTATTCTAAAGGGACATAGTCCAAAAATAAAGTTACTTTTCATTCTATTCTATTCTATTCTATTCTATATTGAGAATATTTATTTTCTTTAGATTTTTTTTTTCATCTTCGAAAAATTTTATTTACAATATTATACAAATTTACAGAAATTCCTGAAAATGCTTCTATATAAACCAAATGCCTTCTGTTACCTTTCGGTAAACAAAAAAATTTAAAAAAACATTTCTTTAGGATTATTGTTATCTTCTTTAATGGTTTCTTTCTTTTAATTTGTTATTGGGAGCTAGCTCATAACTGATTTTATTTTGTTAATTAATTAAGTTTTAATTGTATTTTACTCTAAGACATAATAGCTCATATTTCATTTTTTGTATTTTTATTCTAATGAGACTTGTTCCAGAATAAATAAAGATTTTATTTCATTTCCACCTATTTACAAAAGTGTAGTTTTCCTTTTTCACTAATTGAGTCGAGTTTATTTATGCAGTCCTATGATATCTAGGAAACATTTATTGAACTATAATCTTAAAGTGTTTTATATTTTTTAATATGGATATTTTTAAATATATTGTTTTAACTTAATGCAGCAGGCCAATTATCAATTCAATTCATATTCATCTTATTCTTAAAAGCAAGAAATAAAAACAATATATATCGATATAATAAATACACTCCAGGCCCATGATAAAATATTTACCACAAACCCGTTAATTTTCAGACGTCACAGCTTGCCTAATATATGATAATATATGTTTAGGAAAGGACCAAACCTAAATAAGACCACTTAAAAGCAGGCTATAATGACGTGATAATGACTGTCAACAAATCCCTGAGTAGGAAGTAGAAAAAAAGAATGAAAAAGCTAAATATTTACTTTAATCTTCCATAATCCTATCAAGGGATCATACTTTGCGGATCAGGAACTGCTAATTTTAAATCTACTAACTTTCTTTCGCGTGTATATTTTTAACAAGTGATTTAGTAAAGAGTGAATTATGATAAATATATACAAATACTAGCTTTTGCCCGCGGCTTCGCTCGCGTGGAATTTGGCCAGCCGCATTAAGTTTCGTGACAGATCATTTTAAATAAATAATTGTTGGTACTAGTATGTTTAAGGGCCTGCTGGCATCAGCGCGCTCAGGTGTCACTTACCTCAACTATTTGGACCTTGTCAGGTTATGTATCAATTTGAAATAGGCATTGCCTTTCATTATGATACAACAGATTATAGGAAATGAAATAAATGAGGAACATGTAGACAAAATGAAACTATAAATAATAAAACATTTATAACAAGGAGTATTCATTAAATAACAATTTTTAACTAAAATTGTTATTTAATGAATAAAATATAAATATCTAAAATATTATGTTCTGACAAACAATGAAAGATTTATTACAAACAATGCTCATTAAAAAGAGCAATATCTTCAAAAATTGCATTTTTCTTCTAGTAAATAGACTTTCATCAATTTCTACATACATCCCTGGGCCTCCAATTGTTGAACTTCTTTCTATTTTATAAGAACAAACCTCTCTCATATAGTTACAATAATCAATTACTGAACAATGAGACATGTTTAGCTGTTTGCGACAGAACTTTATGGAAGTCAGTTCCTCCGACCAGCAATATATAAAGTGTACAATAGTCTCCAAAAGTAATGAACTATTCCTCAGCCACGTATTTACTCGAATACCGAGGGTCTTGTTGCATCCTTTTTTCTGGCATCTCCATCTAATTTTATTCCCCACTTGCAGTTTCATATAATGTCCATTAACACAACGCATTTTCTGGGGAATGACATTCCGCTCCTGAAGAAACTTAACAGCTGTTTCTTCATCGTACACCTTGCGAAAAATCTTCTTCAAATTCCAACTCATATTTAAAGGAAATAATCAAAAACAGATTCACGTTGAACTTGACATAAACAATGACAAAACAAACAAAGGTTACTATAACAGTAGGAGATGGTTAAGAAAAGTAACACCAGAGCGCGCTGATGCCAGCAGGCCCTTAAATATACTATGTAGTACCTAATTTTTTTTTTTAACTATAAGTAACTCGTACATCTGAAATTTCAGATGTCTAACTTCAAAACTGACGGATTCCATACAATCTTTGAACCCGTATTATACTAAGGGGGAAACTCTTGTCCAAATTCCTTTCTTAGTGCTCATTTAAGCTATACAAAGAACCTATCTGCGAATTTCAAGCCATAGAGATGCGATATGTAAGAAGAATGGAAGGGAGGAAAAGAAGAGACCGAGTGCGAAACGTAACGATACAGTTAAATGTGGAACTTCGGCCAGCTGAGGACATTATCGAAGCAATAAATCAGCTTAGATGGCTCGGCCATGTTTCCAGAATGGTGAAGGCCATATATGAGACAAAGGTGGAGGGTATGAGACCGAAAGGAAGACCAAGGAAGACTTGGGAAGGCGCAATCCAGGATGCCTTCGACAGAAGAGGTTTGGAATGGGGAAGGAGAAGACGATTTGTACAGGAGAGGAATTCATGGACCAAGCTCTACAGAACGGATCCTCACACCGTTGGCGGAAGAAGAGGAGAAGATTAAATAATAAATAAATAAAAAAACAACTCTGAATTGATTCCAGAGATGTCCGTACTAATGATCATTTTTTAAAAAGGTAAAAAGCACTGAGTTGCAAACTGCACACTTTCATTTCCCTTATCGTAATGAGAATCTGGGCACACACACGTCATTCACGTTATTCATTTTCTTGCGAATTATTCAATCAAGATTAAATTTATTCATGACTTTCTCGCATGATCTGACTTCTCTGTACAAGTTTTATTTTGATGCGGTCTTAATTAAAATTATTTCAATTGTTGAACTCAATCGATGCAGGAGGACCTAGGACATTGAAGGTTGGTATATTTGGGAGAATATTGTGCTAAGAAGTATAACACTAAATTAGAAACTTTGTTTAATTATAATTTTTAGTTCCTTAAATCTTTGATCTATTGAGCCTTGATAACACGAAGTATGCATGTTGTTTGTTCATTTACGTCACTTTATGGTGCGAAGACTAATCCAACAGTCGAATGTACACTGGGAATCCTAAATTTTCCCTACACAGATATAGGAATCTTTAACGAGTATTCTTCTTCTTATGACAGCATAATCAAAGATTTTATACTAGTAGATCGTTATGCTAACCACTGCACCACATTTACTCCCAAAGGTGTAAACCTAAATCACGTGTTTAGCTCTATTAGGAACAGCTGATATATTAAATGTGAATACATTGTTTTTTAAATTATAGGACTTGGGCACCCTAAACCTCAACTTGGGCCCTTGTACTATATGCAAGCTCATACAATCATTATGAGAGAACTATAATAAAGTCTAGCTAATACACCACAAGTTGACCTCGAACACAGTATGTTTACACAGGGTGTTTCAGGATTAAGTAGCCAAACTGAAATTTTGAACTAAGGATCTCAAAAAAGGAAAAAAAAAAAAGTGCTATGGAGGTATGCCTGCAAACACTTTTTTTAGGTAATATTAACACCTACACATTTTCAATTTTATGAATTATTTAGGCATTGAAAATAAATAAAACTTATTCTATTTGTTCCAACTATGTACTTTATTCATTAAATAAAAACATTAACATTCATATTAAATGTTTTTCTAAGAGATTTCTCTGAGCACTAAGACAGGCTCGGGATCTTTCTTCAACAGCAACTATGGCAGAATGGCCTGGATATGTTCTTTTTGACAAGATTCAATCATCCTTTTTCGTAAAGCATTAAGGCCATTGACCGGCCTTGCATAGACTTTCCGTTTCATGTCACTCCAAACAAAAAAAAATCCAATGATGTGAGGGCTGGAGAGTGTGTAACCTTTAGCCATTGCCGTGGACCTCTTCCGTAATGTGCAGGGCAATCATCAAACTGAAACCACATGTTTCTTCTCAGCTGTTGTGGAATATCTTCAACTAAATCGTAATGATTATGCTACTTCTGCTTTGATGAAATATTGCCGAGCTTATCTTAAGCTCAAGGAAACCACTTTGAACAACATGTAATATGAATGTTAATGTTTACAGCTAGCTATATTTATTTATCTCTCTCTATATATAAAGTTCATTCATTTACAATAAATACGAATCCTTCAAAAGTTATTGTTATTTTTTTGGTTCTTTTCCAATCTAACGACGACCTACCCCAGCGCCCCAAGTGTCACTTTCGTTAACTACCTGCTACTGTTAGCGAAACCTTCCTTAGTCCTTTGTTATTGTTTGTGTCTAGTGGATGTTTATTTGTTTTCATGTTAATTATACAATATGAGTTGGAATTTGATGAAGATTTTTCGCGAGGTGATTGATGAAAAGTCAGCTGTGGTATTTCTACAGGAGCGGAACGTCATATTGTGTTTAATCAATATTGTTTATAATAAATGTTTTATTATTTATTTTCTATTTTAAATATTTAAATTTTAAACATAAATAATTATATTTAAGTACAATGTGATGTTTTTGGTTAATTGTTTTGATTGTTCTGTATGTACGACACCGTTTTGATGTGATATTGTTATTTTTAATGAATTATATTTATAATAAATGTTATTTTTTATCTTCTTATTTATTCAGTAGTTTATATATTTTAAATTTAAAGAGAAAATATGATATAAAGCTGAAATATGATTTTTTGTTTATTTCTTTTATTTTTAGCTATTTTTCTTTTAAAGAGAAACGATTTGCCTGGGCAAGAAATAAACAAAAAATCATATTTTAGCTGTATATCATCTCCTATTTCATTTCCTAACAATCCTCTTGTCTGTTTACTATTTCAAATATATTTCAGGCATCATAACCTGACAGGCTGCAAATAGTTGAAGTAAGTGCCAGAGGAGCGTGCTGGGGTAGGTCGTCGTTAGATTGGAAAAGTACCATTTTTTTTAAACATGGTATTTTTCAAACTTTTTAGAGTTGAAAAATATGGATCTATGTACTCCCACTGTAGCATCGTCCCATTAGCAATAGCTACATTAGGTAATGTCTAATGAAACAAACAAACAAACGTCGCTACCATAATGAATAAGATCACTATTAGGGGCGAATGAAGTCGATAGTTTGATAATTGAGGTTGCTGGGAAGGGGAATGCAGGGAGCGGAAGCCGATGGAGGGTTTCCTGAAGAGGTCGCAATTGTATTAGGGAGCCTTATCGATTTCGGATTGGGAGGATTAGGCCCTTTTTGAAGTGGCAAGGACGCGGTACGCCGCATCTTCAATAATGGATAATTCTTTTGAAGTTCACTTCCCGGTTCATAGCTCGTGAAATCCGAGTCGGCAAACTAACCGTGTCTTATCAGATCATGCCATTCGTACAGATTTATAATCGAATGTTTTGTAAAACTGAAAATTATCCCAGCGTACTTCTTCATGTCGATAGAAATCATCTCTTGGAAGTAAGTGTAGATTATAGTAGATCAATATTTTTTATTGTATAGCAATAAATACGTAGGAGGGAGGATTGACCTGGATTGACTTGGCTTGAGGATTGACCTGGAGGATTCGGATTTGTGTTGTAGTCCGTGGACAGAAATTTGTCAGCAGAGATTGATTCATTTCGGCATCGAGCCTTCGGGTTCACTAAGCTTTATTTTTATTATTATTTGCAATAAATATAATCTGCCACACTTAAGAGCAATACGTATTATCTATGAACACACGAACTGTGTAGATTACTAGCTTTGCCCGCGGCTTCAGTTGCGTGGAATTTGGTATGCCATATAAAGTTTCGTTTAAGATCATTCTAAATAAATAATTTAATTTTTTTTTAACTGTAAGTTACTCGTACATCCAAAATTTCAGATGTCTAACTTCAAAACTGACGGGTTCTATACAATCTTTGAACCCCTATGATATTAAAGGAGAAACCCTTGGGGTGGAATTATACAAATGTCTTTCTTAAGTTATACAAAGAACCTTTCTGCAAATTTCAAGATGCTAAGATCCTGATTTGCCTTTAATTATGTACTGTAATGGATTCTCCGCAGAACCTAAAAAATAGTCGGGGGGGCACGTGCCTCGTACATCCCCCCATATATACCCCCTTGCTGTAGTCTATGTGTTATTCTGATGTATAACCTATACTGCTGTAAAGTTTCATCCGAATCCGTTCAATAGATTTTGCGTGAAAGAGAGGCAAACATATAAATTTTCACATTTATAATATTAGTAGGATTTACACACTGCTCAAGGGATCTCCGAGCCCATCTACGCTGTCTACATGTGGACAGCAGAACAAGGTCACAGTAGATCACAGCGCTCACTGCTGGGGGCGATCTGTGGTCTAGTGGTTAGCGTAACAAACTACTAAGCCCAAGATCGCGGGTTCGTAGCCCGGCAGGTAGCCCTAGGATTTTTTAAGGGAGTAAAAAATCCTTAGTCACGCCGTCCTGCGGAAGGGACGTTAAATGAACAAACAAACAATATCACTGGATTGAGACTATGTGAGGCTGGATAAGAGTACTAGAGCCGCAGATGCTCAGGATATGAGTGGATATGGCATATTTACAATAGATCTCTAGGATATTAGCACTATATCCTCCGGCAGGATTCCTTATCCAGCAGGAAGAGTGGTGCTGGATAAGGATTGCACTTGCAGATTTGGGTAATTTGAAAAGTTCATGTGCAATTGGTTGGTATGCGGGGATATAAAGGGAATTTAGGATTTTATTGGATACTTAGTAGGGAATTTATTTAATACGGTTCTCTAAATAATAAAAATAAATACGGCAATTCCGTAAATTAACATATTAGCTAATGCTGCTGCGGTTTTGGTTGGGTGAACTAGTCCGATAGTGGGTTCTTTTTCAGCAATCGTTGGCGGTTACCTAGTACCACAAAGACATAACTATTCACTGATATGTGTGAATCCAACCCACAATTCAGTTTTGGAACCCTCGCTCTAACGTGTCTGTAATTGTTTGTCCTCATGATCATATAAATTTAGCAACTGACTATCTATAGCAGGAGTGACTAACCCAAATCATCTTGAGGGGCACATAGAAAACTATACACTCCATATCAAATTTAGACCCAGACTATTTCTTGATCCCGCTTAACGGTCCCTCCCTGTTTTGTATTGTATACTCGAGTCGGTTCGAGTAAAAACCGCCTTCAGCGGGTTCAGCCTTCAGCCGGACTGTAACACCTTAAAATACCGAAAGGTAATAGAAGGCTTTTATTTATATAGAAGCATTTGCAGTTATTTATTGTAAATTTGCATATATATATATATATATATATATATATATATATAATGAAAAAAAATTCAGTATCGACCATTTTTCGGAATGAAAAATTGAAACATAATGAGGTATTATCATTGTTCTTGCAGTTATTCTTGCATGTAAAAATAAAGATACTAAACCCAATTTGCAATCATACTAAAGACTTCATCATATTTTATCGCATCATTTCGACAGTTCAATTTTAATACATCCATATATTGAAATAAAGCATTTTTCATCATAACATAGAAACACATTACTGCTTATGGTTTCAATGTTTTTTTTTTTTTTTTTCTTAGCCCCTTTGGGTACGAGGGTTGCTAAGTAGGATATAGGATAGGATTGAGAGGATCTCTTGTACAACACGATATACATTTTAAGAGGAGAGTAAGAAAGTGGAAGCTTTTGTGGAAGTTTTGACTGCACCCCCAACTATCTCCATTCTCCATTGTATCATCCAGTCAACTATTTTCCTCTCATACTGATTCGGTTTCAATGTTTCTTTCCGAAAAAATATCTATAACGGTTCATTATCAAATACAGCGGTGGAACCCTCACACAAGACTGAAAAGACAAGAAACAGCTAGACGTTTCCGACTACTTCAACACATACTGGATAAGCGCTCAAAGCTTCAGATCAATTACAAAAGACTTATTTATGTGACTGTTATAAGGCCTATATGGACTTATGGAATTGAACTATGGGGCTCCACCAAACCATCGAATTCCTCTCGTATCCAATCCTTGCAATCCAAAATCCTTCGCAAAATCCTAAACGCTCCTTATTTTGTCACAAATAAAACCATCCATAATGACCTTAACGTTCCATATGTTACCGATTTAGCCCATTCCAGATACCTATCATTCCACAATAAACTTCAACCCCATCCAAACCCACTAGTTTCCATCCTTGCATCCAATTCCATCCCGGACAATCCTCCTAGGCGTCTGAAGAGAAGATGGCCTCGGGACCTTCTATTATAGAACTTTATTAGAGTGCTGCCAGTGGGTAGTATCTCTACATGTGCTATCATGTATTATTTACTCTTATAGCAATTGTACTAGATGTATGTATTACAGTTGTACAACTCAATAAAATAAAAATAAAATAAATACAGCGGGTATATATATAAATCCATACGCGGCCAACAGAGTTACGATGCACTTCCCTAGCATCCTTCGGCTAGCCCAATCTAGCGAACAAACATGAAACGTACTAAAATCATCAGTTTTCTCTGAAGTATCAACTTTAGCTCAAGTAAGCAGTCAGTTCATCATACATATATATACCTGCATGCAAATAGATGTTAAACTGTATTGAATATGCTTTTTGCCAACTAAACCAAGAGATTTGAAACTTTTTCCTGCAGGTTATATCAACTGTATTTCCTTATTAACAATTTTTTTTCTCAATGTATTTTCACACCTACATAATCGAGACTTGTATAAAATTACAAAGGGGGGTGTATTTGAGCTAACAGATGTTTCAGTTCCGTGAAGATGAATGGAAGGAGAACCCCCACCGAGTGGGGAGGTGTAAATAGCAGTACCCCACGCTCCATTATCATTCCCGATCATATTAGTGATAGCTCACTGGGCTCAGTATCTATCTTATACCTATCGCCCCCTCGTATATATTATATTTATTCATTCATTGCTTTCAATCTAATAAGCAATCATTATATATATATTATAACATTAAATAGGACACTAAAATAAATATAAAATGACACGTGTAAGATGTAATTGGATAGGGTGTACTTACAAGTTCCAAAGAATAGATCAGTTTATCATTAATCAGTTAATTTAATGTTTTAAATAAAAGCTCATTTTTTCACTGTTAGGGCATGAGTATGAGACTAACCTAGTCCCAAAACGTCGCCTAAAGAAGTTTAAAGAAGGACTAAAACTCAAGAACCAGAACATATAATATCCATAACAGTCGAGATAAGTAGAAGCCTATATATATATATATATATTTATTTTAAATAATTTGATCAATTGTTCAAATAAATGAGATATACTATTCAATGATTAGAGATAAACAAAGCATTCGACGCGGTGTTAGGTCATTGAAGTTCTAGAATTACGAAAGCAAGATCATCATTTAATCAGTTGTAATGACTTGCCTATTCTTGTAGTGCCTTTGTAAATGACTTGTAATGCCTCTGAATGTAAGACTGGTGAAATGCTATTCGCTCTACTGGTGTACGCCGCAGAAGCATGGACAATGACGGAAACACTCATGAAGAAAGAAGAAGCTCATGGACCGACCACAAATCCCATAGAGATGAGTAATTTCGAATAGGAAAACATCAAGGAAATTCAATAAAAGGAAAATATTGAGAGAGGATCAGGAAGGCGAAGGCACTCCTGGCTCAATGATTTAAGTCGATGGTTTGGTCTCACAAATGTCGAATTAATTAGAAGTATTGCTATCAAAATTAAAATTGCTATGTTAACAGCCTACTTCTGAAACGGATGTCGCACAGAAAGACAATAATACTTGCAGGAAGAAGGCGAGTTCATTGGGAGGGAGGCATTCATGAATTTATTTGCACCGCAATTTGCTTAATTCAACTATTAAAACGAATAGAATATTGTCTAAAGATCCTTTTTTTTTCTTGTATGGCGTCCCAAGTCTGTGCTGTGTCAGTTACACATTAAATATCCCTATCCTAATTAAACCTGAAAAGAAAAAATTTAGGATTCCCACTGTTGCATCATCCGGTTAGCAAAAGGGGAATAAAGTGAAGTTAGATGAATGAGCAAACAAGGAAGAATTTCAGGTAACAGTCTCGAACAATTACGATATACTAAAAGAGATGTTTGTTTTAGTGTATTTATGGTTTGATTATGAAATTGATAAGTTATGGCTTATGAGTAGTAGATGCTCGCGTTTCGTCAGAAGAAAGGCTGTTCAAACGGCTAGAGTAAAAGGAATTTATGGCCAGAAGATAAACAGCATAGGCTTCGGGAATAGAACACATGAACCTGGAGGAAGCGAGGAAAATCTAAAATAAAAATGCTTGTTATTTTTCGGTCTTAAAATTACTAAACTCGTGCCTGTTATCTCGAAATTGAAAAATTAGAATTTGCAAAATTATCATCCTTCCAACAGCTCTTTACGGATGTAAAACGTCGCAAATAATGTTGAAAGATGGACAACGTCCTTAACGTGTTCGAAAATAAGACATTTGCGAAGAATCTTCGGTCCCATAAAGGAAGAGGCGACTGAAGAATTCAGGAGAATGCACAATGCGGAATGGCAGAGCATGTAGATGCAAAGTTGTTGGGCTTAGAACGAATTACTAATTAGTTAATAAGCTCTAAGCCGACTGGTAAACATCAGAGGGGTTGACCGAGGCGTCGGTGGGAGGATTGGGTTAAGAATGATCCAGAGTATTTAGATTTGATGGGATGTTGTCGCATCATGTTACATCACAACTGAAGAACTGACCTACACATACTGTTTAGGTTATATCGTCATCTACACTTCGAACTGTTTGCTGAAACGTTCATTTTTTGATGAAATGATCACCTAAATATATTTATATATATATATCACACGATTACACTATTTTACACTTAAACTCACGATTATTTTTTTGTCGAGAATATCAGAAAGAAAACGAAGGTTATGGAAACTTGTGGCTTAACTCGAAAGGAGAACTTGCGGAACAGGTACCGAAATTTGTAATTAGTACTTGGAGCTATCGGCATCGAGCCTTTGGGCTCGCTAAACCGTAGTCTTATTATTATCGCACATATATACATTAAGAACATACAATATAACTAACAAGAAATATACAAAGCAATGATTCTTGTTTCTTGTATACAGGTGATAGAGAAGTGATTCTAGAGGCCAGGTATTAAGCTTTTTGAAATAAATGCTGAAATGTAAGCGGTAATATGAAGTCATTTCTTAAAAAAAATTTTGTTGAGAACAGCAGGTAGCAATTATCATTTCAGTTAAGGGCACCAATAATAAGGAAAGTGCCTGTATAAGATGGCTAGTGACAGCTGTGTAATTATTCCCGTATATTTTTTCATGAAATTGAATTTCAGAAATACAGTAATTAGGATTAGGGTGAATCGCGCATATTTAGATTAATCCTGAATGTAATTACAACTTATCTGATTTTTTTATTATTTGAATAAAAGCTGAATATTAAAGTGTGTGTGTGTGTGTGTGTGTGTGTGTGTGTGTGTATATATATATGTGTGTGTGTGTGTGTGTGTGTGTGTGTGTATATATATATATATTCTGTATTTTTGATCAAGAGAGAAACTGAATTTCCAGTTAAAAAATGTATTTTATTTTATTTCCTCAGCCTCCAAAGATGAGAATTATCGCCAAGTAATTTCTCAATGTTAGTTACGAAGACAGGTAGAAAAAAAAAGTTTTTGGTCTATATAAAATATATTCTTGTTTGATGACTTATTTGCAGAAATATATTTTTAAGGCATTTATGAATCCTCAAAAAACATCGGGTGTTTTGTTTATTTATTTATTTTTTTACTTAGAAATCAAAATTGAATTGATATGAGGATGTATTAATTTTAATTAACAAAAATGGTATTAGAAGTTATATAAGTCTACTAATTAAAGAAATCTATATGAATAATTGAAATTTCGCTGAAAACATGAGAACAATTTATATCCAATATCTTTAGAAATATTGATCAAAATATATTTACACATGTTTATATTAGGGGGGGATTTAAGTGTTTCATCAATGTTTTATTTAAATAACCCAAGACATACGAAGTAAATTGCAAATATTAAATATATATTTTTAATATTTTAATCCTGACATCAGTTAAGAAAATATCATAGAATAATATAAAAAAATAAATCATATAAAAAAATTAAATCCACCTGTTAGAGTATTAGTATTTTTAATTTGTTAGCAATATCCATCAATCCCCCTTTCTTTTTGTGTGTTTATTTACACCTATTTTAAGGGTTGTGTAGGAATATAATTTTTTTTTTTTATAATAATTGATTGATATTTACAACTGTAATTATATCACATCAAGCAAATCTGCTGTATGAACAAAGGACATGAAAAAAAAAACACTACCCATTGATAGCACTCCAATAAAGTTCTATAGTAGAAGGTCTCGAGGCCATCTTCTTTTCAGACGCCTCGGAGGGTTATTAGGAATATTATGGGAAGCAAGGTGAGAGACTAGCGGATTCAAGTGTGAATGGAGCTTGTCATGCAAGGATAGGTATCTAGTTTGGGCCAAATCAGCAACATATGGGATATTAAAATCATGATTGATGAGTTTGTTTGTGACGTACTAAAGACCATTGAGGATTTAACGAAGGATTTTGGGTTGTAAGGATTGGATACGAGATGAATTGGATGGTTTAGTAGAGCCCCAAAGCTCAACTCCGTATGTCCAAATAGGTCTGATAACTGTCATGTAAATGAGTCTTTTGTAATTAATTGGGAGCTTTGAACGTTTGTCCAGTAAATGTTGAAGTAGGCGAAAACGTCGAGCAGTTTCTTGTCTTTTCAATCTTGTATAAGGAGAATATAATATTTAAATATAAAATCGTTGTTTCAAGTTACTTCAACACTTACTTGAAAATACGCCCAAGGCTCCTAATCAATTACTCATCTATATGACTATGATAAGACCTATTGGGACTTACGGAGTAGATCTTTGGGGCTCAACTTTGTCATCGAATTCCTCCCTATCCAGTTCTTATAATCCAAAACCTTCATAAAATCCTTCGTGTGCCTTACTTTGTTAAGAATAAAGTCATTCATAATAGTCGTTATGCCTCATTTGTTGCTGATTTGGCCTGTCCTAATCAATCCTTTCATGACTAAATTTAAACCTAGCTTCCCCTTCAATCCTGATAATTCTCCGAGGCGTCAAATCGGACTTCTAAACCTTCTATTTTGTATTTATTATTTGAGTACTACCAGTGGGTACTTTCTCTATTTGCCTTCATCTCATACCATTACATATCATTCATTCTCCTTAGTCGTAATGCTATTATGTTCTAAAACTTCAATATTATAATGACTTGAATCCAAAGGTTTGGTATTGGTGAGGTAAATATTAATATTGTTTAAAAATGTAATAATAATAGGATATGAGGTGAAGTATTTGTGCAGACAGCCTACTAAAGGAATAAATGCTAGCTTTTGATGAAAATTCGTTTGTGAAACTATTCAATAATACGTTACACATCCCAGAAAAAAAAACAGTTAAATTATAATTTCAGTTATTCCTTAATAATTATTCTTATATTCTTAAGAAACGGCGGAATCCCAAGTTCCACCTTGCCTGGTCACTCAGCCAAACCTAAACCTCTCTTGAATAAAGTTGGCTTAAGGTAAATGAAATGCTAAGCCTCAGCAGCCGCTGACCGCAAATGGATTAATGAGCGACTCGTTATACAATAACTACTCGGAATATGGAATTGGAATTGGAACGGAAAACGGCCGAGGAAGTGGAATTTGAATAAAATATGAGAACAATGTATAATATATGAGAAGAAAAAGCAGTTTCCTCCTCGGATATAGAAATTGTTTTCCCAAAAGCAAATAATTATTTGTAATTATTTTCTTACATGCTTATCTTCTTAATATAGTAATGTAATATATTAATATTAATTAAAAAAAATTGTACCACTAAAACTAACGACGGGTCTTGGGCTAAGTAATGTTCTGGGTTTCCTGTACTGAGATACTGATAGAGACTACAGTGATCCCTGTTCCTGTCATACGTTCGACATAGCATAGACTGAAACGCTACATAATGTTTTTGGAAGGAGGTTAACTCGGTGATAAGGTCCCAAGATCGAAATCGCAGATAAATTACTTTGGATCAACTCTCGTCCGCAGGGACTAGTCTATGTGCCAGGCTAGAGGGGATTCACGAACCCTCGGACTGCCGAGTTCAGTACACGGCTGCACACACTACACAACAGTAAACTCGACAATTATTCTGACATAAGGTCACGTACAGTAGACACCTTCCCCGGGGAAGACCCAAGTTTGGAGGGTACAACCAAACAACCAGTTGTCTCGAGGATATGAGGCCTTTCTTCCTTGGCTAATCACCAGCAAGGAAGTACATTTGATTCAGAGAAACTCAGCGAATAGCCTCCAAATGGCTAAACGCTCCCCTACGCTAAGAAGCACAACGGGGTGTTGAGAAAGAAGAAGAAAGGACAACTCTCTTGGAGCTCAATCAGTTATACACATAATAAAGTTTGGGAAAAAACTTTAAGGTTGAGTGTAATGTCAGTTAATGCTGTACGTAATGATTGGGGCTAATATAATTATTAACAAGTGTTTAACATAAGACCGTTCATTGTTTTTTTATTTTTTACAACTAATACAATAACAACCTGTATACGAACAACCCTTGATGTGTCTTGGGCTCAGTAAATGATAAAGATTATTCGGTTTCTAGGTTGTGCAGGGAATTGATTTCACGAGATTACGCTCTACCTTCAGGTTTTTCCCAAATAAGGATACACACCTTTTAGAGCTTGGATGAACCCCATGAGGGTCAGCAGGGTTCACAATGTACATCCGCAGCTGTTAAGAGATTAGCAGAACGTAGGCATTGGGGACCATTGGCCATTTCAATTCTTTCCATGTTGTTGTTTTCTCCTCGGTTCCTTCCGATATTCTTCCATCCTTTCACTGCGCTGCTACTTTCTGTCTTCGAACCACTTCGTTCGAGATTTCTTTTTTATTATTTCCTGGAACCCCTTCAAGTTCATGATCATCTTCCTGAAACCCTCTCTGTCCAGATTATCGTCTATATCTTTACTTCCTGAATCAGGCTATTATTTGAACTTTTCTCTTATTCCTATACAGAGGGGACCAATAAAAATCAAGAGTCCTAGGAATACAGAATTATTTTTAGTTCTTTATTTTTGTTTAGGGAGCGGAAAGGCTCAGTAGTAGAGCACTGAGTTGCCGTGCCGGAAATCCTGGTTCAAATCCCGCTGCTGGCAAGACTTTTGTTTAGTCTGTTCGCAGTCGGAGATAGATCAGATAGGATCTAGGACCCTCCTGGGGCTCACCAGCCTCTATAAAGTGTTATAAAAATAGCGTACCCAGAATAAGGGGAGAAATATGGCGGTTGAGCATGATCTAGAACAAGTCACTTCCATGCAGAAGCGTTGTCCATGAAACAGTACAGTCTATACTATGTACTGAATCCCAGATCCGTTCACGAGCTTTCGTGGCACAGGTTAAGGTTGAACTTATTTATTTTTATGAAATTATAATTCTTCCTAAATAATGTCAAATATTTATCATTCTTTTAAATTTTACATAGGCAATCCACGGCAAAGGAAATTTCTGCTTTCACTCAATTATGTGTATAATAATCGTTTGGTTGTTTAGTCTTTTTTTTTTGGTTCCTTTTTTGTAAAGAAGCTACACATTATTAAAGATATTATTGCATCCTAGCTCATGTATTTGTTTGTTGTCATTAATTTTATTTATTCTCTTTAAACACAGTAAGAAGAAATAATCTTGTCATTATTCGTACTTTTTATTTATTTTTGTTTATTATTATTTACTTCTTTGACACTTTATAATTAGCATTATGTAGCATTCTGACCTTATATTACTTTAAAGGGACTTAGTCCCAGAAGTTACTTTTCTATTCTATTCTTTTGAATTCTAACATTCTAAAAAAATAAAAATATTTCGGAAATATTATTGCTATTGTCATGTATAAGAGTTAGTTTGGATGTCTGGTATCTACTGACTGTCCGCAATTATTTATTAACTGTTTGGAATTCATAGATACGTTAAACTATGCACAGATTGGTCTAAGTGTTTGTAGTTATCAAATACTGATGGATGAATCGTGTGGATCCATTAGGAGTCTCATCAGTACGACTTTTTGTCGTCTGCTATTTCGAATTGATGTTTTCCAGATTAGTACCATTTGCTTAACCTCTATATTTAAATAATAAGAGATCATTCTATCGCTAGATAAAAATGCTAATGTCATTATTTACATACATCAACTGTATAATGCTGGAAACTGTAATACAAGCAGATTAGAAGTCACGCTTATTAGTAGTTGTAATAACACAGAAAATAAACGTGATATTTAATTTAAATTAATTCAGTTACAACCTTTAAAGGAAATATTACAAGTACGCTCATGTTGAGTATTCTATAATTGAAGCTTACTTTCTTTTATTGTTCGTTTCTTATTCATCGATGTGACATAAAAAAATGGACTACAAATAGAAAAAAGTTAAGCAAATCGACAAGTAAACCAAAAAGCTGAAAACTTGAGAGGACATATATATATATATATATATATATATATATATATATATATATATATATATATATATATATATATATATATATATATATAAGAATACAAACTAAAAATTCCAACTAGAAATATTCTGATATGAAATTTGTAGAATCCAATTTATAGAATAACTGTAACTCCCCGCTACGAGGGTTAAGCACGCTAATACATATATATATATATAACTTCACTAAAAATGAACAAATATTTATAAAGTTATTAGGAGGGTACCTGACGGCGGACCAACAACAATTATACAAATGTTCATTTAAACGTATTATAGTCGGTACTCAAATTTTAAGTAGAGGTACCCTGGTAGTATTCTAGAACGTTCACTTTAGTACTTATCTTGTACCTCCTACGTGAGCCTCTTTAATTTGAGTATCGTTATTAAAGATTTATTTGAGTTATTAAGTATTTTGTATTCTATTATATCCATTTTAATAGAGAGATTATTTTTAATAGATATTCTACTCGCTCTTGGACAGGTGTGAGCAATTTCTGGTTAACATTCACTGTCAACTGTTTACTTAACATTTATAACAGCCGTAATGTATAAATATTATACCTATTTAGTATTACTATAAATACTATTTTTATGTCTCTATTTTTATGAATAAAACTTCCCGTTCATAATTTGTCTATTTTTTGTACTCTTAACCTTAGAAAATCATTTTAAATACCCTTACAGATATATTACATAAAAATACACTAAAAAAATTTTTATCTTCCTATCTAATCGAAAAAAACAGGAACGCTTGACAAGATACAAGATTTCCAATTTACTTTGTTTTGACCAATTGGGTCGTAGATGGCAGCTACACGATCACTGATTGGTCGAAACAACATCCTTCATAATTGGTCAAAGAATTGGACATCAGGATTTACACTAAAATATGCTTACCTTCATTTCCTCCAGGAATGTAACGTTTGGATAAAAACAGAAGACATAAATTTTCTGAGTTTTTTTTCCAACAATAACTCTGAATTTCTATTAAAAAAAGAAGTTTGATAGTTGAGTTGTAAAAGCGAACTAAATATAAGGTCACCTGTGGTCTAGTGGTTAGCGTAACAAACTACTAAGCCCAAGATCGCGGGTTCGTAGCCCGGCAGGTGGCCCTAGGATTTTTTTAAGGGAGTAAAAAATCCTTAGTTACGCCGTCCTTCGGAAGGGACGTTAAACGGGGGTCCCGAGCCTGTACGATGTCAGGTACTCGTTAAAAATCCCTATCCTAATTAAACCTGGATAGGCAAAATTTAGAGCTCCCACTGTAGCATCGTCCGATTAGCCATAGCTGCATAAAGTGACGTTAAATGAACTAACTAACAGCGAACTAAATACTCAATTACATATTCTAATTAAAAAATAAATATTTTATAATATAATATTATAAATTATTATAATATAATTTTAACTTTCATGGGTAATGTCATTCTCTTGGTTTTTCTCCCGGTCTTGAAAGATTGTTTATCATTCATTAATTCATTTTGTGTTTTTTTCTATAGAAACATACTAAGTTTGTAAAAATATTGGCATTTTTTACATTAAAAATTAATTGAGGTAGAAAATGGTCCGGGTACAGGTAAAACAGTTCTCTTGTATAGGGAGAACTGTTTATTTGGAAGCCGATGTTTCGACCCACATTGCAGTTCTTCTTCAGGGCTAGATATACAAGGTACAAATAAATTAAAATAGTATATGGTAAAGTTACTTACAGTACTTACTACGTATAATATTACTTATTAATATTATCAATATATATCTTACATATACTACTCTTTTTGCCATATACTATTTTAATTATTTGTATCTCGTATATTTGGCCTTGAAGAAGACCTGGAATGTGGGTCGAAACGCCGACTTCCAAATAAGCAGTTCTCCCTATATAAGAGATTTTTTTTTTATTTGTACCCTGACCATTCTCTTCCTTATATATACATAAGGTAAACTAATGTTATTCAACACAAAAAATAATTGGCATGCAATTTCATTCAAAACCGTGTAAACAAGTGTAAGTTTATAAGCGTGTTTTTACGCTGCTATTAATGCGCATTAGGATGTCATTACAGATTCTGTTTTAAAATTTTACCAAACTGATCATAAAACCTCCTCTCTTAATATAAGTTATCTTATACTTAAAGAATTCATAATTTTAATGGCAATATTTTAATTATATTACTATTTATATTAATGTATCTGATTTTAGTTGTTTTCTACAATTCTCGTAATATCCAATACAAGAAGATTATTGTTATTTGATTAGTTACTAAACGAAGTTTCATTCTCAAAATTCTTGAACAAATAAATTCATGTATTTAAAAAAAGAGTTATTGAAGTTCAACATTTAATAACCTTAGAGTAACACATTGTTCCTACAAAAGAACAATCTAATAACTAAAAAAAAACACAAATTTTTCAATATAGACGTTTGAAAGTTTATGCGAGTTAAATAAAATAAACATTTGGGTATTGGTGAAGCAAAGCATTCCTATTGCAATGAAGGTATTGAAATTATTTTCGTAACCATAAGACAATTTTTAAAAGCTTACAACTTTTTTGAATTTAACTTGTGCCATTATTCCCAAAAAACTTCAAGTTCCAACATGAAACAATTCAAAGTATGACTTTATTAAAAAAAAATGTTGGAAGTGGAATTTCAAATAGGTCGTTCCTGGACCAAAAAAGCTTCAAACAATTCCTTATTTTAATTATGTCGCTGCTCTTTTGAAGAAGCGATATGGATAAGTTAAAATTGTATATACCACTGTAGTTTTATCTTAAAATTTTATTTAAATAAAATATAGAAGATATAAAAAAAAAGTTCTATATTCAGTAATCAGGAATTATTTTGAGAAATGATTTTGTATAACCGAGATCCCGGCTCTGGACAAATGATCATTGTTTTCTCTTCAAAATAAAAATATTTAAAAAGATAATAATTTCTATGTTCCATTAATATTAATAAAATATTAGGAATTACATATCCAGTAAAAAAATAAATAAATAAAGATTGTTCATTTGACACAGCTTTATTATTACAGAACAATGTTTGACAAAACAATGGGAACAATAAAACTTAAATAATCATTTTTATTTTAAAGAGAAAAGATATCCGGTTCGAATCCCGGCCGGGGGGCATATCTTTTTTCTTTAAAATCAAAATGATTATTCGGGTTCGACCAATAATTATAAAAAAATAAATAATCATTGTTTCAGATACATAGATAATAATCCTTCGTCATCCCTACTTCATAACAGGATAACTAACTTAACATGTTTGAAATGTTATTTATTTATGGATTTCATTTTAATAAGTGGATATTTTTATTTATTTATTTTTTTAACAGCCACACATAAATTTTATGACATATGTTTAAGCTTCTAATATTTTTGAGATCTCTGTTTCATTAATAAACCTGAATTTTACTCAGAATCAGTAGTTGTTAGATTTAATTTTTTTTTTAATTACCACTCCACGGCAAGTTAACCAAAAACCGACTCATCGACACAAGAATGCAAACTGCAAATCCCAACTGAATAATGGGATGACTTTGTCTCTCCGCCCTAGGGATAAGCACGCTTTTGAATATATTAGTTCACAACAAATAAATACATAATTATATAGTTATTAGGGAGGTGTGGACCAACCTCCATTTAAATACAACTGTACATTTAATTGTACTACTAATTGGTCAAATAGTACAGCTGTGATTTAAGTGTATTCTGTAGATCAGATTTTCATTTTTTTTTTAAATATAGTGTAAGCAGTAAACATAATAAATTTAAAATCCTTATACCAGCACTTTAACTTGAACTTCAAATAAGTGCTCCTTCAAAAATAATGTTTGAAAGAACTATTTCCTCTAAATTGGGCAGAATTTCTATTTGATTTAAGTTGAACTGAATTTAAGTTCTCAATAACCTTTCAGCTTTAAAAGTTTTCTAACTGTTCAGGCTTTAACTTTTCAATTCGACTTGTTTTTTTTGTTTTTCTCTTATTTTACAATTTCATTTTTTCATACACTTTTTTCATATCTTCTTTCGTGAAATGCGCCCTTCACTTGTTAAACAGGAATTTGTACAACTCATTTTTATTATTCCACCTTATATGTAAAATAAAAATATTATACGCTGATAAATAAAAACATTTTTATGTAATAGAAAGATGTATATATAAGGTCTATTATATATATAAATATATTCACCAAGTACAGTGATAACTCAAATTAAGGAATATAAGGGACCTATAAAATTAGGAACCTGACAACAGATTGGTATTGAAATAATAAGATATTTTTAGACCCTTTGGACTAGAATAAAAATATATTTAAAAAATTGGGAGGAGGGGGGCGAAAATTGATATTTTTGTATAAATAAAATACTTAATATTTATAATTACCTGAGATCAGTGAATTGATTAGTTATCATATTAGCACCATAACTAATCAATGTTAGCGAATATTATCGTATTAAAACTGGGATTTAGAATATTTATTTCATAAACCGTACCGAATTTTAAAAAAATATTTGTTAATATTTAAATGATATGAACATTTCTTATCTTAATTATTAAAAAAAAATATTTTAATGAGCATCAGGCCATTAATCGTCTGTTACACGGTCCTCAAAAGACCCTATTTCTTATATAAACAAGGATTTATGTTAATCCATAATCGATGAAGGCTGAATAAAATGTTTATTAATATTCAGCTCAACGTTAGAATAATTAAAAAATTATTTCTTTAATATTTATTTTTTCAAGTCGCTTGATAGTGTTATAATTTTTTAAATATTACTGAAGCTATTATATAAATATATATATATATATATATATATATATATATATATATATATATATATATATATATATATATTCATGTTAGAGAAGAATTGGTCGACTGTATCTTCTAATGTAAGGAAGGAATAGTTGGGGGTGCAATCAATCAAAACACCTAAATAAGTGTAACTTATTTAGGTGTTTTGATTGACTGCACCCCCAACTATTTCTTCCTTACATTACTGTATATATATTCATTTTAATAAAGTATTGGTTCTAAAATCGACTTACACATTATTTTCTAGCATGTTGGCATTTCACGAACCATTTTAGTTTAAAAACCCTTCAAAACATCATCATAGAATTTTTTATGTTTGAGTGGAAAATAGTTGACCGGATAATTCTGATGATGGATTGAATTGGTCAGGAGGTGCGGTCAAAGATAACACAAAAAATGTTAAACTTATTTATTAATTGTGCCAACGTTTCGGCATACGATGTAGGTCATCTTCAGGACAAAGATAGAAACAGAAAGTGACTATGTGGGACCTATAAATCGTTGCAGTACCTACGGAGTTACTGAGTTGAAATCGCAAAAAAGTTTTGATTTGAAGAGACTGAAAGCGATTTTTATAAATTTTAATCTATATCATAACATTATTTTATAAAAAGAAATAAATATACAAAGCAGATCCTGTCCTTTGGATCTTTAAATTATTAAAAGGACATAAAAATTGGTTTCACAAAATGTTTTTTTGATATTTTATGAATTGTTTCTAATAATTATTGTATAGTATTTTTTTGAGATGATCGAACACCCATTTATTTATTTTACCTGGAACAATCGACTGGATCTAATACACATATTTGTGAGTATACAGAATATATGATATACAAACAAACATTGTTTCTTGGAGTTATGATCTACCCACCCTTACAGAATAGAATGAAAATGGTTTGCTTTAAGAACACATAAGAGATCCCCCCTAAAAGAAGTAGAGATTTACACCGACCAGTCAAAAATGTACAAGAAGGAAAAAAATCCTTGGATATGATGCCAATGTCCATAAAACAATGATACTGACGACAACAAAACTTATAGATTATTTAATATCTAATAAAATAATATATATATAAAATATATATATATATAGCTATATATTATATTAATATATAATAGCTACAATAATATAAGATATAAAATTGCTTATAGGAAATTGATTATAAATCGGGAAAAAATAAGTGCTGAGAAAATAAAACTTGCAATATTTATACATTTATATTAATGCATTTACAAATAAATTGGAAGTACATATTTTATGAAATTATGTTTATTTAGAAAGTATATTTTAAATACATAAATTAATTTATACATAGCAGCTCTTTTATTTTGTCTAAATATTAATTTTTAGTAGATTTCAGTAATTCGGTTAATAATAGGAATAAAATTAACGCATTTTTTCTCAGTTTGTATAATTTTTTTTAAATGCTCTTGTATTTAGGTCATATATTGTTCTCCAAACATAAAGATGAACATGTAGTTCAGCAAGTGACAATCTTCGCTAGTATTGAATAAAATGTTTAGTTTTTTTCTGTAGAAATATCAACAAAATGATAATATCGGCAATATTATTTTCTTATAGCTACAATATATAGAGGATATATAGGCACCGTTAACACAAGGGACATATACTGTTCAATTTAAATTTTTTAGTGCTATAAAATCGTTAATTCGGATCATTTGAATTTCACGGCAATATAACAGCAGCAATAAATCTGAAAACAAAATTAATCAGTAATAAAAACATTAAAAAAATATATACATCAATAAAATATTCCGAATATTATAAAATAAACAATGAGCGTTATCTTATCAATAAGATGCCATATAAAACTATTTATTTATATAAATACGAAGATACTAATTTAAGACAATAATATTAATTGAAAACAAATAATTATATGGAAATGAAGAGTTTATAAGTTGTATTTTCTCTTAATAGAGTGATAATCTGGCTAAATAAGAATGATGAGTTATTATTTTATTAACAGTTTTATTAGTTATTAAATAATGACCGTTTATAGTTACACACACACACACACATATATATATTAGTATCTAAAAACCAATATTAACTGTTACCAAAGATATTTAAACGGTTGAAATGAGTGATTACGATTGATTACATAGGTACTTACTTATATATAACTTAGTTTTTATAGTGTAGACGATTTAAGTATGATAAAAATCAGCATGTACCATTTTACATTCTATATTTCTATTTTCGGAATAGGCAAAGAAGTATAAAAACTTAAATAACAATCAATAAGTAGAAATTTGTGAGGCGGTCCGCAATATGCCACTTCTATTCCATTACTTTAAGGTAAACAATTTTTTTCAATAAAAAAAAGAATACATTTTTATTAATAAATGTAATATTTAAGATAGTAGGTAAGTTTTAACAATTAATGCTGATCCGAACACATATGTTCTAACATATTTCGATATAATTCTTACAATATTTCAATAAAAATAAAAAGTATACTCTATAAACAAAATTATACTGTATCTTGTAAATTATTGATATTTATGTTATTAAAATACAATCAGCTACAAATCAAGACAAATTTGTTAGCAAAATTGCCAAATTCTATGCCAAAAATATTGTAAACCGAAATCGGTAACTTAGTCATGATCTTCTGAGTTCCAGATGATTCAAGTGGATATATAATATAGGATTCTTTTATCAATATTTCATTATAATATTCATATTTTATTATTATTTTACTGTTTTAAATACAAAAACTCAATGTTTATTCAACTTAAATATATTTAATTCAATTAACACATGTATTTATAAAATGTTTGAATTGATTCAGTTTTGGTTTTTAGTTTAAGATGTGTTCAAGTCAAATAGTTGGTTTCAAACTTTATAATTTATTATAATAATGGATAATAACCTAATTATGGATAATTATATAATTATCACATAATATAGAGTAATAAAAAAACTAAATAGGTTTCAAAATTCACTCAATTCTATATTTCAGATAGTTTCAAGAGTTCTAAAGAAGATATTATTGTATTTATAGATGAAAGGATGTTTTTATTTATAATTCATACAATTATTATCCTTATAATTACATCATTATGTGTATTTAGTGATAGCAATTATCGGCAAATATTCCGCATGCTGTCGCTTCGAGTTGAGTCACAATAAATTTTAACTTTTACTCCTTTCCCTTTTAATGTTTTCCAAAAATACAAGTTATCATGAGCTTCAGTTTGGAAAAGAGAATTCTATTATGGAAATGAATACATTTCGACAATCATTTTATCTAGAAATGGAAAGTTCATCAAACATATATCATCTATACTTGTTTGTTAATCGAAACTTTTGTTTCTTGATGAAATGATTATCGAAATCTACTGATTATTCATAATTACATTCTCCTTTTACATATTATGAGTATTTTTGGAAAATATTAATAATGAAACGAATAAACAGTTAAAACTCAAGCGACAACCTGCGGAACAGATACCAATTATCTATTATGACCGGAGAGAGAGCCAAGGTATATGGGAAAACAATGAACAGCGCATGCTCCATAAACAAAATTATTTATCAAATTTTGATAAGAAGATAAAGCCAAAAAATGATCCTCACTGACCTGAGTGTGGGAGAGAGATTAACGCGGAAGGCACGCCTTGGTCTGCTCCAAGCCACTACTGGGGGTAACGGGAGACTAGAGCCGGTTTCCCGATAACGCCCCTAGGGGCGCTGTAGGCAACAAGATGGCCACCACCGCTCCCTTCCCATTGGCCGGACGCCCCCCACTCCTCCCTCGACCCTCGACCAATGAGAACGCCCCGACCTCCCTCCCCTTCTCCTCTCCAGAGCCACCCTCCCAGGAAGGGAGAGTTGAAATATTAATTTTTTCTCGACCGGGCGGCCAGTGTTGCCCTAATACCCCTTCCTAATATTCCCCAGTTCCCCCGGGACTGGGAGGGCCACCGACAAATACTGGGATATACTTGGACCCCTCTTATTTCCAGACCCTCTTTTTCCTTCCTTCCAAGGGCTAATATAAAATTGGGGTGCTCTTTCCACTTCAATTCCACTCTTCCTTCAATATCATACCATCTGCGTGTATTTATTAAATGAAACTACCGTTTCCCAGTTCTTTTTTTTCTTTACCTCCTATTTATGTTTTTTTTTTTAAATGGAAACAGGTAACCAAAACTAAAAATACACTAAGTACTTCAGCAATTTTTATTTTATCAACTAACGTTTTCATTTCTTGACATATTCAATGCAATACATTTATCCCTCCATACTATGATTGCGCCCTCTACATCATAATTACGATAAATGAATAAATTTAAATTGTTTTACTAATACTAATGAATAAAAAGGTTTTTGTAGCAGAAATTTGGTGTGGCTGTAATTTCAAATTATTCATGTCATTTGAGTTTTCTTCTTCGGTTGTAATATACCCGCTTAATAATAATGAAATATAATAATTCAGTCCCGTCTGTATTATGATAATATCATTCAAAGACGGAATCACATTATTGCTTCATAGGATCTAGTAGCTACATTGATACAATATTTTAGGGAAACATTAACCTAAACCTGTCGACAACTGTACGAACGGTAATTCTTATGGACAATAACATTCATATAGCTTTTTAGAGGGCTAATATTTTCACCCTGCTTGACTCCTTTTCGATCTGAAATGAATTAATCCTGTTGGTCCGCAGAACTTCTTTTCCATTTTTAAAGTTCATATTATTGCACTGATTATATCTCCTGGGATGATTTTATTTTCTAAAGCATTCTATATCTTCTGGTGTGGAAATGAGTCAAAGATAGCCTTCAGGTCGAGCTGCATGTTCCCTCCAACAATATATGTACTAACGGCAAATATATAGTCCTGTTTCTGCCTACAGGGCCTAAATCCAGCTTTTTCTCACCCAAGCCATCCCTCCTCAATTCTTTTTAGTCCGATTTCAACAACGCGTGTTTGTATCTTGTATTCCACAGAAAGCAGACCTACAAGTTATTACTATTCGCCTGTAGTTTTTATATTCCATAATGCTACTCTGGTTGTGGGTTGGAATAACACTAAATTTCCAATCCTTCGGTACTCACCCGAAATCCCATATTTTTTGGAAGAACTAAAGGGCCTTTTCCAACTCAATAGTACATCATTAGTGGAGCTATGTAAGGAAGCATGTGCTAAAAGCAATATTTTTTTTTTAACATTTTGATTTTGAAGCACACAGATTTTTTTTTTCATTTATAGCTTTACAATTTTCAAAATGACTTGCGCAGTAGTCGTCTCGGGTTGGCCGCGAAGTGATAAACCAAGCCCTTTCCCCCACCACAAATTCTAAGGGCCGCCTCCGATTTCGTAAAAGGTCGTTTTGTAAACTGTCCGATCATTATATTAATAATTGCTTGTATTAAAACAAAAGTTTATAATTTGAAGATAGGTTTTAAGATAAAAAGATAAGTTATATGTTATAGATGTTTTTCTGTTTCAGGTTAACAGAGTTCCCGGTACAATATAACTATTGAATATCGCTTTTTTCTGTAGTATATCATTCTGTTCCTTTTTTCTAGTGTCAAAGTGGTAGGTCTTCGTCTGTTTTTCCACCAACACTTTACAATAATTTACTTTTAACATTTATTTTAAAGTGAATGAATGAATGAATGAATGAATAAAGCCTTTATTATAAAGAGAATTATAAAACAAGATGGTTTACAATAAACTAATAATATTTACAAAAACATATACATACATAATAACTCTTTATAGGCCTTCCCTTATGGGAGTATGGTCTAACTTCTCGGAGTGACCATCTCTATTGGGAAGTGGAGTTCGACATTAATTTCTGCCACTTATCTTTATTTTGAGCAATTCTTGTCCTATTTTATCTTCTGTCAAATCGACAATTAGGATTTTCTTCTTAAAAATTAGTCTGACTTGAGCTATTCTGTGGTTAATTTCTTTAAATTCTAAAATATTTCCTTTTAGTGTTATTTATATAAAAAAATTCCACAATTATCAGCTCACTAATATGCATTAAAATATTAATAAAATTTAAATAAAAGTCTTTTAACTTTTTAACAAACCATACACTTCTCCTTAAATCTATCTATTAAATACAATAATTATAAAAAAAAAAAAAATTTTTCGGATATATATAAAATAGAACTAATAGATAATCCTCAATATTTATATTAAAAAGTATTTTTTTTTAAAAATACCTCTAATGTTTTAGTTTACTTAAAGGTAAGAATTAATACGTAATAAATAAAATATAATAATCCATTATTATCATCTACTAATCCCGACTGGACAAAGTACCAGCTCCACTCATTTAGTATAGCAACTGACTATGGGATACAACTTATGTACTATTGTAAGAACAATAACAATGTAGAAATTATAATAATTGTGGAATACATATTAACGATAATATGTATAGTTATGTAACTAATTAAAAGCGATAAGAAAATTGTTGTTTTGTATATATATATAAATGTTTTATAATGTTAAATTTTATGATTTTTGAATTTTCTTTTTGATTGTTTGCAGACAGAGTTTTATACTGTTGATCGTGATACCTATATATTGAAAATGACCATTTGGGTCGAAACGTCTTTAGAAAATAGATATGAATTTAGACTAAAGGTTTTTTTTTTTTTGTATTATTATACACCCTAAGAAAAAAATAAAATCCCACTCCATATTGGCCATTTTCAGAAGATGCATAAGTATCCCACTGTCTCTTTCTATAATCGTAAAGTTTTTCTTTCTTATTTCTTAAATCCCTATTATGTCCCATTTTTTTTTTTATTGTAGTTTGTTCTTGAAAATTAGGATCCTCTTTTTGCTATGATTTTAAAGTATTATTTTATTAATACGCTTCCGATCAAATTTGACATTTATATGTTGAATAATGCTACTGATTTATTACTGATGACTGTGCTACTCATTTATGTATGGCTCCTTTATGCCCCTCCCCCTATCCCATGATATCATTTTACACTAACATTTGGTCATCTCTCTCCAATATTTCCCAAGCACCGATATCTGATGTGGAATTAAAATTTTTTAAACAGCAATATCCTATATAATAATTGCATAATTATTTAATAATTGCAACACACTATTAATTGTGTAGTGTTGTCTCTATTTTAATTGTATACAAATGTTTCTATTTTTAACATTTCGTATGTAAATGCTTCATTAAGTCATCGGAATACAATTATAACCACCTATCTCTGAATGGACTGATTGCAGGTGACAAAGAATTGCGTTCTATGACAATCATTTTAATTTTCCGTTTATAATAATGGATTACTTTGTATATCTGCCATTCTTTTCCCTATTAACATTTAAACCCATGATTTTAGTGCATCTCCTAAATTCCCAAACAGATGCTCTCTAAACAGCTTTAATAATTAGCAAGGGATGGTCTGAGGGTGCAGTAAAAAAAAAAAAAAACACTAAATAATACAAACTTATTTGTTGTAAGTGCCGACGTTTCGACTTACGTTGTAGGTCATCTTCAGGGCTATAAGAGAAAAACAAACAAAACAAAAATAACTATAAAAACCAAATTTAATACCAAACAAGTTTGTCTTATATAGGGTTTTTTTTACTGCACCCCCAGACTATCTACATCCCACATTAGATCTTCCAGTCAACTATTTTCCTCTCAATCTATAATATTCAGCCAATATCCATAAGAAGTTATTAATGATTTACTGTTAATATTCTTCAATTATAAAGATATTATTTTTTATAAATTTTATGAGCGGCTATTTATTTATTGTTTTGATTAATTCTTGCTATTTGAGGTTTATTTTTTCCCTGATCAGAACATTATTTTTAGTTTATATTTATTTTCAATTACTAAAGTAAATATTCTTTATTATTATCAAAAACATCTGTTATTTTGAAAGTCCTGGCCCCAGAATAAAATTGCATTTTCTATTTTATTGTATTTCACTTTTTCCAATTGAAGATCCAAGTTTTTATAACGTACAGATACAAATAGTTATAGTAGTATTTTCAAAAACATTTTAAATAATGCCCTCGACAGTATACAACATTTCTCCATTTTTTATGTTATCTAAAAACCTTAAAATACCTAATGCAAAGTAAAAGTTTAAAAATCTATATTATATCAATGCAAATTCCATTTTTAACTAAAAAAACAAAACAAACTGTTTGTCTGATAACTACAAAGAATCTTACATTCAGTATATTGTGAAGAATGTACTACTCCAAGCCCTACTAGTGGGTACTTAGTTTATAGAGGCTGGGTGAGCCCTGGATGTTACTGGCCCAATAAGATCCACGGCTGTTAAGTGAATACATAATTTATCAGCTACAGGCTGTTTTGAACTCAATCAATACAGTGAGCTATCCCGCACCTAATAGATGCATTGTAGTCACTTTCATATATGCAAGTTCAAATAGTTTACGAGAAAAACTTTTTTTATGAAGTTATAACTTCCTTAGCCCCATTTAGTGACCGTGAAACGTATGCTTTCACGTCACCGACATGCTCGGTAAGTTCGTGACGTATAGTTCGAGACTGGCGACATCTAGCGGCCTGTGCATGGGCTATAAAATTTGGTTTTAATCGACTTTAGTTTAAAAACTAGAATTCCATTGTTAAGAATAAATATATTTAACTGATAAGTCGTTTAATAGAACTGGAATCGATACTAATTATAACTTAAAACCTAATTACTAGTTGAACTTATCGTTTTCTCTAGGAGATTTTATTTGTCATAGTTAAATGTCTTGTTTTATGTTTAAGGAAGAAATAGTTGGGGGTGCAGTCAATCAAAACACCAAAATAAGCATAACTTATTCATTATGTTCCGACGTTTCGGCCTACAATGTAGGCCATCTTCAGGGCTAGGAGAGGGAAACAAACAGAAATATATAAAAACGTAGCAGTAACAAGAATATATAAAGTGGTACAGGAGTGTAAATAAAAATAGTGAGTAGATATGATGAAATAGTGAATAGAAATATGATAAATAAGAAAGAATATAAGACTGGTTACAGAATATAATAAACTTAAAATAGTGATAGATAAAAATAAAATTGTAGATGATGAACAGAAATTCTAATAGTGACAGATAAAATAATACAAGAATAAGAATATAAAATAGAAAAAATACATGTCAAGAAAGGATAAAAGGTAAACAATAATATAAAGGGAAAGAAAAATGAGGAGGTAAAAGGAAAGATACAAAAAGAGAAGATTAAAATATAGAAAAAGGGTGGTTGAGTATGAAGGATTTAGAAAAAACTAGTTTAATTATAGATATGGATAAGATACCAGACATGAGGGGTTACATAGGTAAAGTGTAATAATACAAGCATAAATAGAAAGAAAAGCTTGATAAATTTCAAAAATTAAACATTGAAAATAGTGGTATTATATCTATGAACTATGAAGAATGAAAAGAAAAAGAAAATATAAGTAAGGGAAGTTAATATGTAACTGTATACAGTTAGAAAGAAGTGGCATTTGTGTGGCATTTTATGGTATTTGTCATATATTAAATGTCAGTATATGGGAAAACCAGGGAAATGTTAATAATTTAAATTTACAAATTTGAAATTTCAATAACTCAGACTATAACTTATTTAGAAATTAAAAAAAGAACTCAGTTATTCCAAAGTCTTGAGTTTTTTTCTCCTTGACAGTACAAATTCACCACAACTTGTCTGTTCCACCCATGGTCCATCTGTAGTTGTCATTCCAGTTTCAATATATGCTATTTTAGTGCACTTGAATGCCTGAATGATTTTTATGTTTATTGTGAAAGTTACTCTTGTGGATTGTCTTCTTTGCTTGGATTCATTCAATGTTATTGTGTTAAATGAGAGATGGATTTATAAGGCAGTGGCGGACTATGAATGTTTCACAGCTGAGACGGATCAACTCACCCCTCGGAATTATTCTGCAAAGAGGGGCATAGATCCTATGATGGGCTATGAATTATAAAAGGTAAGAAATGGTTTCATACAACTTTGACCATTCATTCAATATTTATCAACCAACCTGACATAAATTGTTTAATGTAATTAATAAACTACATTTTCTATGAAGTAATAACTGACCAGCGTATGCCATGAATTATTTGAGTTGAGCAAACTGACTTAACTTTTTTTATGCATGAGCTGAAATTTCTGAAATTACTTAAGCAGAATAAGACCAGAACAGGCAAGGGCTACTTTTATAAAGACGAAGAGAGCATTTTGCATCAGAGATCTCACATTAGATTTGAAAATAACATAAAGATGCTATGTATTCTCAGTAATTTTTTACTATAATGCTGGATCCTAAAAAAAAACAGTGATTTGGTAATACCGAAGAATTCACAAGAAATAAGTTAGACAGACTGGGTTAAATAGAAAAACGTATCGGATATGCACTGGATGTGAAAGAAAAGGGAAGAAATGCTTTCTACAAAGAAACTTAAACTATAATTGGGACATATAATACGTGGAGATGAATATAATTTGTTGCAACTATTAATACAGGTGAAAATTCAAGGAAAAAGAATCGTTGAAAGAAGATAATACTCCTGCTAAGAAACCCAAAAGAATGGTTCAATTGCTCTACAAAACAAATTTTCAGATCTGTCGAAGCCAAAATTAGAATAGACTTGATTATTGCCGGCCTTAGGAACTAAATTGGCACTTGAAGATCATATGACTGACTCTGGTATATCTGATCACACAAACATAACAAATCCATATTATATATACCTACCTGTAACACTACAACCCATGATTAGTCTTGGGTTCAGTTCGAAGTAGAGTCTGTACTGTTCCTTAGACAACAGTTGTGCAGGAAAGTGATTTGCTCTAGATCACTCTCATCTGCCAGGTTTTTCATTATTTCGAGTACCAACTTAAGGCTGAATGAGCCCCAGAATGGTCTCAGATCCTAAAAAATCTATCCCTGGCTGTTAAACAGATTAAATAAAATTTGATCTTCCGGAATTGAGCCCGGGATATTCGTCACAGTAGCTCAGCGCTTTATATAAATTTATAGGAACATTTTACCAATTTACAAATACTTTTAATTTATAAAACATATCATACCAATTTTTCAATTATTATACATTATAAATGCGGGTTTTCTATTTAGCAGGCTTTGCTATGGTTATAATATTATTTTTAAGCTTCTATGGGGTTGCTGAAACTTTGGTATAAACTTTTGTTCTAAAGTTTTGACAGTAACGTCATGTGAGATCATATTCAATTCAGTAAAGAATAACAAAATCAAGATAGGGTATAATTTTTTTTATTGGTTTTATTAATTTTTTATATTATTTGGATTTTTAATATTCTTTCAGATTATCCTCATAAGATCACGATTTCGACTAATGTTTAATAAATGTTATAACTGTATTACTTATTTGGTCCATTTTCTCTATACTGTAAATGAAATTTTAAAAATAATCCTTTAAATGGGTAGTTGTACGAGAAAATATGAAATACTATAAGGATAAATAAAAACAATTTATTCAAGCGTAGATAGACTGCTTATTGTTTATGTAAGTTATCATAGAATGATCTTGAACAATCTTGTTTGTTGTGAGTAAAACACCATTTTAACTATATAAAAAAATATTGAAATTTTTAATAAAATATTATATTATACTATAAATTAAATTAATCTTGTATCTTTGGATTTTCTATAACTCAAAATCAGGGCCGTTTATCTAAACTTATGTCCATAAACTATAATTTTTTGCACCATCCAATTATTTATTAATTAATTTTCTAGTGCAATAAAAACCACAACATTGCTGAATATACAATACTATTGTTCATGCTTCTTATATTCAATATATATAAAAGTATGTAGCGGATCTACATAGGAAACCAAAACATTACGTAACACCGAAACAAAATGCTTTGAACCGTCTGTGGATTTTAGCACAGCTAACGATTCAGATGTCAAAGCTCCGAAAACATCGAAGAAATCTGAAATATTGAGATAAATCTGTATGTAAGCTCATATCATATCTGTTCGGTTATCACAATAGCTTTATATTTTATAATGGTTTATATATGGCACTTCAATTACCAGATGCATTCAAATAATCACTCGATACGTTCGCTAAAGATACCATAATATAAGAAAATGTTTCAAGCCCAAATCTTAATTAGGTTCAAGAATAGAGAATGCTTTTTTGGGTCTCTTAGAAGCAATAATTCATCAGGGAACAACTTCTCAATTTCTATAAAGAATGTGGCATAATTATGATAAAATACTCATTTCCAGGAATAATAAGGACCAAGTAAACATGTCATTTATATATGTATTTTTATCCATTAATATATATCAAATATACATTGAATTCAAATACCCACAAACATTTATAATATATTTTATAAACGGTATATTTATAGATATATTTCAAATATCTTATTATTGGGTTGTTTCATATGAAAAGTCCGTTTTCAAAGGAAAGTTGGTTTAGTAAAACAATCTTATGAAATCAACAATCTTATTCTTTTATTCTTATACTTTATTTTTATTATTATTCTTATTCAAAATGTTTACATTAATTTTCTAGACATTTTCCCCAACATGTATCAAGTTTTAAATCCCAAATTTCAGGGATTTGTGATTAAATACAGTCTGAAAATGCGTCCTTGGCTTGATGATAATCATTTTAAAGTAATTTATCCTTGAAGGATGTTGTCAGAATTTCTGAAAAGACGTAAATCTACTGCAGATAAGTCGGAGGAATAAGGTGGCTGTGGGAGGACTTCGTTACTCAACTCGTTTTGTTTCTTCACTATCGTCTGTCGTGAAACATGAGGTGTGGCGTTGTCCTGTAAGAGTATAGATCCCTTCCGATCAATGTAGGTTGTTTTTTGATAATTTTTTGTTGCATTAAATCAATACCCATGCAGTAAGATATGGATGTGATTGCTTCACTTCTAGGTTGATAAGAAAAATGAATTATTTATAAATTAATCAGTGTCACTAGCTGAAAATTTCTCAAACTAACAGTGAATCCGTTCATTACAACATCCATCCTCGAACGCGGTGGTAACATTTCTTGCAGTTTGCTGCTGCCGAGTGTTCGAGTTTAATTTACAAAAAAATCATAAAAAAAAATCGCATGTTTGCATGGTCATATTCGATGGCATATATCTCCAAAACAAAAGAGGATTAATAACAGCTCATTACAATCTGTAGACATAAAAATAGGAAACAAAAAAAAAAAGTCCGCTAATTCCACTTTGAATTTTAGAAATAATAAAAATAGGCAGTTCGTATGAACCGACCCAAAATAATGCTCGTTTGAATAATACAGAATAATAAACTGTTTATTAAACTTGAAAGGAAATATATACCTAGATAGAAGAAGTTAAAAAGAAATACTGGAATAAAAAGATAAAATGTAACGAAATACAAGGCTCGAGTTACCAGGAAAGGATTATAAGTTAATAAGTTATGTGAGATCAGATGAACGAGAACCTTCTGTTCGCTCCCCATCTGTGCCCAGTTAACATTTCATTATAGTTAACAATTTTAATATTTTAATAATATTTATTGTTATATAATAACATATACGATAGCAAAAGTACTGTATATATTTCAACTACTCCAAATATCGTAGATTCAAAAATAATCCGTCACAATGACTACCAAAGTTTTGTATTGAAAACGTAACTGAAAAATTTGATTTTTGCAATTTTTTTTACACTTATGTAATTGCAAAGTACCGTACCATTGTATTGGCATTCGATTGTGAATAAAGATATGAATATTCGAAAATGAGGAAATAATTCGATAAAACTACAAGTCACATTGCAATTGATCTTATGACTCTTGTCTAGTTTGTGTGCGATATTCGCTACATGAAATCAATTATTGTGAATTATCCCATTATTGAGAAGTTCAAAACCGTTTTTAGAAAAAAATTACCTTGTACTGTTCCTGAATGGTGGTCATTTTTATTTGTAAGTGCACGGCGGTTTATAGTATGGAGACTTTATCGTTAATTTGAATATCTTTGCACTGAGTTACAACATTAAAATCGACATGATTGTTTTTAAAAAGGTCTCTTCAACAACACTATACACTATACACTGTGAATTACACATTATTCATTACTTCAAATACCCTAAATTAAAAAAAAACCAGTCACATTAACTTCCAAAGTTTTGTATTAAAAACATAAAAAAATAATTTTTTTAGGCCCATAAATAATATTCAAGGAGTGATTTATCTGGATGTGTTTTTTTTCTATTATCCGATATCATAAACTACTAGCATCATATGGAGCAAGAACATCGGAAAATGTATCCTTAATTTATTATAAATTTTTAAAATTTGAAAATAATTTTTTTAAAAGTTTGGTGGTAGTTTTCTCTTGTGGGACTAAACATAAATATTTGATTTCGGCACACATTGTATACCTATGCAATAACAATAAACTATACACATTTTAACGCTTATATTTGACTGTGAATAAAGTATGATATTTTGAATGTAAGGAAATAATTGAATGACTCTCTGTGTTTATATGAAACTTTTTGTGTTAACATATGATAATAATTATTTTAATTCATTATTTATAGTTCAGATAAAAAAATTGAAAATTTAAATTACACATGCACACTAAACTCTTAAAACATGTGCCACTATAATATCTATAGATTTATTTTCGATAGATCCCGGTAACATTTAATCCGTAGCCTTTGATTAGTGTCATTAAAATATTTTTTTTACAATGGCGGAAGTCCAGCCAAAAAAGGGTAAAGGAAAACTTCGAAATATTACGATTTACGGCTTGATTTCCTTCTATGGTACGGAAAGAGCGAAAAAATGCGCGACATATTTGAACAGAACCCTGCCAAAACTTTACGCAAAACCTACGATCAACGTTTATTACGATTATGAATGGATGGAAGTTGTTAAACAACTGCAAGAAGAATATGGCTCGAAGTATCGCCGATTAAATTATTTGAAACACCCAGTGATTATTTTCTTCAACGATAGGTACATTGGTGATCATCGTGCCATTATCCATTACGTTATCGTCGAACACAGGGTCCTCCCGGACCTTCCTTTCCCAAACCTGTTTCCAGATTTCACAGACCTTCTGCCTAAAGACGATCTGAAGAAGTACGTTTACTTAGACCTGAGAGTTGGGGATTGGGACGATTATGTTGTCGGGAAAATGGTATTCGAATTGCACGCAGACATGGTTCCAAACACTTGCAACTTCTTTGCAGATCTTTGCAAACCGTCTCATGAACGAGCTTACGGCACAAACGAAGAAAAATTTAAATATTCTTATCTCGGATCGACAATCCACCGCATTTATGGGTCTAGTTTCATACAAGGCGGTAAAATATCTGGTTGTTCGCTTCAAGTCAGAGATGAAAATTTCAAAATCAAACATTGCAATAGAGGCGTCCTAAGCTTGTGCAACCAAGGAGGGAACAACAGCACGACAGAGTTCTGTATTTCCCTTAAAGAAAACAAATGGCTGGATGGCGAAGTGATCGCGTTTGGTCAGCTCATTTTCGGAGAACCAATCTTAGCAGCCATCCAAGAAATACCTACTTACTACGAAAGGCCTTTAAAGGATATAATCATCGTCGGCTGCGGAGTCATACCCAATTACTCGGAACGTCTTGACCATGAATTCATATCTGAAATAGAGAAACAGAAGGAATTGGTAAATAAAGATGTAGAAAACTTGAGGAAAAAAAGAATAGAAGATTTAGGAAGGTTCGAACAAAAGATTAAATCATTTTTGGAGAAGAGTGAAAAAGAAAAATCAATTGAGTACGTGTATTTAGAAGATCCGAGTGATTTGAAATTAGATTTCTTGCCACCTCAGGTGCACGACGAAACGCTAAGTGAATACCTAGAGGAGGAATTTTTAGAAGAATTTCTCTCTGAAGAATTACTCGCTGAAGAAGAATACACACCTGAGGAATTGACTTTGGAACTGGTTATGAAAAAAAGAAGAGCAAAGAATACAGTGAAATTGACGAATATGATGTCATCATTTTTAGATTACATTGTAGATAATATGGACTATGCAGAGAGTGAAGAGAAGCCAGAACCTCTTGACTACATTCCGAGGAGAGAGATATGTGATGCTGTCGATGTTTGCGAGGCTCCATCGGGCGAACTACACGAAGAGAGGTTCAAAAGTGGGCTGTACTCGATGCCTGAGACGATACGGAAACTATTGGTGGACACCTTCCAACAGTTGACTCCATCTCAACTGAAGATGATTGGGCAAGAGTCCAGGGATCTACTGACGAGGGCGGGTGTGGAAGAGAGCACTGTTAAGATAACTGGAAGCGAGGACGTCATTTCTGGACTGGTCCTCGCTTTGATAGATGTGGCTGCTCTGAAAAAGGAGAAGGAAACGGTACACGACGCTCTGAAGGAGATCTACGAAGATTCCATCAAAGTTTTGCAGCAGAAAGGACCTAATAAGGCGAGGAGCATGGTGGTGCCGAACATAGTGGCAGTTGATGCCGAGCCAATGAGTGACGACTCTTCAGAAACATAATGCATCACAAAGTTCACTTGTTTTTTTCCTCACTATTATTTATGAATCCGCGCATGTCAATTACAATTATTAATTAACATGATGAATTAACACATGGGCTGGCATACTACTAGCATGCTTATCTAAAAAAAAATAATTAAAATAAATATATTAAAAGAGACATGAGGAAAATCAGTAAGAGGCACCAATTAATTCATTTGAAGATTATTGGGGATAAACGAGGTAACTCACTTTTGTAAATGTTCAGGAGAGCAAAATTAGCCACAAAATGTATTACTATTTTAGGTGCTATGATCTTATAAATAATGAACTAAATAATAAATATTAATATATGAATGTGTTAACAAAGAGCTTTATGGGAAAGGTATTTGCCACTTCATGTACTGACGTTATTTATTTATTTATTTTATTTCTTAATCACTTCATTTATTTTTTTATTTTATTAATAAATATAGAAAAGAAATAAAATAAATGAAGTGATTGCGACAGTGACAAATCCCTTTCACACAAACCTCTTTGTTCCACGCAGCTGTTTGTAACCTACACTTTCTCCACACTCGCGTCACAGTATGGTTAGCATCATTATTTTAGTTAATGTTCATGCAGATTGCTGATCCTGTCCATCTGACATTGAACAATATGTTTGAGATTATCTCATTTTTCCACAGCACCTAATTTTTCGCTGCTCGGACATACTCCTTCATCCGTTGAACTCATTTGTAGCCATAACATCGTGTTGGCCATTAAAAAATCTATCAGAAACCTCTTTTACCAATGTTCGGTAAAAAAATGGAGTTACCTCGATTTTCATCCGTATTTCATTACTAACCATAATTCATTTGCAATAGCTTGCATATTTATCTTCCTGCAAATGACTTCTAGATAACTATCCATATTAGTTGGTTGCTGTTTCCGTCAAACTTATAGAGAAATCTTCAGTAGCACATCCGTAGTTTTCATTGATCTGTAAGTCAGTGGGAGCGGAGTGGTTCAGTAGAAGAGCACTGAGTTGCCATGTCGGAAATCCTGGTTCAAATCCCGATACAAGCCAAGATTTTTATTTTGGCAATTTTTGGCGCCCAAGCATTCTTAAAATTCAGAGTTCTATATGATGTGGTCATTTCATAAATTAGCAAACGTGCGCCATCTCGTTTCAGAAAGAATGCTGTTTGAAATTGTTCAAGACAAGAGCGAGGCTGTGTTGTTGGAAGGAACCATAAGGAGGATATAAGACAAGAAGGGCGCGGGGCCGGGCTAGAGGACCGTCATAAACAACACGTGAATAAATCAAAGGCGACCAAGCCCGGTAGCAGCTAATATACTGCCGAGCTGCCTCTCTCCTCCGCCCCTTTATGCTAATTACCTACCATAAACTTATCCTGCCTTTATTGTTCCTCTTCGCCCGTCCTAAAATATAACGGATTAACATCAGGAGATCTACCAAATCTGGAAAAATTATAGTACTTTACGAATTTATAGCTCTATATCCCAATACCGGAATATATGTATTTATTTTTTTATTTATAAAGAAGAAATTGGTCCATCCCTGGCATAGTTCACGCTTGACTCATTATAAAAAAAAATATGGATATTAAGCCTGTTTTTGAATATTAGAACCGATCTTGATTGTGATAAATCTTATATATTGGTTATGTTACATATTTATTTATATTCTATCACAATATGAATCTCTGGTATGACTTACTGTAGCCAGGTGAAACTGTCTTGGTGGAAGGCATTTAAATGCCCCAAAAACGAAGAAAAATACGTATTCTTATATCATGCACATGTATATCTATCAAAATATTCAATACTAGCGTGTACCAATACTTGATACATTAGCATTGATAACTTATCATTCATTAAGGAGGAATATAAGAAATTTCCATATAAATGCTTGAAGCGGGGTGCCTCAGTGTAGACCACTGAGTGGCCGTGTCGAATATCCCGGTTTCAAATCCCCCTTTGGGATCTACAGATCCTCCAACCTCTATAAAGTGGGAGCCCAACGGGGGAAATCTTGCGTTTCAGCGTGTTTTCGGGCAAATCACCTCCCTGCTCAACCGTTGACCAGTGGTCTACGAACTCAAGGGTCGTAGCGGTATACAATTTTTTTAGAAATAAATACTTGTATCCTGTGATTAATCAGAAGAATGACTCCGCGGGAGATATCAGAATACGAATCGAATGGGCAAGAGCTACTTTTATGAAGATTAAGAGATTATTTTGCAGTAGGAACCTAGATTTAAAAGTAAGGTTAAAAAGATGCTATTTGTTCTCATAGCCTTTTTACGGGGCTAGAATGTTGGATTCTAATGAAAACAAAGATAAAAAGACTACACGTGTTTGAGGTGTGGTTGTCAAAATAAGTTGGATGGAGCTACGATAGAGACTGTTATGTAGAGGACGAGGAAAGAAAAAGATGTAGGGATTACTATAAACAAACCTTTTTTTTTATTATTAAATGAAAATTACAACTGTATTATACTAATACAACAAGTAAATCGGATGAATGGTACATATTGGCATGAATAAAGACAAATAGAGAAACTAACCTATGGTAGCATCCTTAGTTACGCCGTCCTTCGAAAGGGACGTTAAACGGGGGTCCCGTGCCTGTACGATGTCAGGCACTCCTTAAAAACCACTATCATAATTAAACCTGGATAGGACAAATTTAGAGCTCCCACTGTAGCATCGTCCGATTAGCCATAGCAGCATAAAGTGACGTTAAATGAACAAACAAACATCATATGGAATAACAAAAAATATTTTCAATAAAAAGTGCATGCAAAAATAACACATTACACCACAGAAGTGAAACCAGAATGCCTCTACACATAATGCCTAGCCCTCAATTATAAGCTAGACAAACTAGAAATATTAGATAGAAGTATAAAGGGTGGATCTGAGAAATTAAAAAAGATTTAGAAATACACATGAAATCAGGAGCAGCAGCACAGAAAGATGCCTTCAGAAAGATAGTGTTAAACTTGGAATCCCAGCTTACAGGCAATAAAATATCAGGCACGAAATGGTCAGAAGAAAGAAAAAGAGACATGGTGAATAGATAAAAGAATATTGGAGGAAAAGAAAACAACAAATGGGAAGGAATTGAAATTGGCACGTGGTCCCGAGTTGGCCAAAATGAAGGAGAAAACAACTAGTAAATATTTAAATAAACTATTACTAATAAATTACTTTTAAATAATAACCCTACCAATTCATTCTCAAAATGAAACTGTGATAACGTTTTCTCAGGATAATAATATTAATAACAACTATGAAGGAAAATCATAATAAAAAAATGTTGTCTTATTTGATTATGGAGTGGAAACAACTTGATCATTATTATAAAGGAGTGGTTTATTTACATTTCTTGCATAAGTTTTTATTAAAAAATAATTCATTACAAAAATTATTTAAGTTTTAGTTGGTTGAAGATGCCAACTTCATTTTAAGAGAAATTGTGACAGCCAGCTTCTAATATTCATTTAGTTTTTAAATACTAATTGTACATTGACTGTATTTATTGGTTTGTAATCATTAATAACTTTATTTTTTACTTACTTTTTTACTTTTGCAGGTTTTTCCCTTCAATGGGTTACTTGGTTAAGTCAGAGCGTCCCTCCACTTTTCTCTATTCCACCAGTCATCCTTCTCAAGTCCTCTGCCGGTCATCTCCTCCTCCACGCAGTCCTTCCACCGGGTTCGGGGAGTTCCGATCCTCTCCGGAACTCCGTCGGTCACACCCAGCCTGTCTCTAACATCTTCATTTCTGACTTTATCTTTTTGTCTTGTTATTAATTAATATTTTTTTCTTTTTATCTCTTACTAATTTTCAGTGTTTCATTTGTTACTTTGTTGGATTTAAACGGTGCTTCTTTATTAACTCCTGTATTGTACTTCTTTGTCATTATATAATTCAATCCCTTCTGGTTCTCATTTCTACTACTTACTGCATAAAATATTATTCTATCAATATATTACATATACTATTCTTTAGCCATCAAGGAGACCTGCAATGTGAGTCGAAACGTAGCCTTTCAAATAAACTGTTCTCCCTATATAAGAGAATTTTTTTACCTCCTCCTGGATCATTTTCTTCACCATTAATATGAGGCCAACTAATGTTATTCAACACGTTAACATTTTTATACCTAGGTCTGGGGTCCTGACTAAAAGAATAAAAAAAAAAATTCCATTTTTGCATTAGGCTAGAGAGAGCGTGAGTGCCATAAGAGTAATACTTTATTATAGCCAGTAATATAGCAAACTGTTTATTCTATTCTTGATATAATTTTATGGAGAAGATCTCGAAAATCATTCCAAATCTGTTCAGTAGATACTATTACTATTTCTCAATTAGACTACTCCTACTGACAATATTCATTATTCTATTGAATTGAGTTGTGCTTTCTTCCATGCATTTATACTATATGTGCCCATAATTATGAAAGTGATCTAAGTCAAGATTTAAAAAAAAAATGAGTTCATTAGTTATTTCACACCATATTATTTAAAACTAAATTTATTCAATGTACTTTTTACAATATCATCAAAAATGAACCTTCAGATAGTAGTTGTAATTTTTTGTAAAAATATTTTTTAATTTATTCAAATGCAATTCATTAAATATCTCGAAACAAGAAATATATGATTTAGACCACTTTCATAATTATGGTCACATATAATCTTTCTTTATCCTTAAATTGCCTGAATTGAATGGTTAGTTATTAGCTGGTACTCAAGGTATTTGAGGCTTTATTTTTCTATATTTTATAACATCTTATGTAAGGTGTTTATTTTGATTACTTAATACAACATAAAATATAATTATGATGAAACCATTTTTATCTTTTTATATTCTTGTTTTATTGAGAGGTATAATACTATTGAAATATAATCTAGGTATTTTTGCATCATTCTATCTCTCTCTGATTCGATGGTTCTCGAAGTAACTTGGCCTCCTCAACTATTCTCCTTCATTCAGAGCGATCCTCTGCAGCAATTCTCCATCTTCTTACTCTCAGAAGCAGTAGGTCAGCCTTGACATCTTCGAGCCATCATAGTCTGGGTCTACCTCTTCCTCTTCTACCGTCAGGGTGTCCCTCCATTATCTTCCTTGATAGAATGGTTTTGCATCATTACCAATTATATTTTCCTTTTCCATAATGCTGTTTGAATTCTACACCGATCTTTGCGGTATTTTTCTTATGAATGGTTTTGAAAAAAAAAATAATTTAAACAGCCACATTTGAGTACAAAAGATATTAGAGTTGCAAGTATCCATTCACACAATTTCTGCAGAATAAGTTTTTAAAAAAAGAGTCATGTGGTAATTTATATTGGGTCGTATCATATGAAATGCCTGGTTTTATTGTTTCTAAAATTCAAAGTGGATTTATTGGACTTGTGTTGTTTAGTATGTTTATGTTTACTGATTTTAATGAGGCGTTATTAATCCTCTCTTATTTGATAATATTTATTATCACTAAAATTGAACGAACATTGTTTAGTATGTCATCAAATATGAACATGGAAACATGATTTTCATGTAATTTTTTTTTATAAGTTTAAACTTGGACACTCTTCATTCTAAGCTGCATGAATCATTACCACCAGGGGAAGGATTTTGTAACGAACAGACCATTCGCCGTTGGTTTGAGAAATTTTCAGATAGTAGCACAGATAAATTCGTAAATTAATAAATAATTAATTTATCCTTTCTAACCCATGAAGGGCCATGGGATCATTACATGGTGGTGATTGTACTGTTTTTAGGACAACGGTTGTGGAGCGAGGTAATTGTCCGAGATCGTGCTCAACTACTACCAGGTTCTTCCCTCAATTATGGGTACCCAATTTCTAAAGGCTGAGTATACCCAAGAGTGCCTGTAGCTCCCACAGGATTCATCCATGGCGGTTAAGGGATTATGTAATTTTTAGGCCAACATTAGCATATGGAGGCAAGAAAAAAAATATATGTATTATGCTTTTACATGTTATTCACAGCCTAACTTTACATGCTACAGCAAATCATGCTTTACATACTAAGCTATACTGAGCTGTACCCGAGTAACTAACGAGACTAGTTATAAAGACTAACAATCTTTCATATGAAAACTATTTTGCCAATAAAATTTAACAATAGAAGAATGCTAATGTTTTTTTTTTAATAAGAAAAAAGACTTTTTTTTCAATCTGATTGATAGTTAGTAAATGTGGTCAGAAACAATGAAATAAGTGAATTAGGTTGCTTTCATTTGCTATCAATGGGGTTGGATCCAGAAGAGGTTGGCAGAAGTGAGTGCCTCCTCCCCCTGGAATGTAGACAAAAATTTTTTTTCCTTGAAAATTGCATACTATTAAATATAAAATACATGTTTTTATTGATAAAGTAATTTAATTTGTATTGAATATAGGTCAATCCTTAAAATTCTAGGCTATTTATTGTGACAAGGAAGATCTTAAATAATAGTTACAGAGGCCTAAAAAATGACTACTACTTATATATACCATGATCTATTTAATTTTTACGGAGATTATCTAAATCCAAAGTAAAAATCGAAGAGACTCAGAGGTAGCTGAATAATATACATTCATTATGTTTACGTAATACATTTAAGGCCATCTGAATGGTTCAAGCTAAAAGTTCATGTTCCATTTCTTATCAAAATTAGAGGCAAATGTATTGATGCTATAAGGTTCTCATGCCACCAGTCCTAGTAAAAACACCACATGAGGACCAATGTATCGTGCTATAGAAGTATCTATTGTTTTCTGTAGGAGGTTCTTTTTGTTTTTCCATACATTAATAGCAAATGATTTTCTCCCAGGAAGATCCGAGTTATTGGCATTTTAATTATCTTTGTAGTGTTATTCAAATTTTTTTATAATAAATTCCTTGTCTGAATGTGTGGTAAAGCTTTTTAGAAAGAATTCTTTGCGTATAATGCTTTTAAGTGTTATTTCACAGCCTAACCTTACATGGTATCATGGAATTTATTAAACTTACTAAACAATAAAAATTAAAAAGTACAAAAAGTTGAGTTATTAAGTATTTATAAGTAGGGTGATAATTTAGAAATATATTGTAATTATAATATTAATATTAGAGAAGAATTGGTCGACTGTATCTTCTAATGTAAGGAAGAAATAGTTGGGGGTGCAGTCAATCAAAACACCTAAATAAGTGTAACTTATTTATTAAGTGCCTATTATTATTTATTTATTAAGGCACTTAATAAATAAGTTACACTTATTTAGGTGTTTTGATTGACTGCACCCCCAACTATTTCTTCCTTATAATATTAATAGTTTGTGGTCTTATTGATTATAATCGGAAGCATTATAGATGATTCTACATTCAGTAAATATGATACAGTAGAGCATCTATTATTTGAAATTCAATAATCCGAACAGAAAGAGCAGTAATATGATTAAATAAAAAAAGTTGTTTTCATATTTTTTATGGAAATGAAATGGGTAATGCGAAAAACTTTACCATTGGAACAAGAAATAACAGCTCTATCTCTACTAAAATGGTAGTTTTTTGTTTGTTTCTTTTTATCAAAGCAAGGGATGTACTGGGATCAGAGTTGGTCAACAGTGTGTCTTATGTAATGATGTTGTTTACAACCTTTGTTGGATTTACTATGAGAATAACCATCCCACAGGTCAAAAACCTGAGGCTGGTATACCTATCACACAGGTGAACAACGTGATAGGGCGTTTCATCCTCAATAATTCAGAATCGACACAGCGGATCACTTACCAGCCCAAGTTTATATCTTGGGTCTCCAGTGGCCCATACATGCTGCTGTGATTCTTCTGAGTGAGTTCCTGTCCAAGATGAGTAACATTTCGCTCCTACTCGCACTAGGGTCAATAAGGAATTGCTTTGAGTACAAGAGTTTTTTAATTTCATATTATTATAAGTTGGCCTTATATTGCACATTGCTCTAATTCTGTGCTTGGCATAGCATTGTATTGCTAATGACAAATTCTATCAAATCTACATAAGTTTATAACAAGTATTTACATTATTTTTTGTACAATTGGAAATTTTCAAAATATTTGTCATTGAATTGAAAATAATAATTTTAGGAATTATTTTTTCTTGTTTCTCTTATGTTTATTGAAACTTTATTTAATTTCTTTAAATTTATTTATTGTGTCTGTTGCGCAGTCAAGATATAAACTGATTAATTTGTAAATTTTAAATATAAAAGAAGAAAATAAAAACTAAAAAAAAAATTGTTAAAAATCATTTCTCTTATAATTTTACTATTTTTCACTATCTTAATTATCTAAATTTTATTATCTTCCAGATTTCTTTCCATTATTATTATTTCTCATCATTTATTTCATAATTTATCTTTTACCCTTTGTATTTCTTTCTTGTCATTCATATCATTTCCGTTTATGTAACCTGTTACATCTTCTTTGGTACTGGATTGTTTATATAGTTTTTTGTTTTCCTTTATTCTTAACCCTGATGACGGCCTAAAACTTAGATCAAAACGTTGCCACAAATAAAATAAGCTAAATTTATTTTGTTTAGTTTAATTTATTGACTCCATTTTGCACTCATTAAAGATATTTTCAGTCAACCATTTCTACATCAATATAATTGTTTATGTAATAATATTTTTAATTTCAGTAATTTTATTAATGGCAAAATAATTCATTATTCATTTTATTAATAACAAACTAACACGAAATTAAATTACACATAATAGAGTGTTTTCTGTTTGTTTGTTTTTTTATTCTTACAAACCCTAAATAAAAGCATGAAAAGTATAAAAGCTTTTTAATTTCATATTATTATAAGTTGGTCTTATTTTGCACATTGCTCTAATTCTGTGCTTGCATTGTATTGTTAATGACAAATTTTATCAAATCTACTTAAGTTCTTATATTAATAAAAAGTATTTACAATATTTTTTGTACAATTGGAAGTTTTAAAAATATCTGTCACAGAAATATTAAAGGATTTAAAAAATTTAAGATTAAATAAAAAGGGATTTTTTAAAAACACAAATAGTAAAGTTAATATTTTATTTTCTAACAATCATTTTGGTAACAAATTTCCATTAAAGGATATCACAATAAAACTAAAATTAATTAAATAATCCTGGAATGATGTAATAAGAAAACAAATACACATATTAATATAAGAATTTCTTTAACTTTTGGTGTGTTTTGGTTATACTTAGGTTTATTCAATATATGAACTGACAGTTGTTAAGACAGAAAATAAAATACATATTCCAGTTTGTAATTTAATTTTTTAAAATTACTAATTAGAGTATTATTTTATTTTTTAAAATATACAACAATTTATTCTTTTAAAAATCTTGATAATAATTCATATGACTAGACACTATTTTAATTTCAAAAACTCAACAATATTTAAAAACTAAAACCAATAACAAAACAACAATTTTAAAACAAAAATATCTAAACATGTTTAGAATAATATTGTTTAGAACTTAATAAATAAAACTTTTAATACTAATGGTATATAAAAATTAAAATTATATCACAGATAAGTCATTTGGACATATTACTTATTAAAAATTGATTAATTATTATTTCTTCTATCACACAATTTAATATCTGATAATACTTTTGATTTAAATATAAAATGATCAATAAGAGAGTTTATGCAGTTTAGATGATAGTATTAAGAATTTATAAAATATGTACTGTAAAACCTTGGTTGTGTTTTATTGGATTAACTCAATTTTTTGTTGACTAGCCTTTTACTTGGAAAAAAAAGGAAAAATTGGAGTTGGTGTTAGTTAAATTAATTTTTTTCTGGCACTTGTTTTATCCAAATAATTTTTTTACTAAAAAGCATATTTAGTCAACCGATGTTCTTTTAGCTACTTAAAATTCAATATTATGTTAATTTTACAATGTAAATATGCTTAGAAAAATGCTTTCCAAACATATATTGATCATTTATGAAATGTATAATAATTAAAATAATATTTTTGGGTTTGACTTATTTCTTCTGATTTCGTCCAGGTTTCACTGTACATTAGGCCCTACAGTATTTAAGGATTTTAAACAAAAGGATAAATTAAAATACTTATAACTTTGTTTTGACTTATCTAACCTGCAAACTCTTCACATAAACATTTACATTAATATCCGGAAAGTCTGTATTCATCTCCTCAAAGTTTGGTCTATCCAGGATACGTAATCGGATATCCTGGTATATAGACCTGGTAGTTTTGGCCTAGCACAGCCGATTCCGGTAGAAACAATTCCGACAACCATGGTATTTTGTCCTTCTCCGACCATCAAGGGACCACCACTATCGGCCTGGAAATAAATAAGTAAAATTTAATAAATTTTAAATAAATAAATACACTGAAAACAATCCTTGCAAATAAATCTGTATTTTATAATCGATATGCATCATTTCTGACTAAATGAATTAATGAAATACAAATAATTATGTAGATGGAAATTAACATTTCTAAAAATTATTATTTTAAAGCTTACTGTTCTAAAATAATAATGGATTATAATAAAAAAAAAAAAATAGAACAGTAATGAATTTTAGCCGTCTTGTAATAGAAGGAAGGAAAATAAAATTTTGATAAATATTTATTGATTATATATACTAAGATATACATATTTTAAAATATATAGATATATAAACCATTTAAATTCACCGCTGATAACATAATTAATATAGTATATGCAGCTTCAGTGAATAAGTGACTGAGTAGCATTTTTATGAGTTACTTGTACTTTTTTTTGTATACTCATAGTCTTTGGCTTGAAATGGAGTTATAATATAAGCAATAATTCCATTTCAATCTAATGCCTGGCCTAGCCACTTATGAACAACGATATTTTATACCAAATTTGATTTAACCACTTATTCACCAGGGCTGTATTTACTGTTCGTTGCAGATTTCATGCGCAATATTTTGTTCCTTACAAGAAAAAATAAATGTTTTTTAGTATTAAAAATCTAATAAGACTGTAGAATTTGGAAAATAAAATAAGAGGCATTTCAAAAAGTTTAAGCGAATTAAGAGAATATAATTACAGAAAGAATATGCATAGCATAATACAAATTTTGTTGTTTTGATTTGATTAACCTTTTTTGATGATTAAATCAATAGTCTAACATTTCATTGATAGGTCCAAGTTTCAGTGATAGTATTTAATTTATTATATTTAGTATAATTGGTTATAAATAATGCTTCTGGTGTTTTTGCAAGCATAGTGCCTTAAGCAACGGCTCATTGAAAATATTAATTTTTCCAGCAACAGATATTAGTCAATAATATAAAAAAAAAAATAGATTAATACATGAACAGTAATACTATTTCTTTATTACTTAATTTTTGAAAATGAAGTGATTAAAGGGGAACTTACCCAACACGAATCTTTTCCTCCTTGTTCAAATCCAGCACACATTTGGGAGTCATGGATTTTAACCTTTTTGCCCATTGATTTATACCAAGCACGACATCTATCGTTTCCGAGCACTGTAAGCTCTACCTTTTGTAATACGTTGGCTCTTCCTCCTGATACCAGAAATAAACTCTTATGATCCATTTTTATAAGATACTAACTTCTACTAACAGCTTAACCATTTGAAAAGTAATTCAGACGAAGATGAGTTCTAGCTCGGCCGGAACGGGGCCCCAACAGCCAGAAATATCAACGAAATCTGGAGGAAAAGCAGTATAAGTGAGTGCAGTCTGTTCAACAAAGGTTTTAGAGATTTGAGCCTGTAAGACAAAGAAGGCTGTGGAAGAAGTTCTGCCAACTTTCAAGCTTTTTCAGCTTCCCAATTGTCTTGAGATGGTCATTGATGATTGTTTTGCTATCTTAGAGTTTCCCTGCCTGTTCTCGATTAGTTGGAAAATCCAAAAGCTTAGAGAACATTCATCATCAAGATTACTTCTTCCACGGACGGCCTTCTTTGTCTTCAAGGCTTAGGTCTCACTCTTGAAAACTCTGGAACCACCGTCGAGCAGTCCACTCACTTAAACCGCCTTTGCCCAAGGTTTTGTTGACATTTCTGGCCATTTAGACCCTATTCCAGCCGAGTTTGAACTTGTATAACAAAGTTATGCAAGAATCATGCTTTGACATCGTAGTAAAGACTGAATTATTTCCAAGTATCAAAACGTTACAGAGTTAATGAAACATTTTTGTTTTAAAGAGGATTAGTAAGTGTTTAAATTTATGTAATTCAAAAGTCCAACAGACATAAAAATTTACTATTTGGAGGGGCATATTAAAGAAAACATGAAATGCTGCATTATTTTCTGGACAACTCAACACAATAAAGAATTTGTAGGAACAGATTTAAAGAATAAAAAAAATGACAGACCCGCACTAGCACTAGTTTGTTCTGATGTCCACCCCCAGCCCGCTACAACAGCCACAGAATCCGAAAAAGATCCTTGGTAGTTCGTTGGAAGACATGCTGGTCTCACTGCATCTGACCATGATAGTTCCTCATCTAATTCCAGCAAAGCTATATCATTCAAGTATCTGAAATAAAAAAAACAAAGTTGGTTAAGGATTACGCTTTATGGAATGTGTTTTAGAATTGGATCAATGGAGAATTTTTTCTAAGCATAGCTTATTTAAAAGGATAAAACATTAGTGGAAATAATTCAATTGAAAAGGCTTAAGTCTCTAAACTAAAACAGAAAACAAAAATACTTGTCAATATTTCCCCCATTCGGGCATCTTCAGAACTGAAAGAGAATAATAGAAAACAATGGATAAAGCACTTCCTAACCTCCAATGCAGCAAAAGACAAACCAGAGGAAACATCCAACCACCTTCAAGGCCAAATGCAACTCAATTCATCAATATGAGTGAAATATTGACAGGCATTTTAGTTTCCTGTTTTAGTTCAGAGACTTAAAACTTTTTGGTTGGATTTTTTTCCAGTAATGTCTTGACATGTATTTCATGTCTCTTTTGAGATTTTGCTCTTCAACCTTTATTAAATGATAAAGATATATACTTTTTTCTGTCATTATTATTTTTAAATAATTAGTAGTTAACCATAAAAATATGGAGTAGAAAATGGTCCCATATTTGTGTTCCTTAATGCCCTGAAGAAGACCTGCAATGTGTCGAAACGTCGGTTTCTGATAAATAAATAGTTTTATTATTTAAGTAATTATTTTTTGAACTCCATCTGGACCATCTTCTTCTCATTATTATTTTTGTTTTTTCAATAAGAGGACTTTTACATGATGCTGAATGTTAATTTCTTATAAAGCTACTATTTACCTTATCAATATCAACCAAAAAAAATTAAAAAAAAATTAAAATCAAACAATTTAGAGTTTAAATAGTTGAGCAAGCAAAAAATATTCATTATTATTATAACTATTCGATTCAAAGCTTTGAATCATAAATTAAATATGTTATTTATGATTCAACTAAATTAAATTAACTAATTAAACAACTAATTAAATTAAATAACATATTTAATTTATAACATCAATGTAGTCTTTCATAAGAAATGTTTAAAAGTTGTGAAACTCACTTAGAACAGGAGTAGCTCGGATGCAGTAGTACATTTCTGACTTTAACGTATTTCGCTGGTGGCAACCTAAGGTCATGTCCACCAACTAAAATTCGAAGATCACCTGTGCCCAACACTAATCCGCCACTGAAAATATTTAAATAATTTATAAGATTTAATATTTAAATATTTTTATTTTGAAGAGAAAAGATTTGTCCTGCCCGAAATTTTTACTCTTCAAAATAAAAATATTTAAAAATAATCACCATAAAAAGAACAATAAATAGAAATAAATTATAATATTTTAATAATTTAAATTTAGTTATAGCTAAATTATTTATCCAACTTATATGCTTTACCAAATAAATCAATCAGTAAAATTAATTAGACTTTGTTGAAAGATATTTTCTTACATAATTATAATATTGAACCATGTAAAGAAAGATCACTTATAAGTTATTTGTACAAAAAAAACAAAACAAATGATGTGGGGTTAAAGATTCAGGCATTTAGATCAGGCAAGCTAGATTTCAAACGAAAAAGATAGAAACTCATGCATTTCTATTCAAATGCATTCCATCACAGATTTATTATTAATTTTAATGAATAAAAAATATATATATTTATATATAATTTGAAAGAAAAAAAATAATAACTTATTAGAACGATTGAAAGAAAAACTGGGGAAATGATATTTTGTCAAGATTTTTAAAAGCCATTTTATGTTACTTAGGACCAGATTTTAACTAATATACTAATATGTACAAGCATTTGAATGTTTATTTATAATAACATATATATAGAAATAAGTATAAGGTCAGTTGCCTTATAGTAAGGACAATAATAAATCTGATTTGTATTATAGGTAATATGATATACCAGCTTTCTAACATAACACACTTCTTGTAGAATAGAAAAATTAAATTGATGAAAAATCATATATATTTTATAATTTATTTTATTTACAAGAAGAAATTAAAGTAATGTTCAATGAACATTGTTCCCCTTGTATTCTTCTTATTTTATCTTCTTATTAAATCACACTATAAATTCATAATACCCACTCAAAAAGTATTATTACATTTTTTAATATTTAATAATAGAATAAATTTTAATACATTTTAATGAAGAGGTATCTGTTATTAAGCTGTAATTTTATTTCATGATCGGTGCTATATATAACTATAACTTTATTATTATTATTTATTACTTTATTATTCTATAAATACTATTATACTATAAATATTATAAGAGAATATAAATATTTCTATAACTTTATTATATTATGCATTTACCTGCAAAGGCAATGACCTGCTGTAACTACCCATCTGTTGTTGAGGACAGTGCCGCCACAGAAATGACCTCCTCTTCTTGTAATCGATACTATCCACGGGAATTCACCTTTGTCCGCATCTTTTCCTCCAACGATTCTTCCTAATCTAGGTGCTCTTCCGCAAGCAACATCAGCGACTGTAATGGAATAATCAAGATTTTAAAACTAATATTGAATAATAAATAGTTTTTAAGTTAGTCTTCTTGAAAGAGGGTGGATATTTAAGAATTAATTAAGGTACTTTACTGTCATAAACTATGTGTCGCCTTCATGTTGGAGAACTTGAACTACAATCTAATTAAATGAGTGGAAGGTTGGACCATTCTCGAGTTTTACTAGTGTAAAAATATTTAGTTAGAAAAAAACTTGTACCACAACAACCCGTGAACGGGTCTGGGGTTCAGTTCATGTTAGAGACTGTACTGTTTCATAGACAACGATTCAAGGAGGTGACAGCGAGGAGGTGATTGCAAGGTGGTGACTTGTCCTAGCTCATGCTCAACCGCCAGATTTCCCTCCTTTATTTTGGATACCCTATTTTTATAATATTTTATAGAGGCTGGATGAGCCCCAGAGGGTCCTAGATCCCATATGATCCATCTCAGACTGTAAAGAGACTAAATAAAAGTCTTGCCTGCAGCAGGATTTGAACCAGGATTTCCGGCATGGCAACTCAGTGCTCTACCACTGAGCCAATCCACTTCCCCCGTTATTACATATCATATCATGGTATAATATTTGTTAATATCATATTATGGTACAAAATTTGTTAAAATACACACTTATTCATTAACCAACATTCTAGGATAGCAATTAATATCCCCTAGCCCGATCACCAAGGGGAGTATCGTTTTATCTAATGGTTCCTGTTTTCTTGAATAAACAATGTTCAACCGCATAACTATGCCAGTTGCTAAGAAAGGAAAACAAGTCTGCTTTACTATAGTTTAAATTAAAGCAGTCAATAGAGGTAACAAAGAGGCGGAAATGGTTGAGATGCTGATTTTATATCTGCTTGGGCGTGAAACCTACGATTTTGGAGTTGATTCTAAAAAAATGAATCTTGATACTTTAGACAAGTAAGTAAAGTATAAAAAAAATGAATTGATTGTTATGAGCTCTATTTTGTATATGAGCTAAATACTTGCCTTCAAAGCTGAGCATATAAAGATATGAATACATCTTACTGAAGCTAAAAGACTAGGGCCTTAGGGATTTTTAAAACAGACTAAACATCGTTAGTTATGGCGTCCTTCGAAGTGGTTGTAAACTGGCGCCCCAACCCAGTGCGAATGAGATACTCCTTGAAAATTCCTCTCCTAATTATACATGGATAGGCAAAATTTAGGACCCTCACTGCAGCATCGTCCCATTAGCCACAGAAGTATAATTTAGGACCCCCATTAAAGCATTGTCTGATTAGCCATAGCAGCTTAAAGCTAAGTGAAATTAATAAAAGAACAATGATAAATTTAGAATAGATTTTCATTTATACTTTTTTGCAATATTTATTTTCATTGCTATATGATTAACACACAAAAAAAATACCATAACAACCCATCATTGTTATGTCTGCGGTATGTTATAATAACTGTACCGGACAACAATTGTGCAGGGAGATGATTTGTCCTAGATCAGGTTGTCCCCCAATTAAGGGTACTCACTTTATAGAGGCTGGGCGAGCCCCAGGACGGGCTCCAGATCTCATTGGCTTTGAACCTGGGACCTACAACAGAGAAACTCAGAACTCTACCACTGAGCTACCCTGCCCCCTAATTTCGTAAATACCAACCAAATTTACTTCAAAAAAGCAAATACTTATTTTCCAGTTAACAAAACCATTGTTTTTGTACTATTTCCAGACTCTACTTGTTGTAGAGTACTCTATTTGTTAAAAAAAGTATTCAGTGCATTTTCAATACCCTCCAATGAAATTTAATTTCTACATTTACTGATCACACATAATTTGGTGAATACCAACCAAATTTACCTCACCAAATTTAGTGGTTAGCATAACAACCATCAATGTCAAAAATAGAGGGTTGACAGCCCGCAGGTGCACCGAGGATTTTTTAAAGGGAATAAACATATCCATAGTTATGTCGTCCTTCGGTAGGAACGTAAAATGGAGGCCAGAAACAAAAGGGTTACTTCAATAACACTTAGAAGTTTATATAAGTACACTTTTCTTCTTCTAAAAACACAACATAATACGTCATTCGATAAAAGATTGGCACTACGACAAAGGACGTCCGAACGTTAGCATTGACCGCCAAATGTAAGCACGACTACAGAATGGAGGACATGACGACCTTCGCCGCGACAGCGAACACTTACAGTTGGTCATCTGTGCCGCGGCAGCTGATGCGAAGAGCAGTAGCAGGCAGGAGGGATGCATGGCGGTGTTTGTGCTGTTGGATACTCCTCGATCGCTATATATCGTCGTCCTCAAGGACCTCAGGAAGCCCCCTCCCCGCCGATCTATGGGAAGTGCCGGATCGCTCTATCAGAGGTCATAGGTGAAGTATCGTTAATATGAAGATAGTTTTCAAAAGAAATTTTATTTAAGTATATGGTAGAATGATATATTTTCCTAAAATCGAAAAAGTCGACCAAACTTAAACTATACATATTATAAAACAAAGTCCTCGGCCGCGTTTGTTCGCGGTAAACTCAATAACTACTGCTCGGATTTTCATGCGGCTTTCACGAATTGTTAGAGTGATTCACCAGGAAGGTTTAGGTATATAATCTGTCGAGGTTTTGTGTAAATGGGTTGGAATATCGATGGGTTTCATCGAAGACGCTGTCTAATCTAACGTGCAAGATAATAAATTCGTACATAAAGAAATATTTGGTTATGTTTTGTTTTTATAATTTCTGTATAATTAAGTACACTAGCTGAGATGGGAAGAAAGAAAACCAAGATTCCCAAAGAACCATAACCAATAATATTCGCGTGGTCCTTAGTGGCCGGCACGTGATTAAAAAAAATTACATTACACAGAAAAATTATGTAGGCATAATATGCCTTACTACCCAAGGAAAGCAGGGGTGGGTCGCTAGTTTTAAATAAAAATAAAACACTAAATCTTAGAAGGCCATCCCGATCTCAGTATCCTTTGAACCAGACATACAAGAAAGGATCATTATGAAAAAAGATGAGACCTTAATTTCATCTGAGATATAGGTGCTGAGGAACCTGAACAAAGATTTAATAATTCAACTAGGTTATAAATTATTTATTAAATATAATTATGCTTTCATTATTCACAATTTGTATTTATGTTTTTATTCTACTATTCAAATTCTAGGTTTTAATTATGCAATGATCAATATGACTTAACCATCTTCAATCGAAAAAAAAACATGGGATCGTAATTTTGTCTGAGGTATGTAACAATACATCTGTATAAAGATTTAATAATCTAACTAGGTTATTATAATTAAATGATTACAATATATTTATACTTTTATAATTCAAAAATTTCATTTATGTTTTTATTCTACATAATTCAGTTTATAGGTATGTACAGTTCAATATTTAATACATATTAGAAAAATCTAATTTGGTTTGAAATATGTCAGTTAAAAACCAATTCGAACGAAATCATTGCAAAATAGATAAAAACAGTTCATGGCGCACTTTGGAGGCTCAAGGATTTTTTTTTTCATTCATGTCTTAATATATACGTTATGTAGGTATATAAAATTTAAGATTTTTTGACAAATGAAAAAAAAAAAAACTGTACGGCTACAACCCATGAAGGTCTTGTTCAGTACAAGGTAGATACTGAACTGTTGAAATGCATCTAATAGCTGTGCAACATAGCACCATTACTTATTGCCCACAACAGGCAGATTGTAAGGCTGCGTTTACACCAAAGTCTTCCACTAGTTTTCCACAAGTTGCGGCAACTTGTTGCCGGTTTTAAGAAAGTACAGCAACAGTTTTTGTCTTCCACTTGTGGACAACTAAAAGTGGAACATTTGTTGCTGCGCGGGTATTTGTGGAAAACAAGTGGAGAACTGTTCCCCCTCACGCGCACTGTTCATAATTATAGTGCTGTAAACGCATTTATTCTTAATAAATAGTGCATCTGGGGTATGTAAGAACTAAAAGAATTATAATAAATTAGTCAAGTATTTACAAATAATTTGTTCTATATATTTTCAAGGTTACTTATTATTATATTTTTACAATCTTTTAATTCCAGTATGTTATTAGATACACTGGTAATGAACCAGAATTAATAATGGTACGTGATAAAATGAGTAACATATTCCAAAGTAATATTAAATGTCACACTTGTTTTTAGTATACATATTTCAATATTAAATATTATTGTAATAGAGTACAGAAGCTTGTTATTTAAATGTTCTATTTCAATTAATAATTTCAATTACTAAGTTAATCATTAAATTGGGTTACAAGAGGACTACCTAATAAACCTTACATGAACAATAATAGTTTTGTTTAAATCAATAGTATGGACTATTTGAACCAAGGCCGTAGCCAAGGGGGGATTATAATCTTATTAAATTTATTTATTGTGTTATTAGGTTTATTTTTTTCTTTGTTCAAATAATTTAAGATGTTTTTATTAATAGTATTCCTAAGTCCATTTCTATGGGTTTCGGGAGTTTCTAAATTTATGATTATAGATTCAATGTACGCTAATATTTGAGAAATGTTGATTTTTTTTATTATTTGGGTCATAATTAATATTATTCCCTAGACTTAATAAAGTCACAATGTTGTTGGGTATTATATTAGTTGTTAAGTTAACGACTCTATTGTATTTGCTCAATTGGTAGAGCGCTGTCGCGGAAAGACGAAGGTTCCGGGTTCGTATCCCGGCCGAGGGCCTATCTTTTCTCTTTAAAAATGAAAATATTTCTCGAATTGTTAGAAAAGATTGTTGTACAATGCTTATTTGCTATTTCATTGTTATTAAATGGGTTTCTGAATGTTAATTTCTTAGGTTTATTTGCTTTAAATTTTATATTTATTATTTTGATTTTTTTTAATATGTTACTCCATTTTTTGCATATTTTATAGATTTGTGTATATGAATTATTATCTACATTATTAAATTTATCTAAGTGAGCTTGCAATTTTTTCTTATTTGTTCTGATTAGCCAATAAGCTTGTTTTTTATCTAGGTTTAATATTTTATTTCCTACAATATTGAAGAAATTATTTTGTTTAGTGTTATTTAAATAATTTTTATTAAATTTTTTTCCAGATTAATAATGTGAGACAGTAAATGGTTAGGTATGATTTGGTTATCTATACATATTTTTAAGTACAATCATTTGCATTCTACGTATATGAAATTTTGGTTATTGATAATTTAAATATTTTTGCTTGTACCAATAAATGCCCTAAAACTTTTGTTAAAGATAAGTGTTTAGAACAGGTACAAGGGCCCGCCTCTTGGCAATTTATTACCAGTTCAAACGAGCCCGGCGATATTCGCCTCTTCAAGGAGCACTGTTTGGGCCCCAAATGGTAATATAGATAAAACGAACCCGCTATACAGGTTGTGAAATATTTTTGTGAAGGCCACACTTTTGCTAGGTGCCCAGGTTATTGAGAACAAAGAAGCCGCACTGGTAATAAAAAGGCATACCCTTCTGTTGAAACTGTCATATTGCGGTGACCATATTTAGAAAATGTATCTAATAACATACTGGAATTAGAAGATTGTAAAAATATACTAATAAGTAATCTTGTAAATATATAGAAGAAATTTTTTTTTTTATAACTATTGGTCAGCTATTTTAATTTTTAAATATTTTTATTTTAAAGAGAAAAGCCCTCGGCATTAAAATTATTTGTAAATACTTGACTAATTTATTATAATTCTTTTGGTGCTCACATACCCCATATGCACTATTTATTTATGAATAAATGCATTTACAGCACTATTTAATAATGAATAGGGCGCGTGGAGGGGGAACAGTTCTCCACTTTTAGTTGCCAACTTTCTTTGATCTTTACCGACTCCCCGCGGGAAACGAAAATTTAGTGGAAGATTTGTTTCTCCACAAGTGGAAGACAAAAACTGTTGCTGTACTTTCTTAAAACCGGCAACAAGTTGCCGCAACTTGTGGAAAACTTGTGGAAGTCTTTGGTGTAAACGCGTCTGAAGAAGAACTTTTAGTTGACAACTTTTAGTTTTCCATAATGTGTTGTCAACTTTTAGTTGTCAACTTTTAGTTGCCAACTTTGGTGTAAACGCATCTTAATGCTTCAATGAAGTGTTTTCTTCTCTCTCAAAAAAAGCTGTGCAGAGAGTTTATTTCTCCGGGTCACGCCCAGCCTTCAGTTTTTTTTTAATCAAGGGAAAACGAATATGGGTGGTACCCACTATATGGATGCTGGGTGAGCTCCCGGAGGGTCGTCATATCTCACAAGATCCAACCACGGAGCTTTTGCTTTTCTACATTGATATATATTGTAGAATATCCCAGTAACCAGTGGATTCTTGATAATGATCTTTTTATCTCGTGCTTTTGCATTCTTTTTTTTTTATTTTTCAGTATTTTATTTTAATCATTTGTTCTACTTTTATTATCCTTGTATGTTTTTTTTTTTATATTTCCCATAATATTTTTAGTATAGTGTTTTTAATTTATTCCCAACTGTTGCCTAGCAACATTCCTTGTGATTCAGAAGAATTTCGCCCATCCAGGTGTAATTAGGATTGGAATCTCTAACGAGTACCTGGCATCGTACAGGCTTAGGGGCCCGTTTTACATCCCTTCCGAAGGACGAAATAACCTAGAATTCTCTTCTTCTTTTCTAAAAAATCCTAGGGCCGCCTGCCGGGCAATAATCCAGGCTACAACTCGCAACCGTAGGTATAGTTCGTTGTTATTAGAAACACTGCACCACAGGTCGCCCCTTATAGGTTGGGACGAGATTTTTTAATGCTGATTCAAAAACAAAACTTTAGAGAAGGATTCAGTTGTTCGTAAAAATAAGTAGTGTTCATATTGAATAGCATTGTAAATTTTAATTAACAGTTTTATTAGCTTAAATCATTGTATTATTAATAAAACATATCTGCAGAATTATATTCCTTTTTTACCCACTACTTACTTTTAATACTAATGTGTGAAATAAAAAGATCAAATTAAAAAAAAGTTAATATTTTAACTTTCGTTGATTGCGGTGAGAGTGGGGAAGGGCCAAGATCTTTAGTGTATTATTATATAAACTAAATATTCGCATATTTTATTGATAAAGTATTAAAATAAGTTACCTTATTGACAACATCAACGAGAATAGAAACTTAAAAACACACTATAAAACTATAATTAAAAAAAAATAAAAACCACATCTGACTATAAAGAGTAATCCAAGGACATTGAGTATAATTATGTGTGTGTAATAAATTTCTGAAAAAAAGTGTGTTAATATCAATCGCTGATAAAGAATTAGGCTACAGATAGCGTGAACTAAATTTGAAGGAATAAACAATTACTATCACTATTTCTGGAGTAATAAATGTAATAAATAATTTTTCCCTCAATTATCAATAACCAAATCAGTAGAAATGATATTATTTCATGAGTTAGTCAATTAATTATGTAGAAAGCTTCATTATGCTTAGCCGATTATGAAATTACAGCCCTGTAAAATTTATGTTTGTACTTGAGATAAATCCGATGTTTTTCATAATTCTTTAACTCGATGAGTTATGACTAGTAAAGGAAATATCAGAAGCTCTTATAATTAGGAGGTGAAGCAGAAATCGAAGATATCAAAAATTATCTAGTATGAAGAATAAAAGAAGAAACTACACGAGGGCTCACTTTACTTTTTTTTTACATCTTATAGTTATAAAAAAAAATCGGGTGAACATAATGTATTTTTTTACAGTAAATCTGTCTTACTGTGATCCAAAAAAATGTATTTTTTAAATTTTATTGCGATTATTTAAATATTTTTATTTTGAAGAGAAAAGATTTGTCCTGGCCGGGATTCGAACCCGGGTCTTCCGCAACTCTAGCGCGGTACTTTACCAACTAAGCTACCAGGCTAGTAACCAGGCCAGATAAATCCATTCTCTTCACCAATCCTATATCCAGTACTAGTTCTTATTTTCATAAAATACACGAAGAACATTCTAATATCCTGCAGTACAGAACAATCATCAAACCTGATTAGGAAAGGAAGGAACATTTTAAGGAAAATAATTATGACCTTAATTAAAAAATATTTATGTGCATTTGACAGAATGACAAAACAATTATTTGATTCTTTTAAAAACAGGAAAACGAAATGTAATTGGTTCAAACAACTTGAACTCCATTTAAAAAATAAAATAAAAACCTGCATCATGGTAGAGATTGTACTGTTTCTTGGAAAACGGTTGTGCAATGAGTTGATTTGTCCTAGATCACCCTGAACCGCCAGATTTTCCCCACTTATTTCGTTAACCAACTTTATAGAAGCTGGGTGAGCCTCAGGAAGGTCTTAGATCGCATAGGGTTCATCTCCCATCGGAGACAGATTAAATAAAACTCTTCCAGCAAGCGGGAATTGAACCCAGGACTTTCGGCCACTCAGCGCTCTACCTCCCTCAGCTCGATTTAAATGAGTTAAATACTTCAGAGAGCGTAACAACGAATACTGCACACTTAAGAAAGTTATTAAAATTTGAGAATATGAGATTAAAAGAGAATTCTAAGGCTAGAAGAATAATAGTAATCTCGTAAGAGAGGGGAAAGGCAATATCGGGGAGAATGAAGGAATACTATATCTACACATGTACATAAAAATCATTGATTTGACATAACCTAAAGTTTGTGATTCGAAAAAAAAATCACGAAGAGTACTTCTTTTAATATTTTTTTTTATAATTTATTTAATTGTTATATGTATATATTATAAATTATATGTATATAATTTTTTTAAATATTTTATTTAAAAAGAAAAGATATGGGCAGGACCGGGACTCGAACCCGGGTATTTCACCTATTCGTGGTGACACCTCAACCATCTCGGCAACCCTGGCACATTTCCCAGCCAGCTCTATCAATTCTTTTCACTTGATCCTATATCTCCGTGTTCTCGCAAATTGCGATGTATACACGGGGAGAATGTTAATTTAACATTACTTTATTTTTGGATCTTGTTGACTTTAAGTCATTAATATTATTATAATTTATTTAATTGATATATGATATAATTTTTTGAAATATTTTATTTGAAGGGAGGGGGGGGGGGTGGAGAAGCATTAGAGCTACTAGTCTTCACTAAGTTATAAACGATTTTATAGATGATTTATATTTGTAATAATTGAGGAAGATTTTGTTTATAGAGTGCATCACAGTTGAAGGAAATATCTGTGGTCAGCATCTGCAACAGCCTTCTATGTGGAATCTGGGCTGTAGAACACAATAGAACGATCCAGGAAGCCTTGATGATTCCTGGCCAGTTTGATTGAATTTTATTATTATTTTGTTTGAAAAAAGAAGTTGTATCAATGACCACGAAAAATTCTTTTCCAAACTCCTGGCAGGCGTTGCCCTTAATTTGAAAGGTAATTAAATTTTCTCTACTTATTGTACTTCATGAACCATTTTTGACTTGACATTTCTTGAGGGAGGATTGCATTGGTGTTCTACTTAGCCGTCTATGGACAGCGATATATATAATCAGAAGAACGATGTAAAAAAAAAATTGTTGTCTATCGCCCGACATGAAAAGGAGATGGGAACGACCCAAGAAGAGATGTTTGCAGGATGTGGAGAAGAGCATGGCAGCGAGAGGGCTTAGGGGAGCGACTGGGTAAACCGAGATCTGCCTCGAGAACTTGTGGGAATAATAAACAACTAATTTTTTTTATTGTGATTATGCGTAGCGGAAGACCCGGGTTCGAATCCCGGCCAGGACAAACCTTTTCTCTTCAAAATAAAAATATTTAAATAATCATAATAAAATATAAAGATTATAAATATAATAGGGTGTATAAAAAAAAAGACCGTTTACTTTACTTAGCATTTATATCATTATGGAAATTTTTATATTTTAAAATATTTAATGTAGTATGATTTCTAATAAATATTAATGCTTTTTATAATAAAAATTGAAAAAAATGACAAAACGGACAAAATTGATAAAACGATCATTTTTTTTTATATACCCTATTAAAATTGACGTACGTCAACCAGATCCTAATTAAAGTAATGATCAACGAACATTCTTCCCCATATATACATAGGAAACATGGCGAGTACTGGGGATATAGGATCGATAAGGATCTGTTTACGAGCCTGGTAGCTTAGTTGGTAGAGTACCGTGCTAGAGTTGCGGAAGACCGGGCTCGAATCCCGGCCAGGACAAATCTTTCTCTTAAAAAAAAATAGATAAACAACTAAGTTGTAAAATATCGCAAAATAAAAAAAGAGAGTATGCATATAGTATTTAGAGCTATTCAATAGAAAGGTCATAATAATGTAAAAGCAAAACAAACAACTATAACAACCATAAAGAAAAGGAAGCCAGATAGATAACTTTTGTATATCCACATTTTTACATTGTATGCATACTAGGTTTTTGTTTTTAGAAAAACGTTTTTGAATTTTTATTACCGTGAAACCATGCCAGTTTAATAAATAAAGTATTTTTTTTTATATTAATTTTTCAATCTACCATCGAAATTTATTGAAAATTCAAATGGAAATATTCCTATAAAAAGTGTTTAAATACATAATTAAAAAAAAGGGAGTATGTTTTCTGAGCTCAAGGAGCGCTGCAAAAACTCTTCGGATAATTTTTACATATTGGTAAATCCTGACAAAGAAACTGGCCGGAGACCTTTTACACTGTTAATTTTTCATTTATGATCAAGACTTCAAAAATGTAAAACTTAATGATATGAATATTAGGAGTCATTTTTGTGCGTATGACTTAATGATCATGACGATAAACCAGTACAATGCATTTTATCACTCAAATTATATCAATGACGTTATTGAAAAGATTATTGAAATTTTTTTTAAAATTTGTTCTGTCAATAAGTTATCGCCTTACCCGTGACAGTATAGAACAAAGCCTTAAGTGTTTGGAATATATGTAATGAAAAAAAATTAGTAGGCAGAACCGGACAAATCGGTGATGAAATATTTTTATAAATAAGAAAACTTGAGCAACTGTTCTGGATATTTGATTGAGACCTTATTGAGGTCGTCCATACTCCGTAGTAGCCTTGAGGAGCCATGAATCGACTTTCACCTGCACTGGTGAAGAACGCCGAAATATGCCTGCAGTTCCTCCAACTCGAGTCAGGGTTAAGGTTGGTTATGGAGTGGCATCATCTGGAACGTTATGGATGTCAAGTTGATCGTGCTCGTTTGGTTGTAGGGTGTGAGTAAACTAACATAAAGTGGATCAAGTGGATTGGGATGGTGTGTTCATTTGATTATAAAGAACTGTCAGGAGATATCTACTTCTCGTTCTAACCTAAGTCTAACTTTATGTCAGGATTAAAATAAAACGGAGTCTGTATAAGGTAAGTACAGGCATAAAAGTAATTCAGAACTAGAGATTGTACATAATTTTTATACCAAAAATGTCAATATAGATTTTTAGAATCGCGATGGTTAATGCAATTTTAATGAATTATTTAAAAAAACAAATGTCATCTTCCTACTGTTACGGTGACTACAGATTGGGCCCAAACATTGGCATCAGATAGATTTTGCTTGATTTGTGTCATCTTTGACTGCACCCATCCATGCAGTTCAATCAATTAAAAAAAATTCATCTACCGTCATTTTTTTTTAAGGCTGGGACTAATGGAGACACACAACAAAATAGGACATGAGATTGCTTTTCCCACCAATCAGCTGAGAGCAATCTGAGCACATGATATTCATGCCTCATATATGCAGTTTATTTAGCAAGTTTAGTTGTGAGGAAGCAAGTACCATTAATGGAGATAACTACCATAGGTGAGGAATCGTGAAAGTGACAATTTTTTTGAATATGACTCTTATAACATTTTAAATTAATATATTCAATTAATCAATTTAATAAATGCCAGGAATTAACATGTATATATTTGCAGCCCTTAGAGTGTGAAGCATACTTTAATTAACATTTGGAGATCCTTCCTCGACCATGTCGGTCTGGTTATAGGGATATTCTTTAATACCATATCAAATAATTAAAATTTATTTATATTATGTGGGAAGACACTCACAGTCATGTCATGTAGGGACAAAAGTATACGAATTTACTTACCTTGAATCGCAGATAACGCAGGACAATAGGATAGGGGCAGATATTAAAAACAGATTAGTGGCTACCAACAAACGCAACTATGCAATGAGAAATATCATTGCGTGCAAACTGGTAATGAGACAAACTGAGTTAACTCTGTATAGGACCCTCTGCTTACCTAATGCTCCGAAACTTGGACTACCACAAAGACGAAAACTACAGATTTTTGTATTGAAAAAACTCCGACGAATCTTCGTCCCAGTAACTTCATGGATATAGATATTACTAAGGTGATAAGATAAAATCGCCTTAGGTGAGCAGGTCATGTCGCTACAATGCAATAAATACCACTCCGAGAATACAAAGCAGACACAGGCGCGTCGAATGATCGATCGTTAGGCCAAGAATAAAACGGGAGGATTATGTAGCTAACAGCCAGTGGCATATCATGGAGATTGGTATTGGAGAAGGTCAGGACTTGCTGAGCTTGGTGGCTTGCGGAATCCTACTGTAACAGATAATTTATTTAATCATATAACAGCTTGGGTTGGATCCTGTGGGATCTGGTGCCTCTAAGTAGGGGTAAGGTCGGCGGTTGGGCGTGATCTCAGACAGTTATCACCCTGCACAACCTTAGTCATAGAAACAATAGATAGTCTTTGTCACGTACTGAATCCAAGACCCTTCATGGGCTGTTGTGTTGCAGTTTTTTAATATATTGTCCAATACATTATGTCTTTTATCATACAGCGTTCTTTGCGTTGTGAAAAAAAGGATTTCCATAAGTTACGAATTTTGTTCCACTTTAAAAGACGGTATTATTATTAGATAAATATTAATAATAATATATATAATACGGAGCTGTTAAAGTTTCTGTGAGAGTGCGAGAGAGAGAGAGCCTGTGTGTGTGTTTGAGAGACAGTGAGTGCATATGGAGGGAGGCAAGGCAGGGTCGAGGCTAGTAAACAGTGAATGGACTAACCCACTAGCCCGGTTGGGGAGTGCTAAGATCACTAGATCAAGGTTTCACCAGTTACATAATATTCACTGATGCAACCCTTGCACCTGCAGTCACCTTTATTTTATGTATTTATAGGTCATTAATTTATTATTCATATATAAATTGTGATGAAATAGTTCTCAATCGTTAATGTATTAAACGATGTTATGATATTTTTAATTGATTTATTGAATGACAAAAAAAACTGTAACACTTACAACACATGAAGGGTCTCGGGTTCAGTACATGGTAGATACAACGGTAGTTCAGGGAGGTGATTTGTCCGAGGTCCCGCGATTTTGATTTTCCCCCTATTAAGGGTACCCACTCAAGACTTGGTGAGTTTTACGAAGTTCTCCAGATCCCACAGGAGCTATACCCGGTAGATAACTTACTAAATAAATAGCAGCATCATTCTGATTTGAACTTGGAACCTTTAGTACGGCAACTCAGCGCTTTACTACTGAGTCATCCCGCTCCGTACATTATTATACATACGCTATTCGTTAGCATTTGTGCTCATGGTGAACAAAAAATGTTATTTTAGTCTAAATGTATCCTTAATAATAAATAAATAAATACAAAATCTATAATGACTTTAATGTCCAATTAGTTACTGATATGGCCCGAACCCGATATCAATCTTTTCATGACAAACTGTATTCACAGTTAAACCCACTAGTTTCAAACCTAGCAACCTCTTCAATTCCTGATAATGCTCCGAGACGTCTGAAAAGAAGAATACCACGTGAACTTGTAGAGTTTCATATTTGAGTCTTAACAGTGGGTAGTTTCTCTACTTGGCTTGATCCATGCCAATCGCGTAATTTTGTATTGGTAACTTAAACTAATCATTGCAATCATTACAGTAAGAACATGTCTTAGTGTCGCGTATCTCTTGCATCAGTCGATACTGCTTGATTATTTGGAGCGCGTTCTAAATACGTCAAATACCATTCAAGTTTCAAGTCTAAATCTGCCAAGTCGCCCCATTTATTATCAATTCGACTTGGCCGTTTTCTCGATCTCTAATTGACCTTAATCACCTAAATCTCTGTTAATGCGTTGATACAACTTGATGTCATAATCCAACTTCCAAGAACTTGAAAATCCTTATGTTTTTATTAATGCGGCGTAGTATTTGTGAAATACGAAGTTGAGGAAAGACAATATAGATAGGTCTCACAGACTAAGACGTCATTATCATATATACTTTTCATAATGTTATTCCTGATTACAAAGGTATGTCGGTGTCATCAGTATCCAGGTCATTTGATGAACTTTGATAGACTTGATAAGACGAGATGTCCTTGTATCGAGTCACGAGTTCTGTTCAAGTGCGACTTAAGTAGTCAACATGGGTGGCTGCAATGGCTCAAGTATCTTCACGAGTAATCCTGCATATCTTTACGAAAAAAATAGTTTATCCTATTGAATAAGACGGATTTTTCAAAAAATCTAGATTATTTTTCTGGCCTTGGACCTATAGCATACCTTAGGATCCTGTTTTGGTTGGTATATTGACCTCTATGTCATCCACCTCTGAATCTCTTAAGGAATACGGAATCTTAAATGCTATCGAAGATTGAGGCCGAGGATTAGGAATGCACTTCGGTTCGCTTGATAATCAGTTACGCAATGATCAAATAGTTGGTACCATGGACCATAAACTAATGTACTTCTTTGTTGTTGTCTTTGTACAGTATATTATCTTCCTATTTATTTTAAAATGCATACTGTTTACATCCGAACGGTGTAACTCAGTTAATAGAATGCTGAGTCAATGTCCTGAAGTGCTGAGCATAGGCGCAACTAGGGGAGGAGTTATTGGGAATGTAACCCCCATTGCTTAGAAGAAACAAACAAAAATTGTAACAATTTAAAAAAAAATAAAACCTTGAAGGATTTTACTTTCTCAAAGTTATTATTGTGGGATTACAGAAGTAAGGATCAATAATGCCAAAAAAACAACAAAGAAAGTGCTAACACAGTTATTTTAATGAATAAAAGGTACACTAAAACGACAAACCAAAACGTAATACTGTTTATTTACAATTAATTATATTATTATACCGGTAGTAGTGTCATCTAGCGGCAACAATAAGATCGCAAATGTGAGAAGAACAGTTTAGACAATTCTTAGAATCTAGAAGTAAAGTCTGGATGGATCTAGAAACTTCCCTATGCAATTAAGCATAGTAAGTTATTGTAACCAATAAATAAGGTTACTTGTATTTAAAAGCTATTTCTTGATTGCACTTCCAAAAATAACATTTATAACTTCCAAAATAACATTTATAAAAAATTATAATCTATTTATTTAATTTGAAGCTACATGATTATAGTATAATACATATTATACCTATATTACAAGACATCTTTTTTGAAGGGAGTAATATGTTGGAGTGGTTGACTGGTGGGGTTAACCCCCCCCTGAGTCAACTCTAGTTACGCCAATGCCTGTGTTCGAATCAGGCTGTGGCAAATAAATTATTTAATCTGTTGGATCTTGTGGGATTTGAAGACCCTAATGGGCTCACCCAGCCTCTCTGAAGTGAGCAACCTGCACTGGAGGAAAAACTTAGCCGTTGAGCGTGATCTCGGAAAATTCAACACCCTGCACAAACAGTGATTCACTGCCGTTTTCCGCAAAACAGTACAGTCTCTACTATATACTGACCCAAGGCTTTGCATGGATTTTAGTGCTACAGGTTTTTTTTTTGTTTTATTAAGTTACATTTCATGTGTTACTATATCTAGACTAGTGTATCCTATATACTGTGCTGAGTGCGAATGCCTCTTAGATAGTGCCTGTTAACCCCACTACGCCAAGATCGTTGGTTTGCAGCCCAGCAGGTGACTTTAGATTTTTTAAAGGGAGTGAAAAATCGTTAGTTATACACGTAGCTTCTTTCGGGTGGGAAGTAAAATAGACGTGATCGTGCGATTTGAAGTACTCGTTGATGATCTCTATCCTAATTATACCGAAATTTAGGACTCTCATTGAAGCATCATCCGATTAGTCATAGCAGTATAAAGTGACTTTAAACGAAACAAACAATAATGTAGACCTGGTAACACCTAGATCGAACATCAGAGCGCTCCAAGCCCACAAGTAATATATTATAATTAATAAGACGGTCCAGCAAGGTCTCCGAGTTGTCGATCACATATCCTCTGCTCTTGAAAACAAACAATACTGCACAGGCGCATTTCTGGACGTAGCACAAGCTTTCGACCGGGTATGGCATGCCAGTTTGTTGTTCAAGCTCAAAACCCACTTACCTCAATCCTTATTCCTAGTCCTTCGATCCTACCTCTCTGATCGTTACTTCCAAGTACGCTGTGGTAACGAATACTCCAATCTTTACCCAATTCAAGCTGGAGTCCCCCAGGGCAGCGTCTTGGGTCCTATCCTGTACATATTGTACACCGCTGATATCCCAACTACTCCTAAAACCTTCCTTGCAACGTTCGCAGACGACACAGCCATCCTATCATCTCATCCAGATCCCGAAATGGCTTCCTCGAACCTCCAAAGGCACCTTTCACTCACTGAAATTTTGTAAAAATGTTTACACTTCGCCGGGGAGCATGTCCTTCTGTCCAATTCAATGAAACCGTCCTACCCATTTCCGACACAGTACGATACCTTGGCTTTCTCCTAGACAAAAGACTTACATGGAATCCTCATACCAGACTCAAAAGACAAGAACTTAACAGACGATTCAGCCCACTATACAGATTACTACGTAGGACCTCCCATCTTTCAATAGACAATAAACTACTAATATACAAGACCATCATCAAACCTATTTGGACCTATGGACTGGAACTGTGGGGGACCGCGAAAAAATCGAATATCAGACGCATTCAATCCTTTCAATCCAAAGTCCTGAGAACTATTGTCAATGCTCCTTATTATGTCTGCAACAAAACCCTCCATAATGATTTCAACATTCCTTTCGTCCTCGATCTCATCCCTACTAAATTTTCAAACTTTCACCAAAACCTTGCCTGTCATCCCAACCCCCTGGCTCAGTCATTATCCAGTTTCACACATCCATATAACCGACCCCGCCGCCTAAACCGGCAATGGCCTCGAGACCTGATATAATAATGTTATTTGGAGTACTGGCACTGGTCAGATTCTCCACTCACGACCTGTATGTGTGTGTGAAGCGCCCTTAACCAGCTTCCATTGGCGTTTAATGCCAGTGACACTGCTGGGAAAGGGGGCTGGGGCCTCCCGGACTCCTGCTTTGCCCTCATTCATGAGGAAGAAGCTCAGTTCGGGGACCCCAGGCAAATTGTAAATAGAGTATGAATGTGTACAGTATATTTCTTTTATGTTTTATTTATTTATTTTTTTTTTATTATATATATATATATTTTTTTTTTACTTTATTTCAGTATATATTGTTTCGCTTGTATATATTTATTTATGCATTTATTTCGTTTATATCATTGATTTTTTTATGGAACAATTGTAAGCTACATAGCACCATTACTTATTGCCCACAACAGGCAGATTGTAATGCTTCAATAAAGTGTTTTCTTCTCTCTCTCAAAAATTAATAAGATATATCATCTTCAAGCGGAATGCTGCTTGCAGATATATGTATTTTAAATCTTCCATAATTTAATTATTTTTTCAGTATTTTCTTTTTTGGAGACTAATTCTTCCTCTTTCATTTTGTCTAATTATGTCATTTTGAACATATACTCACTATTTATAAATATAATCTAGAACAGCATAAGTATATAATTTGGTATAGGATTGACCTTTCATTTTTCAGAGTTGTCAGAATGTAAAGTTTCGAAATAGAACTTTCATTTCGAGGTTATTACCAGCTAAGTGAAAACAAATTATCATTGCGATAAGCAGCTAAGTATCCCACACGGCACCTTGACATCTTTTACAGAAGTAATAATAGAACTTGCCGGCGCTGTAGAGAACGCCTACTCCGTTACCCTCATGCAGTGCACGTTATCGATAACTCAGATGATTCAGCCAGCTGGATGGGAGAAATAATTGCTTCCACGATCTGCTATGTGGAGGACGACCGAGCGCACCTTGAGCGGTATCTGGAAATCAGGAAACATTGGAGAGGACAATGCCAGTGAGTTATCGCAGGACAGATCCATTGTTTGTCGATTTGGGTGAATCGATTCTAGGAAGTTTATGATTGGTGCAGTTTAATCGATTAACCTTTCGGGTTATTTTAATTCGATAGTAATCTATGATGGACTCCAAAACTAAGATTTTAAAATGACTGCGATGGCCCCAAAAATACCTTTAAAATCTGTACCATAACAACCCATGAGGGATCTTGGGTACAGTACGTGGTAAGGACTGTTCTATTTATAGGATGACGACTGTCAAGGAACTGATTAGTCCGAAGTCACGGTAAATGAATCAATTTTCTCACTATTAAGTGAGATTATATGGGCACCCACATTATAAGGGCTGGGTGAGCCCCAGGAAGACCCCTAGATCCTTAGGGTCCATCCGTGGCTGCTAACAGATTAAATAAAATAAAATAAATTAAATAAAATCTGACACAGCCGGAGCTTTTGAAGGCAATTAAAAATTAATAGGCCACTTTTTTTTTTTTTTTTAAGTCAATACTTATGTTGATACCTGTTTAAGCAATACGAAACAGCAATGCTACAAACTTTTCTTGGGATTTCTTGTAAAAAAGAAGAATAACATGCAGACATCTTTGCTGTTCAGAATTTTTGATATTTTACAAAAACATTCCCCCACCCTTTCTCGTCTTAGTCCACTGAATTATTCTCAACACTCTCAATGATTAATTATCAATAAATTAAAACATTAATCCATAGTACAAATTCATCAGTAATTAAAAAAATGGATAGTTCTTTTAACTCTGCTAGTTAAATAAAAACCAGTTTTTTCACTATAACACATAAAGGGTCTTGGGTTGAGTATACTAGAAACTGTACAGTTTCTCGGTCAACGGTAATACAAGGAGGTGATTTGTCTGAATTCACACTCAACCGGGAGATTTTTCATCTAATAAAGGGTACCCACTTTATACAGGCTGGGTGTGCCTCAGGAAGGTCTCCATACCCGGCTATTAACCGATTAAATAAAATCTGCCACTGCCGGATCTGATCATTACTTTATCGTGATGGATAACGATAAACTGAGAGACTCGAGGCGAAGATGAAGTTATTGATAGAATAATTGAAATTGACAACGGTTCAATGATTTAAATAAATATTGCTCTCACTTTTAATATGCGTTTATCATCTAAATCAGCGGTTCCCAAATTGGGGGGCGTGAGATGTAACATGTCAGGGAGGCGCGAGACAAGTTGAATTAAATTAAATTTAAGTAGTCTTTCTAAAATTCTAAATTAACCATGATGTTTAAAAAATTGACAACTTTGATATAATGGACAAACCTTCATTTTGGTTAAAATACTTCAAAGTGTATCCTAGTGTATCACGGGAAGCTCTTCATTTATATTTGCCTTTTTCAAGCACCTATTCCTAAAACTCATTTTCAACACTTCTGGCAATTAAAAAAAAGTATCGGAATAAACTTGATGTTGCTAGTGACTTGTGTTGTGCACTTACTAAAACTCAGCCTCGAATAGGAATGCTAGTAAGCAAAATGGAAGTCCATCCATCTCAATAACCAACCTAATCTATTTTTCTCTTATTAATAATTTTTGTATTTTATGAAAACTGATATTGCTGTACCTTATGGCAGTATAAATAAATGTTTTGTTTTCAATGTAATACTTATTTGTTTTTGTTTTGTTCCTGGGCCCGCACAATTTATTGCTAAAGGGGGCGAGAACGCTTCATTTCAACAAAATGGGGGCGTGATACAAACAAGTTTGGGAACTCCTGATCTAAATGATTGTATTAATAATGTATTCCGTTCTCTAATACGCAAATTGAAATTAAGTTTTTGCCTACTATTGATTTCCGATTATCATTCCTATTTCTCAATAATTAAGTTAAGATTAAAAACGCAATTTTAATACCCTAAATCGAATAATTTTCCAAATTTTTTTAGTTAAATGCCTACAAACCGAAAAAAAGTTTCACTTGCATCGTGGTTTCATAAAACCGCACAACTTTTTATACCATACCTCACCACATTTATCTACAGGCTTTTTATTTTATTTTCCCTAGTATTATTCTTACAAGTAATGTACATGCTATCTTTTAAAATTTCCATTCATCAATATATCACTCAGCTTTTGAAGTTGATTAAAAATTTCTAGGCAACTATTTTCTAAATACTTATTTTGATACTATTTAATCAATACAACCCAGAAATAGTCCAAACTTAATTAATTAATTAATCAGTTAGGGCATGCTGAATTATTCTCTGTGCCAACATCCACAATGATTATCTATTAATAAGTAAAATCATTAATCCATTTAATGTTAAATTCATCCATTAAATTAAATTAAATTCATCACTAATTAATCAGTGTTTTTAACACCAATAGTTAAATAAAAACATGCTTTTTTCGGAATAACATATACAATTACGACACATGAATGGTTTTGGGATCAGTACGTGTTGGAGACTGTATTTTTTCTAGGACAACGGTCATGCAGAGAGATGATTCGTCTAAAATCACGCCCAACCATCAGGTTTTCTCCTCTGTTTAAACATCACCCCCATTATAGAGGCTGAGCGAGTGCCAGGAATATCCCTAGATTCCTAGGGCTCATCCGTGGCTGCTAACAGATAAACAATGTTTGTATCACAGTCTTATTCGAACCTGGGTCTTCGGCATTGCTACTCAGCGGTCTACTTAATCCTGCTCCGTTTTTCGGATTTAAATATGTTAATATAGTTTGTTTGATCATTCGTTTAGTGCTGTTTTGCTTTATTATTATTGGTTTATTTTGCTATGGCTAATCGGACGATGCTACAGTTTGAGTTCTACATTCTGCCTATCCAGGAATAATTAGGATAACGATAACCATGGTAACGATGTACATAAGAAGTACCTGCCATCGCAAGTCCCCTCCGAAGGACGGCATAACCAAGTATTATTCTTGCTTTAAAAAATCCTAAGGCCACCTTCTGGGCTGGTAACCCACTCTCTTGGGCCTAGAAGGTTGTTATGCTAACCACTACACCTATTACCGTTCATGGATTGACATTAATTTACTAAACAGTGTTAGGGAAGATATATCTTCAATAATCAATTGCAAGTATCTATGCACGTGAGGTTCGTCGACCATCAGCTCGATGCGGGTACCAGCGCTTCCGAGATCGTGTCTTCCCCTTGTCTCTTCCGAGTCTTCATCGAGATGCTTCCTATCCTGGCGCGGTATCAGTTAGTTTCCTCTTCCTTCTAGGATAATCTTCTATCCAAGCTTATCGTACAATTCACCAAAGTATATAAAAGATGTATGAATCAGTATCAGTGTTTTAATGCATTTAGCATCTTTTTATTCTGCAATTATTCAATTATTAAATTTCAAAGATATAAATTTTTATAATTTTCAGAGATATATTCATAACTTTTTATAAAAATTAAAAATATATATATTTATTTTTTTGTGGTACATTAAAGAACACTTGAATGACCTCATTACATCCGCCACGTGTGTTTGTTTTCCTTTCTTTATGAAAAATACAATGCATAATTATCATATGTGGTATATTTGTTTTCATCTAAACATTGAGATATCAATCTTACCTACTTTTTTAAAATATAACTGTAATTAAAGCAATATAACTGTAATCGAGTTTCTATAAACATAATTTTCGATATTCACGATTAACATTGCGGATAATTATTACGAAAAAAGTCACTTCTTATTAAGTTTTGAACGTTACTCTGATCAGATGTTAATATTTACATTTTCTCTACTTTATGCTGCTATGACTATTCGGACGATGCTACAGTGGGAGCCCTAAACTTACCCTATCCAGGTAAAATTAGTACCTAATAACTAACAGGCGCGAGACACCTATTTTACGTCCCCTCCGAGCAATGGCATAACCAAATATATTTTGCCCCTTTGTTGTTTGTTCATTTAACGTCACTTTTTGCTGCTATGGCATATCGGACGATGCTACAGTGGGAGCTCTAAATTTTGCCTATCCAGGTTTAATTAGGATTTTTAACTAGTACCTGACTCCGTACAGGCTCGGGACCACCGTTTAACGCCCCTTCCGAAGGACGGCGTAACTAAGGATGTTTTACTCCCATAAAAAATCCTAGGGCGACATGCCGGGCTACGAACCCGCGATCTTGGGCTTAGTATTTTGCTGTCTTTAAAAAAACTGAAGGCCATATGCCGGGCCGCGAACCCGTGAGCTTGGGCATATTAGGGTGAAATGATATCTACTACACCACATGTGGCCCTACTACGAGTGGGTTGGTACAGTATAGGTTCGTAGTATGACATCCACTTACTACAGAGAGCACGCATTTTACGACCTATCCGAAGGGTAATAGTCCAGGATCCATGGTCCATTTTTGCACTTGATTACTATCAAGCTGAATCTTCGTGAATAGCTTCGTTTTGACAAGACGCCCAACAATTTCCTTTGCGACAATTCTCGATTGTGGTAGCTAACAGAGGTAGCAAGGATAAACTATGTGGATTTGATGATTCTCAAAAATTTATTACTAACCGGATTTTTTTTTTGGTTAGGTCCCAAGATAATTATCTAAATTATTTGAAAAAACATTTGCCCTACAAAATGTATGGTTTGATCAAAGAGTCCCCTCCCTCCAACATGTATCGATAACGAGGTCACCAAAAATGATTACTAACCAGCTGATTTTTTTTTTTTACTGGGCTATAAGCATAGTAAAGAAAAGTATTATCAAGGATTTTTTACTCCCTTATTATTAAAAAATCCAAAGGTCGCCTGTATTGTCCGAAGCCACTTATGCTATTCGAGGCTAATACAACTCCGCTTCCCCAAGTACAAGAAACTGATTCTGAATGAAATTCGTCTTAACCAATTATTCATCGGGGCTGTAGATATGATGCTAAGTAAAACATCTTATTTCAGAAACGTATTGTGTGGTCCAATTCGTAAAAAAATTTAAACTTTAAAATTAGTTTAAAAATTATATTGGTGTATATAAAGAAATTTATAACATTTTTCTGGCTTATAATAATTTTTAATAACATAAAAATGTTTATTATAATAAGTTGTCTTAATAAAGCAACCACTTTACTTAAGCACAGTTATTTTAAGTTTGTTGTGACAGAGAATATCAACCTATAATGAATGAACTGGGCCTCGTATCAACTGATTGCTCACTCATTCTTCCTAAATGAGAATACTTAAAACATATTTATGCTAAAATATGCAAATTGATGCAAACGAAGAGGCAAAATATAGGACCTATTGTTTCTTTTAGGTCAAGTTCTTTTAATAGACCCTCAAGAAGGCCGAGAAAGATAAGGTGTTTGTTTTCCTTTCTTGCATTTTGATCTAAAGTAAAAAAAAAAATGAATCATTGTTCTGATAATGGAATACCTTCTGTTTTCTTCTTTAATGCAAATTTATTGAACTATTCGATTTAAAGCGACTTATTAAATTGGTAATTATTACACAGGTTGTCGCTTCCAGTTTAAAAAAACAATTTTTATCTTTCCATTCGTTTCCTTTTTAATGCTTTCCAAAAATACAAGTTATTTCCAAAGATACTAGTTAGAGAAGAAATTAGTTGACTGGAACTTCTAATGTAAGCATAGAGTTATATATATAGTTGGGGTGCAGTCAAATGAAACACCAAATAAGTGAATACTTATTTATTAAGTGTGCCGACGTTTCGACCTACTTTGTAGGCCATCTTCAGTGCAAATAGGAGCTGCTGCTCGGGAATCAAGTAACAGACTGTTACCCTGTTGGTCTGTTACCCGCTTCCCGAGCGGCTCCTATTTGCCCTGAGGATGACCTAGAAAGTCGAAACGTCGGCACACTTAATAAATAAGTATTCACTTATTTGGTGTTTCGTTTGACAGCACCCCAACTATCTCTATCCTTACATTAAAAGTTCCAGTCAACTAATTTCTTCTCTAACTAGTATATTTTATTGGTTTTTTTTTAGTAAATCCAACAAATGCAATTAAGAAAATACAACGCACTAATCCAAATGATAAAGAAAAATAGACATTTAAACACTGATATTACTTAATGACTGAATTTATGATTGCTAACAGTATGAAAGATAAACTTAAAAATTGATTATTTCAATAATATTAAAAGGAAAAAATTGGCTAGTGTACCAACACGAACTATGTAATACAGTTGCAATTTACTTAAACCAGAAATAAATTAATCTTTTCACACACAATCTTTTCGAATAAGCTCTTAAACCGCACTTCTGCAACTTCTAAGATGACATCAACAAGTCATTGATCTTAAACATAATTTCTAGTTGTGACCTTCTTTACAACACTTCTTCCGAAGCAATATTCCTTTTTTCTTGAATGAATGATACCACTTCGATCTCTGATCGCTCCTTCAAAAGAACGACATAACTCAGAATTTGGTATTTTTGAGCTAAGCGTTCAGCAGCAAATTTTATTAGTTAGAGGTTCTTAATTAATCTGATATTCCATTTCCTACATATTTTTTGTTTTTTTAACGGAGTCATATTTTTAGTTTGTCATGCTTGAACTTGACGTTTTGTGAGAATAATGAAATCAGTTATAATAAAAAAGTGTCAAGCTTTTAATCATTTTCTAATGGTCAATAAAAGATTCTAAATACCCGCCATTGCAATAGGAATGCTTTGCTTTACCAATACCAAACTTTTTATTTGTTTAACTCACATGGAACTTTCAAATCCCTCTATTGAAAAATTAGGTTTTTAGAGTTATGAAGTTGTTTTTTTGAAGGAGCGATATTTGGAGGTTGGGACACATAAACACTAACAACCGTCAAAAGGTAACAAGGCTGCTATCTTCTCTCCACTTAAAAGTTATTGCGTCTGTGCAAGAGGAAATTACCAAAATTAGTAGCTAGTTAATGACATAATCATTTCTATATTTCACTAAGAATAGATGCTAACTCACAATTTAGTGAATAAAAACAATGCTTTAATAATCCAATCAATTTATTTATATGCACAAGTACAGGATATTATAAATATTAAAGATCGTACAATGCTAAAATTCCGCTGGATCGTAAACAAGGTTTGGTCCTTGTAGAGATTCACCGACAGAACTTGACCCGCTAGGAACAATGGTTGACATTGGCCCTGCAATGCCGTCGCCAGTGGAATACCTAGCGCGCCAGATTCCTAATAACCTACAAACACCTCCAGATCGTATCTCTTGCACTTTTCATTGCCACTTAACCAGAAACAATTATGGTAAACATGGCTGATATTTAAGGCTCAACTGTTGTGTAGGTTTAATAACCAGTAATTAAATTATTTTAGGTTGTAAGGAAAGTTTCTCACAATACAAATTGCTGATTATTCTTGATACTATCGGTACATTTGTATTAGCCGATATCCATGAAAACTACCTCCTTATCTCGGATAACCTGTTCTTACCACCATAAGTAACTAGAGTTGACTCATGGGGGAGTTAACCCCCCATCAGTCCACCACTTCAACATATTACTCCCTTCAAGAAAGATGCCTCGTAATATAGGTATAATTTATATTATACTATAAATCATGTAGCTTCAAATTAAATAAATAGATTATAATTTTTTATAAATGTTATTTATTTTATAAAAACAGTTTATTCACTAAAATAACTGTTTGCACTTTCTTTGTTGTGTTTTTGACATTATTGACTCATACAATATTGTCAAAAACACAATAATTCTGTTATCACATAATAATAACTTTGAAAATGTAAAATCTTCAATTTTTTATTTCTTTTAAATTGTTACTTACATTTCTTTAAAAATTTCTTCTAAGCAATAGGGGGGTTACATCCCCAATAATCCCCCCTCGTTGCGCCTATGCTTACCACTGTTCTTATTTGAGTTATCTGTGTGTGCGTTATTAAATTTTTTTGTTTTGTTCTTCTTGTTAATTTTGTTTGTTCATTTAATATCACTTAATGCTGATCCAGCGGAATTTCATCATTGAACGATCTCTAATATTTATAAAATTCTGTATATAAATAAATTGATTAGATTATAAAGTAATGTTTTTACCCACCGAATCGTGAGTTAGCATCTATTAGACTTCTTAGTGAAATATAAAAATACTTATGTCATTAACTAACAAATAATTTTGGTAATTTCCTCTTGTAAGGGTGCTATAACTTGTAATTGGAGAAGAGGTAGCAATCCTGTTACCTTTTGTTGGTGTTTATATGTTTTCTGTTCACCTCCAATTTTTTTTAAATTTATAAAACATGATATAAATGTCGCTCCTTCAAAAGAACAACTTCATAACTCAAAAAACCTAATTGTTCAATAGATGTAGGTATTTGAAAGTTCCATGTCAGTAAAAAAAATAAAAAATTGGGTACTGGTAAAGCAATACTATGTGGTAAAGCGTTCCTATTATAATGGTGTTATTTAAACATATTTTATTCACTATTAAAAAATGTTTAAAAGCTTGAAACTTGTGTTATTATTTCCATTCTTCAAGTTCAAACATGATACAACTGAAAATATGACTCCGTTAAAAAAAACAAAAACATTTAGGAAATGGAATATCAGATATGTCGTTCCTGAATTAAGAATCTCTAACTAATAAAATTTGCTGCTGAACGCTTAGCTCACAAATACCAAATTCTGAGTTATGTCGTTCTTTTGAAGGAGTGATCAGAGATCAAAGCGGTATCATTCATTCAAGAAAAAGGAATATTGCCTCAGAAAAAGTTTGTAAAGAAGGTCACAACTAGGAATTATATTTAAGAACAATGACTTGTAGATATCATTTGAGAAGTGTGGTTTAAGAGCAGGAACATGGTAAGATTCGAAAAGATTGTCATTTGTTAATGCCGTACGATTCATATTATATACGAATATGACCATCTACTTTAATCTAGGAATCTCTTGTATTAAATGTAGTTTATGAAGTGATCTACCTCAAACCTGCAATGCTAATTGAATTGCAATGCAATCATGTGAATTAGGTAGTTAAAGAATAAATAACCTTTATAGCCTTATTTCTAGAGGCTGAGTCACAGGTGTAAATACAGTAAATAAAAAGTTTAAAATGTTTGGGGAATGAATCGGTTAATAAATAATTTCTGATTGATAAGATTGGAGAAATCGAAATACACAAGGAAAAAAAACATTAATAATTAATGATACATTTTGTATTAACAACACATTTTATTCATAATAATGGACGTATGACAGCAATTTAACATTGAATATGTTTGCATTTTTTTTATTAATTTTTTTTATTATTAGTTTTTTTTTTGTTTAGCACTAATGTAACAATCAATATGCTTTTAAAACATGTGTAAAAGTTTTTTATCTAAATATTTTGAATTGACAGTTGTCTATATTTGCACGTGGCTATATCACCACCTACACTTTTATGTACATTATAAGCAAACATTTGTAAAAAAATTACAAAAATTTTCTTTCTAAATTAAATAAAAATTACAATCATCCCATCTTATATTGTCTTAATTTAGAAGGCTAAATGCACATGCTTGGTTGATTTTAACTAGCCAAGTATAAATAAATTGAAATAAAATCAGAAAAAACAAGTGAAAAAGAAAAAACAAACAGCAAGATCTTTAGTGCTTAAATTCAATTTAACAAATTAAAAAATGGTTTTAATAAATTAATTTATTCATAGAATAATTAAGACAACTAGAATGGGAAAATTAAATAAAAAATAAATACAGAAAAATTCTCCATTGAGCAAATTCTGAGGTGTTTTCTAAAGACCTAAAATGCTAAAATAAGAATAATAAAAATAAACAAAATATAAAACAGCTATTATACACGCCAAACATAATTTATATCCCCTTGTATTGGGACGAGGGACTAGAAGCATGGTGGTGTTCAGTTTACGTATAACAGACAATCTGTTTTTGATACATTTGATCTGTCCAATAATTTAAAAATATGCATACATAAAATTACATTTGTCAAAAATAATATATATTTATAAAATAATAAATATCTTACATTTTGTTCCAGCTATTTAAAGTGGACGTTATTTATATACTCACACAAATTATACAGACACACAACGATTCTCAAAGGTAAAATACATTTAGTATATTTCCAATTAAAAAATATATATACGGAATTTCTCCAAGAAACATCCTGCATTCCATTTCTAAAAAATCCTCAAATAAAAATTCATTTGATAATCAAATAACTAATCCAATTTGGCAATCACTGGTTATAATACTCTCATGATAATTTATACATTTGTCTTCATATTCATATGAAAATATAGTTATTCCTACTGATACGTTGATATAAATTGAATGCAATCAGTCATTTATACAGTTTTTCTTATCTAATTTAGACAAATGCTTTTATTTTTTTTTTCATTTATTTATTTTTATTATATTTTTTTACACAGTGAGCTTAAGAATGAATTTGATTTTTAAACTAGAAAAGACAATCCTACTTAGAGCCGTAACAGACAAAATGATACATAAAAAAATATATATTGATTTTTTTTTCATTTTTATAACCATTAAATTAAAATAAGTACATTTAAGCATATCGCCAGGCAAAATTAAAATAATTTTAGGGTTTCGAATGGTATCAAACTGCTGAAAAAAACTATTCCATAAAATCGTGAAAAGTATATATCTACAGCCCTTGTGAATATGTGGTTAAGCCGAATTTTGTCCAAAATGAGTTAATTCTAATGAGGGAAGTAGAATCGTGACATTCTTGTGGTTGGCTTGAAATGGAGTTATTTCGCCTATTATATCTCTATTTCAAGCCAAAGACTACAAGATTGACTAGATTCCACTTCTAGCAATACTATTAACTCATTCTGGACCGATTTTGTCTTCAGCACTTATTCATTGGAGGCTGAAGATATATGCATATATGTAAAAAACTGTGTAACTTGTATTTACTAGTTTTAATATGTTTATAAGAGTTATTTTTTTATGTTGCTTGTTTATGTGAACTGACTCAAGACTAAAGACATTCTCTGGTATTCAATATTATTTATGTTACTGAAATGTTATGCAATTTTAGTTTATAATCTTAATTATTAGAAGAAGATGGCCTCGTGACCTTCTAAGTTGAACTTTTTATTTGAGTACTACCACCGGGTTGTTTCACTACATGCCTTTATGTCGGGACATGATTTATCCTTCATTATATTTACTGGATTTATTCTGTAAACAGTTGTAAATTACAATAGTAAGTATATTTAAAAAAAAATTATTAGTTTATAAGTTAAACATTTTGTAGAAAATATTATATTTTTCTCATTCCCTTAACTTTTTGTAAATACATATAGAAACTAAATTATCCTATATATTTAGTATTTTATTGTTCATTGATTTGTTTTAACTGAGGAGAATACTTGTTTTTTTACAGCTTGAATGTTTTTTTCAGCAGTTTTTATCATTTAATGAAAAGGAGCTATCAAAATATTTTTACTTATGGTTACTATCTTACTGTACTCATACCAAGGATCGATGTTCGTTGTCATTTTATAATTTTTTCTTTTTTTTTTATTGATTAAAACCAAGCATCATCAGATGTTTTGCCGATAAAGAAAAAATTCTTTAAAATAAGTATTTATTAAAACATGTGCTATATTTGGCACCAAACATAACAATTATTAATAACTAAAGTTTAGTATATTCAGACAAATACTTACTAATTAACAACAATGTGTATTTTTAAAGTATAGTTGAATTTATATATATTTCTAGATATATAAATTTTTTTTGCATATGTATATTTACAAACATCTTCGACTATACACATATATAATATATATCATGCCCATTATATACTTTTTTTTTCTAAGTAACAACTAATTCCACATTTATAAATTAATATAAATGTCTTTTTGACTAGTTACATTTCATTTTGTTTATAATTCACTTATTTTCAATAAAAGCTAATTGGAAGATAATAAGGGGATAGTTTTGATTATTACTCGGTAGCCGTTGCAGTTATTAGGCCTCGATTTTTACAATTTTCCAGAGTTGTGACTGGTTCAAAGCTTTACTGGTTTTCCCCAGTCTTTTCATTCATGAATTTTGGAATATAATCATGGCAGAATTTTTTCTGGACAAATATTAGTTTATTTACATTTTTTTTTTCATATTATAAACTTTACCTTAGTTATTTATATAATATATATATATATATATATATATATATATATATATATATATATATATATATATATATATATATATATATATATATATATATATATATGTTTTGAAAAATTTTAAATGTAATATGTTTAGTTTGCCAAACTGTTACAGGCATTGTATGGATTTCTAATGTAAAACAATTTCTATATCTGTACAAAAAAATCCAGGGTGGATAGTACATAATAATTTATTAAATTCTTCTGTCAGCAAAAATGTGCTATTACTATTGATTTTTATGATGATATTTTGGGTATATTTAGTCCAATGTTATTATTAAAATATGGTAAATAAATATACAATATAATAACCACAGATATTAAAGAAATTAGGGTGTGTATTTTAGTTTTAGAATCGAATTAATCTCTAAAAAAAAACTATTCAAGAAGTACTTTAAATAATTATAAAACAATTAATCATTTAAAATAACTGTTGTCTTCATGACTCCTTAGGCCTTAAAATGGCAGTGTAGTGTAGCATGGATGATTTATTTTATTTATGAAAAACAAACATTTTACACATGTTATTTAAATTTTACAATAATTTAAAACTAATTTATAGATAGAAATTTACAAAATATTTTATATTATTTTTGTTATGTTTTTTTTTTTTAAACTGTAGAGCATCGATTATCCGAACTAATGTTACTGTTTGTTGAGATAATCCAAAATTCAGATAATTGAAATTCACTTAAATGAAACTCAAACAATATCTGTAGTTAAAAAAAAAGTAATCATCAATAAAAGTATGTTCATACATAACAATATTTATCAAGATTGTGACATAAAGAAAGCAGTATTATCATATCGCTTCAATCTTGACTTACTCTCATGGCAGCTAAGTCTCCTATTATTTTAGGTATAATAGCAAGTATTCTTAAAAACTTCTTGGAAATCAAATTTAGAGAAAATACTCTTCAAACTTATTTTCTAGCAATGAAAACGACCTTGTGAATCCAGTTCGGATAATTAAACGTTTGGATAATTGATCATTGGATAATCGATGCTCTACTGTATTTCAAATATTTAAAACTTTTAAATTATAAGTAGTTGAAGTTCCTCCAATGCACGGACATAGGAAGGAAAAACAAAAATGAATTGTCGGCTACCCTTTCTTAATATCTGGAAAATGCTTCAGTGACAATAATATAATCCAAAGTTACCTGAATCCATTCACAAATGAAGGGCCATTTAGATGCAAAAATATGAAAATAACTCTGAAATAAAAAATTATAAGCCTTAGCAGCTCAATAAATGTAACAAACAATAATAATTTGTTTTGATAGTTTGATAATATGAATAATGTTTTATATGTCCTCCCTTGCATACTGTAGCTTTGACGATATATTTATTAATAAGTGAATGGAAACAAGAACAAATAAAAAGGTTTCTCGCTCCATAGTGCATTTTTGGTTATTCGTAATAATCTGTTGTACGTAATTTATAGATTTTTAAAAGTCTAAAAAACATTTGATATAATCTCATACCCAAATACATACATAGTGATATATTATTTAAAGGAAATCTAAAATCATCAATGATTTATCCATCAAATAATAATAATGCAATCAAAGAATGCATTTAGGTTATCACCATACCAGTATTTATAGCCGGCATAAATACTTCTCCACAACCTTTATTTAGGTTCCTATACCAGTCATGGTCTTCCTTGTTCAAGAAACTACAAATTTATTTTAAGGAAACTGAGCATAAGAGCTGTTAATCTTGAAATACTTTGGAAAACAATCTTAATGGGTCCACTTGCGGATCTAGGAGAATTTTCAGAGGGGAGGGGCCATGGGTCAATGTGAATTTGTTATCAATGTATATGATTCATATATGAATGAAGATACATAAAATATCAATTTTTAATTTAAGACAACAGAGGCCAGAAACCAATAACATGGATAAAATAAGCTCCTTGATCAAAGTGGTAGCTATCTATATGTGAACGAAAAACATAAAAGGGTTCAGAATCGCCGATTTTGGATGCATCCATTGAGAAAACATTCCATACTGAATAATTTTGGTGTGTAAAGCGTGTTTATTTCTTGTTGAATATTAACTAAAATTCAGGTCAATATCAACTAATGAAAACTCTAGGGGGAAGCCATGGTTCCTATGGCCCTCCCCTTAAATCTGCCAATGCATGGGTCCATGAATCAGATACAAGTCTCGGAGTTCAGCTACACTGACCACGATGCCACCAATACCATCAAACAAATAAGATTGAGTAAGTAGTTTAAAATAAAGATGAAATGTAAAAACAGTTTTAATTAATAACTTATGAATTATTAATGTTTTTACCCAAAGAAGTGAAAGAGAATTCAAAGTTTTTGTTTATTAATCCTCCCTTCGTTAATATTTATATGTTGATAAAACAATTGAGATCACTTATAACAATTAAAATAGTAATGTTTTCCAAACTATGTATATATTTCAAATTTCAACATTTACAAAATAATCATCATTACACTATTTTCACAAAACAAGTAGTTTAAGGGTTACAGTCTTATGTTGGGTGAGAACTACTCTCGGTGAAACGTGAAAACTCTGTGCCAGTGTTAGGAGAAAAGTAGGAGAGTACAAATCAACCATATGCTGATCTGTATAGCACTTCCACGCGAGGCCATTTCTGCTCCTGTAACATTGACTGTTATCGTTGCCTGACCGATTCCTCGACCGGACCAAACCAAGAGGCTGTAGTCTCCAATGTGTTCTCTCCCTGCATTTCTAAAGCTCAGTGAAGCTTTATAACAATCCGTCCAATTTCCATCCTGAAAAAATTATATATTAATAAAGAATTATAACATTTTTGAATTTTGAAAATAATTAGAATTTTTTAAAAGATGTGGCTCAGGTTGTGATGAAAAAATTTGACACCAATATAATGCATAAATGTCATCCACATGAATAATATAAAAAAAAAATCTTGAATGGTCTTGTGTTGTAGAGACATGGTAGGGACTGTACTGTTTCTAAGACAACGGTTGCCAAATTTTCCCAATTAAGGGTACCCACTTTATAGAGACTGAGTGAGCCGCAGGAGAGTCTGCATGTCTCGCAGGGTCTATCTACGACTGTTGACAGATTAAATAATTTATTTGTTACAGCCAGATTTGAACCCATGATGCTCAGCATAGCAGCACAGCGATCTACCACTGTGCTATCCCACTTCCTGATGAATAAGATCTTTTATATTTTCTTTTCTAAAATTAAAGGTTCCTTTATGGTAATAAAAAATGAAAAAAGTTAAACCAGATTGAAGTATTATTTGATGATAATAAGAAAATAATTAATTCTTTAATGTGGTGTGATGAAAATATCCCGTGAAAAAGGAAAAAACAAACTAAAACAACCAATTAATTTTATTCTTTCAAAATTACATTTGCACCAGTGCAGTGTTACAACCAGCTAATTTGATTTCAATGATTTTTTTCTCCTCGATTTGCAGGAATATGAAATTTTTGTTGACTGATTAATGGTTTCTGAACAGATTTCTTAGCCATTGTTTTTTTAATCTTCTCATAGGAAGTCTCATAGGAAGTAACAGAGAGTAGGAAAAAGAAAGGGTAAAAGGATTTTAGTGTTGTGTTATGAGCGAAATGTTGTATACTTGTAAATATATGATTTTACAGTGGAAATGTTTATGTCTTTGTGTATAGTGTGATTCGAAATAAACCAATGAGTGTTTAAAATTTTTCTCAGAATTTGGGTCGCGTTGTTTGTATTTTGTGTATATGGGAGTATGAAAATAAAAATAATGTAAGCAATTTTGAACGGGATATAGATTATTTTTAAATTTAAGGAAAACTTTATAATCTTAGGCTTAGGTTGGTATTGAGATCAAGGACCAATATTTTAATATTGGTGTCATTCTTTGGCACAACATCTATTATCAGGGCTGGCTTTACCATATGTGCAGGGTGTGCGGTGCACACAGGCGCTGAGAAGCGTCTCAGGGTCTCAAAAAATTTCATTTCATGTTGATCCCATAGCAAAATTTGTTTAGTTTCATGGGAACATTCATCTCCTTAAGGGATTTTCCGGTTTTTGTAACACCTTGTATAACTGTAAGTGTTCAATTTTTATTGGGTGCCTACTAGAGGGCGCCTAGGTCACGATTGCACATGGGTGCGACATGGGCTAGAGCTGGTGCTGTCTATAATATAAGGGCTGATGATCGTAATTAAAATGACAAATTATGATTAAAAGTAGTAAATGATATGAATATTAAAGAGTACTAAGATTAGAAATTCAGTTTAATATAGTTACAATATATTTTACGATAGTAAAGCACTATTTTTTTTTTATATTAGTAATACCCATTTTCAATGTACATATAATAATAATAATAATAATAATAATAAAAACTTTATATATTCTGGGACAATACCCTTTAGAATAACAAACATGAATAATGTGAAAACAAAAAAGTCTTACAGTAAAATATATGACATTTCATTAATTAATTACAATTAAATTAATAAATGAGGAATAAATAAAAAAAAACATATGAATTACCTCCTAAAACAATATTTAAACAAAACTATTTCCTATAAAGGAAGAAGAAAATAGAAATAAGATAACAATAATTATAGTGAGAGAAATAATTGACAGTTACATATTTTATATATATATTGCTATGTTTCTACTCTTAAATATATCTTGAATATATATATATATATATATATATATATATATATATATATATATATATATATATATATTGATATTTGGGATGCCAGAGTCTCATTTAGGATGAGTACTCAAATTATTATATATATTCCTTAATCTTAGTTGGGTTCCTTTCCAAAGGTCTATTCTTGTGTTTACCAATTTACTTATCTATTATACCTTCAATATATTATTTATAAATAAATAGTGTATCTGGGGTAAGTAAGCACCAAAAGAATTACAATAAGGATCGTTTATTTATTTAATTTCAACAATGTTAATGATTCAGATTTAATATATATAAAAAGGATTGCCATAAAATACATTACAGGAAATAAACTAAACTTATCTGTGGACAGGGGTAGATTGGGTTACTGGTCATTCTTCACAGTGCTGCCTCCGGGATTCTCTATCTTCTGCCAGATCTCTCCTCCTTGCTGTACATCTCCGGAGTACCTCCTTCCTGTTCCGCCTTCGTCTCTTAAGTCTCTCTCCAGAGTGCCTCCTTCAGCCTCGTTTTCAAGAGTTTTCTCCTCTCCCCCTCTCCTTCCTTCTCCACCATCTTGAACCATAAAACCATAAGGGGACCAAGGGTCTGTTCTTTGTCTAAAACACATTCCCTTTCATGTGTCCCGACATGACACATTTTCCCCGCTCCGCATCCCTTTCATGGTGCCGACAATATATAGCACTATCCCTGTGGTTGCGGGAAAAAGAAAAGATGTTGAACAAAGAGAGACTTCTTTTCTTTTCTAAATGTTAAAAATGTTCTAATTTTTCAAATGTTATAGTTTTATGGCAATACCTTACATCTTTACAATTATTCAATTATTTACAAATAATTTGTTTGAAGATATTTACAGGTTTACTTATCCTTATATATTTTACAATACTTTACTTACAGATTTTTGTTATATACATCGGTAATAAACTAGAATTAATAATTGTATATGATAAAATGAGTGAAATATTCTTAAGTAATATTACGTGTCACACTTGTTTATACTATAAATATTTCAATATTAGATCTTAACATAACAGAGTACAAATTCTTGTTATTTACATGGTCTATTTTAATTAATTGTTTCAATTTCTAAGTTGATCGTTAAACTGGATAACAAGAGGAATACCTAATAACCTTACATGAACAATAATACCGCTAGTTTTGTTTAAATCAATAGTATGGACTAGTTGAACCTAGCGTCTATATGTAACTAACATACTTCAATATCATTACTATACATTCTACCTGCTCGCCCTAAACTCTTATCTTTAACTTAATTTAATGGTCTTGCATTTTATGGCGTCCATTAGTAATGGTAAAAATATTTAAACTTTATAAATTATTAATAACAATTCCTAATATTATTTATTTTATTTACAAACAGTTGACTATTCTTATCTATAGACGATTTTCGAATCTTTCTGTCATTTTAAAAATAATCAACTACTATTTTAACCAATATCTAAAATCAAGAGGCATTCCTTTTCGTTAACCAATATTCCATCCGGCGGCACATATTAAACCTTTTTCTTTTTACCTGGCCCCTGAGATAATTTCGGACATCTGAAGTCCCATAGAGAACATTTTGTATTCCCATATCATTCTTCATGGTTAGTCCAAACATTATCAAAATTTTTACATTTACTTTCTTTATATTTTCTATACCATGATTATCTATTTCATACCATTTTTTCTGATTAAAAGTGCAGTGAACACTAGTTGCAGCTAATTGTTTTACTTGTGGTATAAACCACAAAATGAGATCTAAGCGATACATTTTCTCCACTTTTACCATTGTTCCTTGATTTTTTCCTTGGCTCCTAGCTAAATGTGGCGACTTAAACTTTAAAACTTTTGTGTTTAAAGATTCCCTGTGTTTATCAACCGTCAGTGCAATACTTTCACCTGGTTCTCTCCTGTTTATTGTTTCATGTAGAGACACAAGTTCCTTAAAAGACTCTCCATACAAATTTATATCGGCGATCATTTCAATATTATTTCTAGATCTAGGACTGTCCTCTTTGAGATCTTCTTCCACCGAAGTGTCCCCTATTTCACATTGGAGATCTGGCATTTCTAATTTGCTTTTCGAAACCAAACTATTATTTACCAAATCATTATTGTCCTTAGAAGCTATATCTGTGAGTACTTCACGATCATTTGTAGAATTGTGGCTGCTCTCTTTGAAATCTTCTTCAATCGAAGTGTCTCCTATTCCACATTTGCCTTCTATTGGCGTTTCTTCGTTTCTTGACAATATATGATTATTAAAGTTTGTATTTTCACTTATTGGTCTGCTAGATGGAGATACTTCAGCATCAGCTAGGTTACCCTTCATTAAATTAATCTTACCTTCTCTTGGATTGTCATAATTACTAATAGGTCCCTTTAACGACCCTTTTCTTTCTTTTCTTGAGCAACCTGGTTAACTTCTTCTTCCAGACTTATATTTTCTACATTGTTTACTACCCCATTTTGTTTTGTTCCCTTCTTCTTTATTCCTTCTACCCTGTTTGTGTTATTATCCATATCCTCTATCCTTTTCTTTATATTTGTATTTATTTCTTCCACCATTGTACCCATCTTCTCTCTATGTTTCTCTACACTTGCCTTTATTTCTTTTGTATGTTTTTCAGTGGCTTCTATCAGTCTCATCATCATATTTATCATTTCCTGTGTTCTATCCGTTTTTCCTGTTGTATCTGCGTCGGTTCTTCCTTTCATGTTCATTGCCGCTTCGCCGTCAGTCTCCGACATCAATCCCTGAGCGCTATGCACCTGTTCTATACTTCCGGTGTTTTGAGGATCCATCTATGCTTCTTTTAGATCATTAGTCGCCGAACGAGTTGTTATGGCTTTCAATAAGAGCTTGAATATTCGGATTATGCCATGCGGATAACAATACATAAATAGACGAATATAAATAATAAGAATAATCAACTATAATTATGTCATTAGAAAAAGTTAAAGAATAAAAAATTCAATCTATTAATCTGAATCATTAAACCAATTTGATTGTAAAACTATTGAGAATATAAAGTTAATAAAGATAAATAATCAACCAAATTCTAATTAGTAAATTGGATAGTAAATTTCCCACAAGCTGGATGCCATTATAATTGCTATGTGGGGTATGTGAGCATCACAAGAATTACAATAAGGATCGTTTATTTATTTAATTCAACAAGGTTAATGATTCAGATTTAATATATATAAAAAGGATTGCCATAAAATACATTACAGGAAATAAACTAAACTTATCTGTGGACAGGGGTAGATTGGGTTACTGGTCATTCTTCGCAGTGCTGCCTCCGGGATTCTCTATCTTCTGCCAGATCTCTCCTCCTTGCTGTACATCTCCGGAGTACCTCCTTCCTGTTCCGCCTTTGTCTCTCGAGTCTCTCTCCAGAGTACCTCCTTCAGCCTCGTTTTCAAGAGTTTTCTCCTCTCCCCCTCTCCTTCCTTTTCCACCATCTTGGACCATAAATCCATAAGGGGACCAAGGGTCTGTTCTTTGTCCAAAACACATTCCCTTTCATGTGTCCCGACATGACACATTTTCCCTGCTCCGCATCCCTTTCATGGTGCCGACAATACATAGCAATATATATATATATATATATATATATATATATATAAGAAAAAATATAAATAAACAAAACTAACTATGATAACTATTAAAAAAAATAAGTAAATATAAAGATATGTGACTGGAAGTGTGAACAGCCAAATTAGCAGAGAAAGAAAATGTATGTATATACCTACCTCACTCACATACTATTATACAAATACACACATATAAATATACTTACTGTAATATTATTAGCTTTGAAGGAACGTAAAGATGTGCCAGGGGCAATAACAGTAGCAGTGGGTAAGAGCCATAATATTCGAGTGGCTCCTGGATTACAGCAATATTCTGCTGTAATTGTAACATCTTCGCCACTTGAAACTGTTACGCTAGTGTTGTGTGCCACCACCATCGGTACTCCTGCAAAATTATTTAAATTAATTCTTACTAATTTTAAATAAAAGATAATAAATTTTATTCATAATTTAATTTAATTAATAATTCACCCTGGAATTATCCAAATATCCTACATTGGATGTGACCATATTTTAGATCCTAACACACATGATCTGATTGACACACCGAATATATGTATATTTAAAAGGCTGTTTTGGCCTTTTTAAGATAGATTATGGAACGACACACAATATATCTTGATAAAGCTGTAAAACATCAAATAATAAACTAAATTTTATTTTCAAAACACTAATATTTTTGATGAAAATGTCAGATGCAATATGATTAAAAAATATTTAACGTTTTAGTGATGCGATAAAGTTGATATTTCTGTTGAATGAAAAGACTAGCATTTGTCAATGCTTCTAAGTATGAACCTCACTGAATTATACCTATGTAAATTATTGAACTAAAGAGCTCTAGAAAAAAGTTTTTAATGATACACATAGGTCAAGAGACCTGATAGAGAGTCTCTATATATTGTTACGGGCGCCGGCAGGAAGACGGAAGCAAGAGGATTAGCGGCTTAAATCCGTCGGGAGGAGAAGTTAAAATAGGATTTGGACCGTTCTAGATCGTCTCCTTTTGTCGACAAAGGATTAAGAAGATTCCAGAATCTTCTGGCCCCTTCGTGTTCTAGAATGTTGGGCCTTGCCTATAAAAAGACTTCCCTCACCTCGAGTCAGGCAGTCTTAGCCTGAGAGAAGACCACGCAAGATCTGTGATAAGTGAGTGTTAGTGTGATAAACTAGTCAGTGTTGAACCGGCCCGTGTAATAAGTGTATCAGTGAACTGTAACAGTCCCGCGAGTGTAATAAACTGTTTCTGTTTGTTACTGTGTGATACTTGGAGAATCTTACGGTCGGTGGACTAGTGAACTGTAAGTGTTAACTATTAGTTATAAATTGTAGTGTAATTTTATAAAATTCATAGAAACTATTGTAACTAGTTAAGATATCGAGAATTAGTAATATCTTATATTATTGTAATAATTAAATAGGAGTTAGGCCTAGATAATAAACATTTAGAATATTGTTATTATAAATTTATATTAGTTTAATAATTTAATTGTTAATAGTTTAATTGTATTCTTTTTTATCATCTTGTTAATAAATATTAGTATCTTTAATTAAGGCACTGTTTAATTCATTTTAATACCCAGTAGCCCGTAACAAATTGGTGTCAGAAGTGGGATAATTGTGTAACTGCTATTATTTTGCATTTGGACTTGTATTTTGTAATTATTGGGCTACTGTATGAAGAATGGCTTCTAAAAGTGTTAAGTTAATTGATTTAAAAGTTGCGGATTTGAAACGTGAATTGGAGGAACGTGATCTTGATTGTTCCGGAACTAAAAGTGTACTGCAAGAACGCTTGCGTCAATTTTTTGTAGATTTTGGGGAAAATCCAGATGACGTTCTATTTGAAACTGATTTAAGCAAGTTGTCTGCAACTTTTAAAAATGAATTAGGTACTGTTAAAAATGAGTTAAGCAATGTAGAAAATAAGTTAGGTAATGAATTAAGCAATGTTAAAAATGAGCTAGGTAATGAATTAGGTACTGTTAAAAATGAGTTAAGCAATATAGAAAATAAGCTAGGTAATGAATTAAGCAGTGTAAAAAATGAATTAGGTACTGTTAAAAGTGATTTATTAGATACATTAGAGTCTAAGTTAGGCACAGTAGAGACTAAGCTGATGGAAAATGTTGAGAATAAGTTAGCTAATGTAGATAATAAGTTAGCCGATGTAAATAATAAAGTAGCTAATGTAGAATCTAGGTTAGGAGAAGAGCTGAATTCAATTAAAGAGGAACTTAGGCTAAGAGTCGAAGCTCTCGAGGGACGTATGAGCAACCCATCGACGAACGACACCGATCGTTCCACAGAGGGCAGCTTTCATAGGACCATTATGCCCGCCAACGCTGGAACGCCACCAAATCACAACACTATTCCAGTATTCGACGGAAAGACGCCGTGGGAGGGCTACATGACTCTCTTCGAGACTTCGGCTTCAATCCACGGGTGGTCATAAGAGACCCAAGCTTCAGCGTTGTGCCTGGCCTTGCGTGGAGACGCCTTGGGAGTACTGCAAGGGATGCCCATGACAGAGCGGTCTAACTACGGGGAACTGGTTAGAAGACTGGAGATGCGTTTCGGCCACCGCCACATGGACCAGCTATATCGCTCACAGCTGAGAAGCAGGATCCAGAAGACCAACGAAATGCTCCAGGAATTTGAAGCAGACATTGCACGGCTGGTGAGGAATGCTTACCCATCGGTCACCGATGATGTCTACGAGAGCCTGGCTGTCGACAAATTCCTGGATGGACTTCGGGACCCCGAGACGCAACAGGCAGTGAAGCTCGCCCGGCCAAAAACATTGGGAGACGCATTATCTCAGGCCATGGAGTTCGAGGCTGTCAGGCAGTCAGTTCGGGGCCATGCGCGAGTTCCAGCAGTTGAAGCGGAGCCTACTGTGGTCCCCAGCGTCGAAGACATAGTGACAAAGGTTTTGGAGGCTCTCAGGACCCGTAAGAAAGAGATACGCTGTTGGAGCTGCAGCCAACTTGGACACCCTAGAAGCAAGTGTCCAACAAAGAAGCGAGAAAAGCCAAAGGAAAACTAAGTAGGGTTGATGGGAAGGGGCAACTATCACCCCGTAAAGTCAAAGGCCCCGGGAAGACCATCAGAGTTGCGTCAATAGGAAGCAGAACGAACAGTTTCTACGTAGATGGGATGGTGGACGGGCAGCTGCGAAGTCTGCTATTGGATACCGGCGCAACCATGACTATCTTGAACTTGAAGACAGTTCCGGCTGATAAGATTTTACCAACGACTTGGACATTACGGACTGCCACAGGAGAGCCAGCCAAGGTCTACGGGGAGACAGTTGCCGACTTCATCATCGGGGATCAACATCTGAAGCACCGCGCTCTCGTGGCAGATATTGATGAAGATGTCATATTGGGGAACGGACTTGATGATCGCATATGGGATCAAGCTGGATATGGCGAGAGGTGTTATGACGCTGGGAGACGAAGAAGTCATCCTTCGGCAGAGAACTTCGGTTGCCTTGTGATCTGAAATTCGGTTTCAAGCCTGACGAGGAAATTGCCGGAGAGGAGTACGTCACGGATCTACGGAAGCGAATGGATAATATCCACGAGAAGGTTCGCACAAACATCCAGGGGGCAAGTGACAGAATGAAGGAGCGCTACGACATCAGGGCTGAGAAAGGTGGCTACCAACCTGGAGACTTGGTCTGGCTACATGATCCTCGAAGAAGGCGAGGCTACTCACCTAAACTGCAGAACTCCTGGGACGGCCCGTTTGAGATCGTCAAGAGGATCAACGACGTCGTATATAGGATCAGGAAGCAGCCTAAAGGAAAACCCAAGGTAGTCCATTTCAATAGACTGGCGCCGTACAAAGGAGACCATGGCCCGGGAGAAGATCAGCAGGTTAGGTACCTAAACATTGTGGAGACAAATAATGACCCAGTTGCGAATACTAAGGTACCAGGGTTTCGTGGAGTAACTCAGGTAATCTACAGGGATATCTTCTCGTTACCAGTGGAGTATTCTCTGGCCCATTGCGTTGCCGAAGATCTGAGGACTTCTCGAGGGATTGCAACGGTCTTCAGGAAGAAGTTCGGCGGAACTGAGGAGCTGAAACGCCAAGGACCAAGTGTCGGGAAGGCACTCCACCAGCCGCACGAAGGACTACACCTGTTTTACTTGGTTACCAAGCGTGCCACTGATCAGAAGCCGACATATGACGCACTGCGGCGAAGCCTCGACGACCTTCGGAGTAAGCTTCTGAGACTGCGTGTCACTAAGCTCGCTATACCGAAGTTGGGCTGTGGATACGACGGCTTGGAGTGGAAGATTGTCAGGGACATGATCGAACAGACATTCGCCAACTCTGGAGTTGCCATATTGGTGTGCACGTTCAACCCCTGGAAAGAAAGTGCGTCTCCATCAGTAGAAGCTCATAAATGCCCGATTTCTCCAGACTTGCTCTGAGGCAGAGCACTTTTAAGGAGGGGGCAGTGTTACGGGCACCGGCAGGAAGACGGAAGCAAGAGGATTAGCGGCTTAAATCCGTCGGCGGAAGAAGTTAAAATAGGATTTGGACCGTTCTAGATCGTCTCCTTTTGTCGGCAAAGGATTAAGAAGATTCCAGAATCTTCTGGCCCCTTCGTGTTCTAGAATGTTCGGCCTTGCCTATAAAAAGACTTCCCTCACCTCGAGTCAGGCAGTCTTAGCCTGTGAGAAGACCACGCAAGATCTGTGATAAGTGAGTGTTATTTATCATCCTTTTTATCATCTTGTTAATAAATATTAGTATCTTTAATTAAGGCACTGTTTAATTCATTTTAATACCCAGTAGCCCATAACAATATAACATTTGAAGTTGTCTCATTAGACTTATAAATCACTACAAAAGAACTCGACATAACTTATCTACAATGAAGTAGAAATTAAATTATTTTAAAAAAATTCGAGAAAGCAGCTATTGGAGATCGGATTCTAAAAATGGAAAGAGCATATGAATTCACAAATAATATCTGCATCAAAAAGTACATCCCCTAGAGTGCCAAAATAAGACATCATACACTAAAATAAAAATAGGACGATTCATTGCCACAGAATGCCTCTTGTTAAAAACTATAGGCTCAAAAGAAAAAAATCCTGGAAAGAAAAATTCTAAGAAAAATCATGGGTGCAGTTCAGACTGAAGACATATAGAAACTGCAAATAACAAAGAAATCTACCAAAGAATAGAAACTATCTCGGGTACCATATGGAAGAAGATGCTGAAATTACTCATCTTTACAGAATGAACAAACATAGATGGTCAAGCAAACATTTGACTATTTAAAAAAAAACAGAAAACCATTGCAGCATGGACTAAAGAGGTGAAGAAATTTAGAAAAGTTGTACATTACAGAGTCCCAAATGCTAGAAGGAGGTGAATTTGGAACCAGAATGTAAAATCTGGAAGTTTGGGGATGAAGAAAAACCAGAGAAGGTTGGATGAAGCTGGATAAATGATCAAAAGAAATGCGGCAGTGAATGTATAAAAGAATATTAGAGACAGAGAAACCTCCTGCAGAAGAAATGATAAAAAAGTAGTAACATAATCCGAAGTGGTCAATAAGGAAAACCAGAATATTAACTACAGATGTTTGAATACAGACATGCAAGCCCTTTATCAAATAAGACTAAAAAATATTTTTATTTATTGTGCAAATAGCCTGTGCTCATTAAAATTACCTGTAACCCTGAGGTGGACATTATGGGTTCTCCAGGCATTCAGCCTGTCTGCTTCAGGAGCGTAGCAGCGATAGTGCCCTGCTTGCTGGTACAAGACCGAGTGTATAGCCAAGGGTGTTCCTGGACCGAGAGGAGATACGTCCCCTGAAGGGCTGACTCGGCCCCAGCACCCTCTGGCTCCACCGCCTCCGCAATCCAGCTGTACAGCACCGCCGACAGACACCTCCATTGCAGCTTCTGTACTCCCTCCTGGGTCTAAATCTGCTTCCTCTCCATCTATTTTACCATAAGAGAAGTTAATAGCTTTCAGGAAAAAAATTCATCTATTACATTTAATATATTAATATATTCAATATATGTTTAATATATTATTAAGATCTATTTTAAGAGTGATTAAAAAAAGAAAAAAAAATCAATGATCATTATAAATGAAGTTGTACACATCACCAAGAGTTATTATTATTTTTACTATCGATATTAATTTGTAATAATCCAAATTCCATTTGGAATTATTTTCATTGTTTTTTGTTATGAAGCCGGTAGTTAGAGAATGCTTAAAATCAGTTTCCTCATGTTAGTAAAAACATGATGAAACTGAATTAATGATTAACCAGTTGATAATCATTTAGAACTAATATTTCATTTTAGCCTGGGGAAGCTCCAAGAACAACCAAAGAGGTGAGTACATATTTGAGTCTATCATAAGGTCTGATCTTGATATATTAAACAGGGGGAATAGGTCAACCTTCTGTAATAGGTTGAGGTCAGAGGTGATAGACATAACAATAGCATCTAACGAGGTAAGTACCTACATCAAACACTGGCATGTCTCTGGAGAGGAGACATGCTCAGATCATAAATATATCCTATTTGACCTCTGCGTTAGTGATCCCCAGACCTTACTGTACAGAAACCCCAGGCGCACGGACTGGGGGTTCTTCAGCAGCAGTCTGGAGGAGAACCTTAAAAGCTGCCCTAAGGGCATCAAGAACACATGGCAGCTGGAATCCCTTAATGATGCTTTGACAAAAGCCATTATGGATGCCTATGCCAGCAGTAATCGTGTGTGCTGTGTCAGTTCCAACAGGAAAACCTCCTGGTGGAATGACAACTTGAATAAGCTAAGGAATGGCACCAGGAAGCTATTCAATGCTGCTAAAAGAACGGGTAAGTGGGAGACCTATAGAGCGTCTCTCACTGAGTACCACAAACAGGTAAGGAAGGCCAAAAGACAGGCATGGAGGAAGTACTGCAGCGATGTGGACAATATTCCTGCTGCCTGTCGCATCAAAAAGATAATGTCCAGGGATGTGGGACATACAGTCTTGGGAACGCTCAGGACAAGGAGTGGATACACGCGGAATGAGGAGGAAACCCTGAGGGAGTTGGCTGATTGTCACTTTCCGGGGTGCGAATCCCATTTGGCGAGTGAGGTAGCGCCGGATGAACACATCTTAGGAACGGGTGGTGTACATCTGGCAAAGGCTAGGGAGATCATAAACATGAGCTCCCTCAAATGGGCTATTGACTCATTCGAGCCCTATAAATCGGGGGGGCCCTGATGGTGTCTTGCCGGTCCTGTTGAAACAGGGATTTACGGCAATCAGGACTTACCTGCTCGAACTTTTGAGAGGAAGCCTAGCATTTGGATATATTCCTCAGAAGTGGAGAACGTCCAGACTATGTTACCTCTCAAAACCTGGCAAGGAGTCATATGATGACCCCAAAGCATTCAGACCAATTAGTCTGTCATCATTCTTGATGAAGACGCTAGAAAAGATCTTAGATAGATACATCAGGAACAGTGCGTTGGTAGCAAATCCAATACACCCGCTTCAATTCGCATACCAAGCAGGGAAATCCTGTGAGGTTGCTCTTTTTAACCTGGTTACAAGATTGGAGAGATCCATGAAACAGGGCGAAACTACAGTAGGCATCTTTGTAGATATAGAAGGTGCCTTTGACAGAACACCTTACAGCACCATAAGTAGGGCGCTGGGGAGCAAAGAGATCGAGCCTGTTGTCTGCAGGTGGATTAATTCCATGCTGGAGCAGAGAGCTCTTACATCTGAACTAGGTACCACCAAACTGTGGATCAAGCCCAGAGGAGGCTGCCCGCAGGGAGGTGTACTTTCACCACTGCTCTGGTGTTTGGTGGCGGACTCACTTCTGTCAGCAATCAATGGAGCAGGCTTCTATGCACAGGGGTACGCGGATGATGTAGCCATCCTTGTGGGAGGCAGACATCACTGTGTTATCTCTGACCTGCTTAAGACAGTGACGAATATTCTGGCGCGCTGGTGCTTGGATAATGGTCTGAGCATCAACCCGCGTAAGATAAACGTTCTGGCCTTTACAAGAAAGCGCAAGGTGGTCATAAGACTGCCAATGCTCAATGGGATCCAGTTATGTTGGAACAGCGCGGTTAAATATCTTGGGCTGACGCTGGACGATAAACTGAGATGGAGACAACACGTGGATAACACGACAAACAAAGCCATTAGATGCCTGTGGGCTTGCAAAAGGGCAGTGGGAAAGTCATGGGGCTTGAAGCCGAAAATGATCTATTGGCTGTATGTCACGGCCATTAGACCCATTGTGACTTATGCAGCCCTGGTGTGGTGGCAAGGCGCAGGTAAAAGTGGATCCAGACTTAAGATGAAGAAGCTACAGAGATTGGCCTGTCTAATGATGACGGGTGCGATGAGGACGACTCCTACTGCTACAATGGAGGTGGTGCTTGGGCTCAGGCCATTGGTGCTGGAGCTTGAGTACCAGGCCTTGATCTCCATGTACAGGCTGCTCAAACAGAACATAATCCCTGGGGTATGTGATTTGTGTGGCTCGAGGGAACTGTTCACTAAAATTGAGGCAGATTGCATCTTAGCAATGCGGTCTGATCTTCAGGTTGGCACCGTGATGTCGCCTAAGTATATGGTCAATATTGACACAACGAAAAGGCACAGGCCCTGCAACGGCATCAATTGCTATACGGATGGTTCTCTTACGGCTTCTGGTGCGGGAGCAGGGTTCTGGAGGAGGGACAAACCCAGGGAAGCAACTTGGATCTCCCTGGGGAGGTACTCCTCAGTATTTCAATCTGAAGTACTGGCCATTAATTACTGTGCACAGACACTGCTGGATGAGCGGATGTCAGGTAGAAGGATTACTTTCTTCACTGACAGCCAAGCTGCCATAGGTGCGATAAGTGGACACAGTACCAACTCACGGATTGTGTGGGACTGCTATGCAGCTCTTAACAAACTGGCTGAGAGTAACAGGGTTAGCATTGAGTGGGTTCCTGGACACCATGGTATCCCTGGCAATGAAGAGGCTGATAGGCTGGCTAGACTAGGATCGGATAGAGTACCGTGCAGTCCTGAACCGGTTTGCGGCATCGGACTCAGCTATGCAAAGCGCAGAATAAAGGACATCTACCTTCGAAGAATGAACCAGCATTGGTGCGGACTAGGTGGCTTAAGGCACTCTAAATTATTCCTTGACAGCTTCAATGAGAAGTTGAGCAAAGCTGCTCTGGAGCTGGGCAGGGAAGCATTAAAGACAATCATAGCGGTGATTACAGGGCATAGCAGGCTCAACGCCCACATGTTTAGGCTGGGACTGGCGGGTGTCCCCTCTTGCCGCTTTTGTCACACAGCGGACGAATCACCCTACCACATTGTCTGCCTATGTGATAGGTTTGCCGACCTAAGATTTGAAACCTTTGGTCTGGATAGAGTCACCGATCCCAGGCAGCACGAAACTATCAACCCAGCAAGCATACTGAAATTTGTGGGTTCGACTAATCTAAGATTTTAATAAATCGCATATAGATGGAGCGCACAATAGATCAGTCATGGTCGCGGTGCACTTAATGCCCACTGTTAATAAAAAAAAAAAAAAAAAAAAAAAAAAAAATATTTCATTTGATATATGTATTGGTAAAACTTTTATATTTGGTTACTTTGAATTAATGAAATTTTATTAAAAGTGGCTTAATAAATCATTTGATTTTTTAAAAGTAGTACATATTGTTCTTTTATTCCCAAATAATGTTCCCTCCACAACAGCATATATATATATGAATTTTATAATTCTTCATACCCATTCTTGCACATAAGTAAGTTAATAGTCCTACAGATGTAAGGATAAGAAAGTTTTATAAAAATTATTGATTTATAAACAAATTTTAGAATCCTGACTGTAAACACAAGTGAGAAGTAATAACAATTGATGTACCAACAAACAGGAGGATTTTTGAACTTCTCACCATCATACACAATACATTTATTATACTCACATCTAACATTTAAGAAATACCCAATGGATGAGTATGTTGACAGCAAATGACGTGTTGTACATTTGTACCAGCCACTATGTTCTCGTTTTATAGAGGTGAAATTCAAAAAGCCATCTCCAGACTGTTCAACTGGAGGAGCTCCATCATCTGAAAATAATTTTAAAAAATGTATTAAAAAAATAAAATTAATTTAATACTGATCAATAAAAAAATTACCAACGTAAAAATATAAAAATACAAAAAGTTTTTGGGGCAGTCAAGACTATTATAGAAGGCGGCATCACACCATCTTGCACATCTGACCTATTGCACATCCTGCAAAATAGGATCTTATTTAACATTTCTCTTCACAAAGAACCTTATCACTATCCATTATTACAAGCCTGCTTCTTCTTAGCATCCTGTTACATGCTTATCATCTAAAACCTCAGATTTCACATTGTCTGTGCATGAAGAGCGATGGTATAGCCAACAACAAACATTTTCTCCTCCAGTGGAAAAGGCAGATTGACTACTAAAGAATCCGTTATATCTTTAATAACAATTGCCTTCTATATGGCTAGTATCTCACACTATCCTGGGCATCACTCTGCCTGATGACCCTCCTACCAAAATTTTGATTGCAATCACTGTTTCTTGCTCTTCTTGAAGTGAAAATTTTTCAAATATGTACCTGTATTTGTCTGATACATTTTGACAAAATCAGTTCTTCTTCAACGTCTCAACCAAATGTGTCTGCAAATTCTGGTATATTCAGAGCAAAGAGACTATCAACAAATTAAATTGGTATGTAAGTTTGTGGTGACAAAATCACGAAAGTTAAACATCAACATTAAAACCAATTAGTGCTTGAGATCCCAGAATTTCGTACCAGGAGAATATCTGTAGAATTGGAGGGAAAAGAGGCAAACCCCTCCAGCAGATTAAGCAGCTATGTAAGGACTGAGAAGAATGGCTGATATTTGTCGAGGCTCTTCGACGCTAGGAATGATACAAGAGAAAGGCAAAGAAGAAAAGTATTCAAAGTGATGTTCATATTGTTAAAATTGTTTTCCAAATTGGTGCTTTAAATTATAACCCAATAAAATATCTAATCATATTTCTAAGTTGGTTAATAGCTGATGAATGTAATTTGTTACTATTCCATAATAAAAATTATTTTTTAATAAACCAATTTTTTTTAATGAGAAAAATTTAATTTATAATAACATTCGTCACATATGAAATTCAATATAAATATAAAAGTTTTTGAAATTTTCAAGTTCTTTCTAGAAGTTTCATTGCATTTTTAAACAATTTACTAGATTTTTAGTTTTGAAATTTTCAAAAACACCAGGAAAAAATAGAAAAAATAAATTGTTTAAAAACCTTTCTGCCAGACAGGTGTTGATGGAGGATTGGAATCAACATCACATTTCAGAGAAACAGGAATTCCTTCCCTCAAAGGAAATCCAAATCCAGGAACTCGGCTAATAGCAAAAGATGGTGTGACTGGAAGAAAAAAAGAATAAAAACATATTAATAACCAATAAATCTAAAATACACACAGATATGCAATTTTTATTTTATTTTGCTAAAACTAAAAAGGTATAATCAATCTGAAGGAATATATCATAAAAACAAAATTAGTTACCACTTCAGTCTAAAGAAAGATGATAGTGACAAATCATTTTTCTCAATATCCAGTACCACTACAACCCTTGAAGGGTCTGGGATTCATTACATGGTAGAGACTGTCCTGTTTCTAGGACAACAGTTGTGCTGGGAGATGATTTGCTCCAGATCACACTCAACTTCCAGATTTTTACCTATTATTTTGGGTACCCTATTTGTTCAAATTTCCAGGAATCAACATTTTCCTCTTTATGTTGAATTATAATTATCCTCAATACAGTTAATAAATTAACCATTATTCAGAAACAGTTATTATGGAAAATTAACAACAAAAAAAATGATTAAATTTATCTTTCAACACAGATGCATGGTTGTACAAAATTGTTTTCTTCATTCAAAAATCCAGCAGATGATCACTACCTCCATATTTATAAATAAATCCAAGATTTATAGGTGATTGAATCTTGAGATAAGAATTATAAGATCAATGAGTCAATGAGTACAAAATATAGAAATCAGTCCCAGAAAATTTTCTGTTTCAGTCGGAATAACTTAAATTTGTAGTCTCTTATCCGTTGAAAGAGTCAATGTTCCTTTATAATTAGTTTTTCTAAACAGTAATAGTAGTCAACATTTTTATTTTATGCATTCTATCTTCTATATAAAGATAAAGGAAGTATGTGGGCAATGTATTAAATAAATACATCAGCTATGAAACAGTGATGGATTAACATTGGGCCCCCTCCCTCAACAGCCCTGAAGAAAAGCTGCAATGTAGGTCGAAATGTTGGCTATTTAATAAACATTTCTCCATATCTATGAGAAATTTATTGATCTCCACCTGGACCATTTTATTCCACATATTAAATTAATAGTATGGCAACAAAAGCTGATTAATTTTTTATATTTATATATTATTGTAACATAAGAGGTTATACCTCTTTGGCCATAACTAATGAATTAACAGCTGGTAGATAAATGACTGATCTGTTGTCTTACATGCATGTTAAAGGTGGTAGTCAATTAGCGGGCCCACATTAAATGTTTGCAATGAGATATGCGCAACTATATGTTGTAGATATGCATGCTTTTGTATATTAATTATTTGTTATGTTATTGTTTAATTCCATTTCCTGTTCCATTTGCTTAAGCCTATTTATTTATCATTGCATGTTTTAATTTATATAGTGCACTCCTTAAATGTCAATAACTAGTTATAGAGTATTTGATTATTTGTTTGATGCAAGCCAATGTCAACAAAAGTAAAAATATGTAATTTAATTAAATGATGTTCAGTTGTTTTTCTTTATTTATATCCTTCATATATACACCACGAGGATACAGAGGTTTAATCTTTGTGTGATATATGATTTTATGATCTTAGTATTATTACTACATTAAGGGTATAACAATAATAATGGGGTGTATAAAAAAAAATGACCGTTTTTTAACCAAATATTTGTATGATGGCAACTAACAGTATCTTTCGATACACCACACTCCCTGGCAAGTTTGCGAGTACTTGTGGACGGATTTGACTTAACAGCTTCCTTCAGAACCTCATCAATATCCATTGATGGTCGCCCAGAGCCCTTCTTCCTTTTCATTGTCGTTTCTCCACTGCAAAATTTTTCAAACCAATGCCGTGCAGTGTGCTGGTCCAAGACACCTTCATATTTAATAATTTCACGAGTTGCTTTAGCGGCTGTGAAATTTTTTTTCCAGTAATGTCTTAAAATAACGAGAATTCCGTAGGACACTGCCATGTTTCTTCATTGAAATAAATAACTAAACTGAGGCTTTTTTTGAAAAAGTCCAGTGTAAGTGAACAAGTTTAGAGAATGCTCTAAAGGGATTATTAAGTATTGGTAAATAATAAATAACATTAAAATATTTCAGACTTTTGAACTCAGGAATTTGATAAACAGGCTTTTTTTTGGTACACTCTATTATTAACTTTTGATATTTTTTTCTGATCTTTCTGTAATTAAAATGTTAAAATATATATCCCAATAGAATGATATTAAAAATGAGACTATTTAGAAGTACCAATTAACAGGGATTAGTAAGGTTTTAAAAAGGTACAGTATTAGGAATATTAGAGAGAATGACTTCTTTCACTAAGGATTCAACAAAGAACAAAGTAACTTCTTCAGCAAGAATGACAATGGACTGATCCATCTAAGGAATGTGGAATGTGTTTCTCATTACTTCTACAAGACAATACTTTTCCACCACAATTGTGCTTTTATAAGCATTGTACTTCAATAATGATTTTCTTCTCTTTTTTTAATCCATTAAACCTTTCTCTTTACACTTTCATGTTCACATATTTACCAAAATCCTTCAGTCTCTTTTGTTTTAGGAACGTCACTTAATTTTAATAGTTGAAAAATAATGGTATTTAATTATTTAGTAATCATCTGTTTATAAAGATCTATAATATTTTTTCAAAATGTTTTTGGAGTTCATTTTTAATTCAAAACCAAAAAAGTGCCAGGTTTATTAAAAAACTTTTAATAAAAAAGAGAATATTGTAATACGTAATATTAGAATAATGTGGATTTTTGTAATAAGTATACTGCTTCAATAACCTATACATATGTCTCATATTATCATATACTATTCATTAATGATCACTGTAGTGATTGGAAAGTAACTAATAATTTAATTTAATTTTATTAAATAATTAAAAACAGTTACTTTTTAACCAGAAAAAGTAACTGGTATACCTACAGGATATAAGACCTAAATATATTATATCTTTACAACAATAAATTATACTTTTTACTACGAGTTAAACAAACTTCCATACTTTATCTACAAGTTTCATAGAATCATTGAGATTGTTATTTATGAAAAAAACTTTTATTATAACAGGATACTGTGAGGTTCCAAGATTAACTTCTAGGGACAAATTAAGTGATGGATTTGTTTTAAATCATTTGATAAAAAAAAAAATATTGCTGGTTAATAATGACGGTTGTTTGCTTAAACACTTTAAATTTTCTTTTGATTATTAAAACTTGGAATAAAGGTCCGCTATTGTATTATCAGAGTTGTTTATTATTAACATACAATCCAGTTTAGATTGTTCTCTCACTGAGTTGGGGTTCTCTTATATCTATTTATTTTAACAATTCCGATATTTTCGATTATAATATATTGTTGAGGTTCAAAATAGGTTAGAAATAAATAAAAAAATTATCGATAGTTATTATCAATCGGACGATCGTAAAGTTGATATCGATTACTGAGCAATTTGTTTGAGTAAATAAAAACAATTCCAAAAACTTATATAATAAATTTTTATTAAATTAATATTTGATTTTTTAAATAAAAAACACAATTTTTTTAAGTAAAGTTAATTTTCATATTGATTCAAATGGCATTGCTGCTCCCTACCGGCGTCTTTCCGCCATATTTCACCCACTCTGTCATGGCGCGTCCTAGGGACGGGACCTCTCCATTTATAACTCTGTCATGGCGCGTCCTAGGGACGGGACCTCTCCATTTATAACTCTCTTTTGGCGCGTCCAAGGGACGACACCTCTCTGGTTCAGCGCCTCCTAAAGACAGGACTTCTCCATTCAACCCACTCTGGTTTGGTGCGTCTTAAGGACAGGACATCTCCATTTATGCCACGCTGGTGAGAAGAGCGTCCAGGGAAGAAGACCTTCTAGTTTCTCATCATTGTTCGAGTACAGAGTGTTTAGAAGACAGCATCTTCTAGTTATTAAGAAGAACGTTATATCATGTGTTGATTCGGAGGGAGCGTCAAGACGAAGATTGGTACATACATCTGTGAGTTTTACTTTATTTGAATCGTTTTACTATAAGAATTGTGTTTGTAAATTAAAATTTGTTCTAATTATCCCGACGTTTAAATTAATTATCATTGAACCACGGAGATCAAATATTGTATTATTTTGTTTTGTTTTCTTTATAATAATTTAAATTTTGTAATAAAATAAAATTAACGTTGATTTTTAATTAACTAGCTATCCATAATATCACATTATATATCTTCAATTTTATTAAAATATTAAATTCTTAACATTTGGCGCCCAACGTATAGGCAATGATAATTCGGGAGAATAATCAGAATTAATAAGTAAATAAACAATTGTAATATATAAAATTGCGTCAGCGGCAACGTTTCGTAACAGTAGAACCGGTAAAAATATTAAAAATAGGTTTAAATATAAAGGTTTTATTAATTATAATACCATATTGATTAACTAATTATTTTTAAAATATTAATTTAATTTCAAAATTAAAGATGTCTAAAAATGGTGATAGGATTGACGATTTAGTTGAATATAATAGTCAAGTTGAAATGTTGGAAGAGTGCCATAAAGCAGTGGAAAATGAGTCATCAATTTTCAGGGAATCACAGATCGCTGCCGGAAGTCAAAGCGTATTGGATTTAAGAACCGGTCAGGGATTCGCCGGAAACGAGCAAAACGTGGCCAGCAAAGAATGCGCGGGAAATACGTCTGAGCCAAACATAATGTTTGATTTATTAAAAATGATGAAAGAGAATAATGAGAAAATAGATAAAATGAGAGAAGAGAATAATGAGAAAATAGATAAAATGAGAGAAGAGAATAATGAGAAAATAGATAAAATGAGAGAAGAGAGTAATGAGAATAAGGAAATATTTCGAACAGAAATTTCTGAATTAAAAACAGAAATAATTAATTCGATTAAACAGGTATTTGACGACAGGATTTCGAGTTTGGAGGTTAAAGTAACGGATCTTACCGATGAGAAGGTTACAAAGTTAACAAATGCTGTAGATCAACAAAATGATTTATGTTGTGCTCAACTTGATATGAATATAAAAAATACGGACAATGTTATTATTCCTTTTGAAACAAATGAAGAAGAGGCTTATGCTGTCGATGATATTAATAAAAATTCAAATGAACTTTTTGCCAATGATGAAGAAATTGATAAGGAAACCACTATTAAAGAGAAGAAGAAATCCAAACAGACTTTTTCAGATGATGATAATTCAACAATTAAAAAATTTGTAATTGATGATGAAACAAGAGATAACCAGTGTTTTAATGAGAAAATGGAATTTAATGATTTTTCATCAGAGGATGAACTTAAAAATAATTTGGAGAAGAGTTTGATAAAAAACCAACCTGATTGTGATTATGAAATTGATTATGGTGATGATAAGAAAGCTACCAATGACAATTGTTATGATGTAGTTGATGTTTGGGGCATTGATAAACCAAACAAAACAAATGAAGATAATATTGATGAGCCCAATACTACCGTGAAAAATAAGTATTTAGACAGTGATATTTATGATGCTGAAGTATCTTCTGATGAAGGCCAAATAAAAATTAGTAATCATGAGATGGAAGAAAATTTTGACCATTCTGAAAGCAAAAATAAAGAAAGAAAGGATAAAGCTAAGAGAAATAATTTACAAAGAAAAACCAAGAAAACAGCCAGTAAATATTATAGTGGGATAAAATGTTGGAAAAGAACTGCAGACATCCGAAACTACCTGCGGGGAAAGGTTAAGGAAAAATGTTGAATTTCAAGCTGGTTGGAATTTAAGGAACTTGATAGGATTACAGAATGACTAAATCGCAATAAAATCTTTGTTTAAATTTGTTCACTCCTGCTACTAAATCTAACAAAACTAATAATTATTATATATAAAACCAAAAATTAATGTAAATTCAATAATTCATAAAGAATCCGGAAAATAAACATTTTTTTTTATTATTTTTTTTTATAAGACAGGCGAATGTTGAGGTTCAAAATAGGTTAGAAATAAATAAAAAAATTATCGATAGTTATTATCAATCGGACGATCGTAAAGTTGATATCGATTACTGAGCAATTTGTTTGAGTAAATAAAAACAATTCCAAAAACTTATATAATAAATTTTTATTAAATTAATATTTGATTTTTTAAATAAAAAACACAATTTTTTTAAGTAAAGTTAATTTTCATATTGATTCAAATGGCATTGCTGCTCCCTACCGGCGTCTTTCCGCCATATTTCACCCACTCTGTCATGGCGCGTCCTAGGGACGGGACCTCTCCATTTATAACTCTGTCATGGCGCGTCCTAGGGACGGGACCTCTCCATTTATAACTCTCTTTTGGCGCGTCCAAGGGACGACACCTCTCTGGTTCAGCGCCTCCTAAAGACAGGACTTCTCCATTCAACCCACTCTGGTTTGGTGCGTCTTAAGGACAGGACATCTCCATTTATGCCACGCTGGTGAGAAGAGCGTCCAGGGAAGAAGACCTTCTAGTTTCTCATCATTGTTCGAGTACAGAGTGTTTAGAAGACAGCATCTTCTAGTTATTAAGAAGAACGTTATATCATGTGTTGATTCGGAGGGAGCGTCAAGACGAAGATTGGTACATACATCTGTGAGTTTTACTTTATTTGAATCGTTTTACTATAAGAATTGTGTTTGTAAATTAAAATTTGTTCTAATTATCCCGACGTTTAAATTAATTATCATTGAACCACGGAGATCAAATATTGTATTATTTTGTTTTGTTTTCTTTATAATAATTTAAATTTTGTAATAAAATAAAATTAACGTTGATTTTTAATTAACTAGCTATCCATAATATCACATTATATATCTTCAATTTTATTAAAATATTAAATTCTTAACAATATATTATTGGGTTTTCTAATTCTCTAATGTCAAATTTACTATGAACATTTTGTTAAAGGATGAGAATTTCAAACTAATTATTAGTTATAAAATTCTGCAGTATTTCTAACTTTTTAATAGTACAATTTCTTAGTGATTTCAGCATTGTATACCAAAGCTATTTAACTAATTAAATTTATACATTTATGATGTATGTTTTTATAGTTTTATTGGTATTTTTTATATATAAAAATTTGTATTGGTTCATTTCCATGAATAAGCCTGAATGCTATCTGTTTATGCCTAAAAATTACTAGTTGTTAAATCCATTTCTGTGCTTTATCATGCAGTTAAAAGCCCAGGCCTTTGAATAGACTTAAAAAAAAAAACGAGCGGTTGAACCTCCAGCTACAATTAAACCTCTAATTGGTTGGCCGACTAGCAAGTGAAAAAAAAGAACACTAAATACTTTGTTAGGACCAAGCAGAGCTGCCCCTGGGACTGATTGGTGTAGGGCACAATTCTATGATCACTTGACCAATGACTTCTGACAGATAATAATTCTAAAGGATACTTAACTGTTATGCAAGAATTGGTGTATTAGTTGTTTGCAATGATTAGTATTTTAAAGTAACAGATATAGGAAAATATATTTTTTTCTAGACTATCATTGATAAAAATTTTAATCAATATGATTAAAAAAGATTTAAAGTTTGTGTTGAGCATACTGTTGTTTTTACACTGTTTGATAATAAATAATTAAAGCTTTCATTGTAATATTTGTAATTAGCACATCATTATAAATAATTTCTCACTAAAAAAATATTCGTAAAATATTTTAAAGGAATTGTAATAGATTTCCAAGGGGTCTGATTTCATCACATTAATCATTAATTTTTTTTAATATGGGGATTATCCTTAAGCTTTTTAATAGTTAATTTATAGTAATTTAATAAAATAAAATGGTTCACTGGATATATCTATCTGGATTTAACCTAACCTGTAACCACTATGACCCATGAACGAGTCTGGGGTTCAGTACATGGTAGAGACTACTGTTTCATGGACAACGGTTCTGTAAGGAGGTGACTTTTACTAGGTCACACTCAATTGCCAGATTCTTCCCTCTTATTTTAGGTACCCACTTTCTAGATGCTGGATGAGCCCCAAGTGGAGGGTCCTAGATCCCATAGGATCCATTTCCAGCTGCTAAAAGATTAAATAAAAGCCTTGCCTCCATGCGGGATTAGAACCAGGATTTCCGGTATGGCTACTCAGTGCTCTACCAGTGAGCCACCTCGTTTCTTATCTGGATTTAAGAGAGTAAAATGGTGATCTGCAGGGCAGTGAAATGAAGATGGCCTAAACATTATGTTGAAACGTAGGAACAAATAAAATAAGCCTAGCACTATAAATAATTTCAATGCAAGACAATTTGGAATGAAGGAATTACTAGAGTCACCCTAATTAAAATGTTTTGGTCACATAGTCAAAATGGAAGACCATAGGGACCCCGCTGAAAACTATAGACTACATCCCTGAGGGTAGAACATCCCTAGAACTAGAGAAGAATAGCAATCTCATGGTTAAACGCCCCAATACACAACGGTGTTGCAAAAGAAGAAGTAAAAAAAAAGAAAAATTGAACTCGAGAAAACCTAAAAAAATGATTTTTTATAATTATTGGTCAGCTGTTTTCAATTTTAAATATTTTTATTTTAATGACGAAAAGATATCCAGCCGGGATTCGAACCCGGAACCTCTATAAAAATAAAAATCCCGGAACCTAAAATAAAACCCGGAATCTAAAATAAAAATATTTAAAATTGAAAACAGCTGACCAATAATTATAAAAAATTATAAATAGTAAATATGACCTAAGTCAACAAGATCCAAAAATTAAAAGTAATCCTCAAAGAACATTCGTTCTTGTGTTTACATCGCAAAAAATTGCGAGATACGAGGACATGGGATCGGAAAAGATTTGTCCCTTGCCGGCTGGCGACCCTGGTGGCTCAATTGGTTGGAGCGCTGTCACGAAGAGACAGAGGTTCCGGATTCGAATCCCGGCCGGGAGCATATCTTTTCTCTTTAAAATAAAAAAAATGATTCATTTTTCATACAAAACTTCGACGAATACGGAGCATCGATTAGTGGCGCATGCGTGATCGAAAGTAGTATTAGTAGTACATATATCAAATCTTTTCTCTTCGAAACTATAATTTATCTTAAGTAATAAAATACTAAAACAATCAAAAGAGGACAATTCCCAATATACAATATATTTCATGCTTGGAAAATATTGAGGTTTAATGGTGTTCGCACCCGTCGTCAGTTCAGGTTCATAACCTATATAAAAGGTGGAAGGATTACGATCGAATTTAAAGCCAGGTTGAAGAGTTCCGCGATTGCCACGGGTTGAAGAATAGGTTATAATCTGCGGAATGATCAGATTTATTTATCATCAGATATATTACTTGTAAAAGAATGCATTTCCGATTGATTTATTCTTGATGGATCGACCAACTTGCAACAAATAGGTTTGAGCGCCAAACAGACCTAAGCACTTAAATATTATTGTTAGACTGTATCGTTACTCGTAAAGGTGTGCCGAGTTTTACTGCTTCTACTAATGCAGTAATGCAGAAAAGCGAGAATGGCTACTATAAAATCCAGGCGAATGATAATGGTGGAACCATTTGATTGCCTAGTTTAGGGCCCGGGGGTCAAATAGAGGTGTTTATGGTCACATTAACTCAACGATTCGGTTTTCTGTACGGATTTGTGGGATGTTAACTAAAGTATAGATTTTATTTTTCTTATTTAACGTTCTGATTATGCCTTTCAGTGTTCAGATGACTAAACACAGAATACATTAATATTTCTCTATTTCTCGTAAAATTTATCTCACTTGACTGATCTATGATATAAACCCTGAACAGCTATTGTATCTAGGCAGAATTCTTACTCTTGGCTACTAGTTTACTGTTATTAATTTTATAAATTTTCGGTGGTTCCGATCAGGACTCATTCTTTATACAAGATCTTATCACCTTTACTGTCTCTTCCTTAGGACGTCTCTTATTGACGAGATAGTTAATTAATAGCATAATAATAATAAGTAAACCCAATTATTGTCCTTTAAGTTATCCTTTAATTATGTACAATAAAAAGTAATAAATAAATCTTAGTTTTATTGGCAACAATGGAATACAAGCTCAAAGTCAAATGTGTATGTTATGAACCATTGATAATTAAAACATTTCATACTACAATATAGTCAGACATTTTACAAAACGTCTTATTGGAAAATCGGAGGAGAGGCCGGTGTGGTGTTTTAGGGAATATGGCGTTGTTTCTCAATGCGCGGCTGGCCCAAGGCGCCATCTACGCAGGTCTTTTTGAAAATTGTCAATCTATAACCTATCTTCAAATTATAAACATTTTATATTTATCAAACTATTTCTGTCTAAATGCAAGTTAATATTATATTCTGACAATTTACAAAACGATCTTTAAGGAAATCGGAAGCGGGGTGGAGATGTGGTAGGGAAAAGTAGACCAGGTAGAGGGGGAAAGAGCGTGATTGTTTTGAGGCGACTTCGGCGCAAGTCGTTTTGAAAATTGTTGAGATATAGAAGAGATATTATTTACCAATAGATAGGTGTTGATTTCCGAAATGTCCTTAGCTAAAAAATAGATGAAATTAATTAATGGTGGGATTATAACCCATGACTTTAGAGCAAATCTAGGTGGAAAAGTTTTTAAAATAGAGAACGTTATACCAACTAACAAAATTATAAGTTATCACTTATTCTGGTGTTATTCCTTATGTGGGTAGGAAATTCCTTGGAAGAATCTTAAGCTAAAAAATTAATTTTTCCATGTTTCCACATTTCAAGTATGCTCTTATTAGTATTCTTAATATAAAACAAGTATATTACTCACATTGTACATCCAGAAGTAAAGAAGCGTTGAGCGGAGCCGGCAGTGTGGGATGTGTGACAATGCAGGCTACGGTAGAGTTGTGGTAGGCCCTCCTCACTGAAGGGATGGTGGCTATGGCGGACGACACGGAGCCCCGGGGAGGTGCTGGGGTCGTCTGGAGGGCCAGGCCTGGAGCCGTGGAGCCAGCTGGGGGAACCAGGAGCCAATGGAGACCTGGGGACGGGGCTCCGCCCTCTACCAGGCACTCCACGCTCAGGGCGGAGTTCTCCTTTACCGGCACGAAGAGGTTACCGGGGTCCAGTCGTCTTTTATCGATCATCAGGTAAGGTGCCTTAGGAGGCTCTGGAAGGCAGAATTAAAAATAAGTGAAATAGCATATGGATAATTATAGTAATCAAATGTCATGGGCCATTTAAAAATATAAATACAGCATTCTCCACCTGTTACGGTAACTAACGTGACTTTTTTTCCCTAGCGATTTCTATTTTAATTTAAAAAAAAGTCATTCTAACCTCAGTTTTTATATGAATGGGAGTAAGGAAACCACCAAAAAAAGCACACACACAGTTACTCACCAAACGACAACTTGATGAGCCTCAAAGATAATGAAAATTGTTATGGCAAAATGTTATAGAGCAATAAAAAAAACATATGTTTCCAAGGATAGTCCAAGAGCACAACTTTTGGCATCTGCTCACTTAAAAATAATAGTGGAGGTGGAACGTTACACTAAATTGGTGAGTTCTTGCACTTATCCCATCATTTCATTGAATCAGTGTTGCCACAGGATCAATAACCTATTGAGTAATAAAAGCGAATCTTCTGTTTCTTGTTTTTATAATGGAGGTGGAACATTACACTAAGTTAGTGAGACATAGCACTTTTCCCACCAGCATTGCGACGGGATCAATAAGTAATGTGATGTAACTAATTGGAAAATGAGACATAGTTCTATATATTTGTAAAAGAGAAATGATAATCGGTAAAATTTATAAGAACAGCACCAAACTGTCCCTTTAGTTACTGTCCCACAGCTGCCGTAACTAATAGGACAAAATTATGACATCAGCTTTTGAAATCTGAGCACACGCTATTTCTGCCTCAGATATGCAGTTTAATCAGCAAGTTTAGTTCTTTGGAAATAAGCATTATTAACGGAGAAATGAGCATGACGGTGACAGTGACAATTCTTTTAAAAATGATCCTCATTTCAGTTGAATATATAATTTAATGTGTTAAAAGACAATGATTAATTTGATAGATTGGCTGTATCATGTATCACAATCTTGCAAGTTAATAACTTTTGTTGACATCTTTTGTTGGCAGGAGCATGAACTGCTACCCGCTATTTTCCTTTGCGGGTCTTAGATGGTGCCATCTACGTTAGTGACAAATTTACAAACAGGTTATCATAGATCTTTCTCTCGTTTCACAGCCATCCTGGAAGGTTTATATCAGCAGCTCCGGTGAATGAGTGGTTAAGTCGAATTTTGTCCAGATAGAGTTAACTGTATTGAGGGAACCTTGAAATGCTGCATTTAGTTTTTGGCTTGAAATGGAGTTATAATATTAGTAATAACTCCTTTTCTAGCCAATGCCTGTCTTAGTCTCTTATTCACTACTAAAATAAGGCGATTTCGCTTCCCTAAATACAAGAAACGTATTTTAGAGAAAATTAGAGCTAACCGCTTATTCAAGAGGATTGTAGATATATTCCTTATTTTCTTATTCTCAATGAGAAAATTGGCATCAAGATACTTTTAAATATTAAAGTGTTTTTTGTCATAATGATTCTTCACGCGACCTTTTCATAAATTAAAACTGAAATAAGTGCCAGGAATTTCCAAATTTGTCTATTCATAGCTTAGATAAAGTTTATTTGGTTTACAGGTCACATAAGTAACTTGCCGGCTAATTGATTTATGTAGTCTCGACACTCATTCCACATCACCTCATCTAAAGCACTACCAACTAGTGTACAGTTTTAATGATTTTTACTCTAGTTTCACCTCCCCCATGCCATCAACTTTGTCGGTTAATGTAGAAAGCTCAAATATATAAGCTCAGTGCAGTATGGTCTTGTGTATAAGCAGATGGTTTTACTTTCTGTGAACATTAACCATAAGTCCAAACTTAGCCCATAAGCATCAACTCAAGCACAACCATTAGACCTCCCTCTATGTAACTATCTCACCCGCATATGTTTAGAGTTGTATCATAATATTGTTGAACACCGTGTCAACGGTTGAAATTTACTATTAAATTCCCCGATGTTGCTGATATAAAATTTCAAAATATAATTTATAAAGGTCTCCAGATCTCTTTTAGGAAAACACTGTTTATCATCAATATTAAGGCTGCACCAGAGGAGCTAAGATTGAACCAGGGAAAAATCAAAAGGGCAGGAAAGTTCAAATATCTCGGTGAGTGGATAGAACCAAATGTTGGTGAGAAGGAAACCTTTTACTCGCGCTTGAATAAAATGGAGATGGCACACCAACTCACAAAGAATATTTACAACAAACGATTAATGTCCTTGAATGCAAAACTCAGGCATCATTGCACTGATGTACTACCGGAGGTCTTATATGCTGCAGAAAAATTGGAGGCGAAAGAAAGAAAGATCTTAAGGCAAATTCTTGGCCCAATTAAAGACCAAGGTGAATACAGAAGACTACATAACAGTGAGCTGTACACTCATTTTCCGAAAATTTCGAATGTTATGGAAAAAAGGAGAATATCATTAGTTTCTCTCATAACACTATTGGAAATGTGTTGGAGCCTTGAGATGCCCCAGCTACGTCTAAGAAAGTCCATCTCAAGAGGACTAGTTTACGGGCATCTTGTCTTTTTACTGTCCCATGTTACGGCCCCGTTTAGGGTTGTCCCCAGAAGAAAAGAATGATAGATATTCTTTTTCATTTCTAACGAGACACCTTTTTCTGGAGGACCGAGTTGAAGATCCTAATGATTTTCCTTCCTCGGGATATCTTCATCTCTTTGTCCTTGTCGAGTATCTCATTTATAGAGACACCTAAGTATTTGATGTCCTAGCTGCGTGATAGAGTCCAATCTTCAATCGACAATGACGTGCACAGAGAATTAATGGACATGTACTCTGTTTTCGCCTGATTTCTGACGAGATCCGATTTAGTGTGCTCTTCTAGCAGGTCCTAGTCTTCTGATGCCGAGTACCTGAAAATCTTCAAATTGAAAGGTGAATAAATAGTCATCCCCAATCTTCGCTCCAATGTACCTGCATTTTTCCTTCCACCTCTTGATTGCTTGTTGAATGAACAGGTTAAAGAGCGTAGGTTATAGTCAGCAACATTGTTTCAACCTTTTAGTGATAGGGAACGGCGGGGATACCCTATTTCCTATTTTTACTCTCGCTTTTGTTATCCCTGTCCTATTTAATGCTTCCCAAAGTTTAATTAGGGTTAGTGTGTCAATTGCTTTCTGCAAGTCAATAAAGGCTAAATATATTTTTTTATTATTTGTTTTTATTTATTGCATTTTTATTCATATATAAAATAATTATACACGAATAAAATCTGCCTTTTAAATCATCCAATATAAAAATAAAATACAACAATTATATAGAAAGTGGAACTATTCATTATTTTGCGATTAGTGTTTATGATGTTTCAGCACAATGAATTACTAAATAACAAGTAAGAGATACAGCCCGTACAGGCATCTGGTTAATTATTAAATCGTCTAGATGCAATAAAGCCAATCCTAAAGTAGTTAGGACACATCTGTTACGTTGCATCGTAAATTCCCGATGGGGGAGGTGGAGAAGTTATCAGGAACTGGGGCATGCACATCTAAGCATGAAGTTGTTTGGCAAACTGGGTTAGCTCCCAACTATTTGCAATGTAGATAAGTGTCTCATGAATCGCTTCCATTAATTCAGCCTTTCTTGAGAACTGGAACCATAAACTAATCAAAAACAATTTTCGAATAAATGACGGATAATTTTGGTAGCGTTATTGATCGAAAACCGTTTTTTTTTCATATGTCTATCTACAGATAATTTTGTAATTAATTTTAATAGTTTAACCATAAAACTGAGAGCGTTGGGCACCTGTGTTTCAGTGGTTAACAAAAAAACCTTCAATAGACAAGATTCCGAGCCTGAACGGCGTCAGGTATTCGTTTATGTATGTTAATTAAGGACTTAAAAGTTAAATTCAGGACTCCCATCGTCCCATTAGCCATAGCAGTATAAAGTGATATTTAATGAATAAAAAAGAACTGAGAGTGTCACTTCATAATAGTTTAAGGTATTATTTTAAATTTTTGTATGGTTGCTACGTAGATTGGGGTGCGCGATAGTCCAGTAGGGAAAGAACTATGCTATTAAACTTTAGCATTTAAAAATTTAATTGTAAAGATTTTTACAAAAAGTTAATAATCAAGTGTGTTAAATCAACCAAATTAAAACTATTGTTAAAACTATCAGCCTGCAACAGATAATCATTTAACCTGTATAAAGCCACTGATAGACTCTGTGAGATCTGCAGACACTCCTGAAGCTTACTTAGCTCCAGTTGGTATCTTTGATTGCGGAAAAACCTAGTGGTCACGTACATAACACCTCCCTGCCCAACTATTGTCCTAGAAACAGTAGAATCTCTACCACGAATTGAAACCAATACCCTTCACGGATTGTAGTGGTAAGGGTTTTTTTTTTGTATGTTTCTTGATTATAGTTGCTTTATAACTCCTTCTTAAAGCAGATAAAGATTAGGAAAAACAAAGAGATGACAAGTGGAGTTGATACTTATCACCTTTAAACTACGGGTTATTTAAAAGTACCAATATTTGACAAGCTATATTTTATCATTTGGAAGAAAGTGGTCCGGGTAGAGGTCACAATGAATTTCTCGTAGAATTTGAGAAAAACTTTATTGGTTAGCCAACGTTTCGACCTACTTTCTAGGTCTTCTTCAGGGCTATATCCAAAATACAGACAATATAAGAATAAAAATGGTACAAATATATTAAAACATATTAAATATAAATAAACAAAAGTAAGATGAATACAGGCAATAAAAATGATAAAGATGTACAGCAATTTAAATATGAAGGCTAAAATGTATGTGTGTAGACTATAAACAACGAAGTGGCAGAAAGATGCTGTATGACAAAATCTATTTTATTCTTCATGATGTAGGACTACCTTTTTGGCACTTCGTTGTTATACACTCGTACATTTTAACCTCCATATTTACTTTGCTGTGCATCTTTATCATTTTTATTGCCTGTATTCGCCTTACTTTTGTTTATTTATAATTAATATGTTTGTACCATTTTTATTCTTATATTGTCTGTATTTTGCATATAGCCCTGAAGAAGACCTACAAAGAAGGTCGAAACGTTGGCTAATCAATAAAGTTTTTCTCAAATTCTACGAGAAATTCATTGTGACCTCTACCCGGACCACTTTCTTTCACATATATTATCTAGGTCAACAATTATTATTCAATATATTTTATCATATTTTACGGAATCCATCTAAAATTTATATTATTCACAAATATACCAGAAAGCTGTGCCGAATAAAAATATACATAAAGTGATTTAAAATAAAATAACCATACTGTATGTAGAATAAAATCATTAAGGTACAATTTTACAAGCAATGGAACTGTTGTTCCCAGGTCTGTGGATAGCCCAACCAAGCTATTGTATCACAACATCCCAAGAATGGTCCAGTACATTGTATAGATAGTGCAGTTGCTAAGCCAGCGGTTGTGAAGGGATCTGGTTTGTCCGAGATGACGCTTAGCCATTATGAATAACCCCCTATTAATGATACTCACTTTAGGCAGGGGCGCTGGCATCTCCTTGAACCCTGCTTTGCCTTCTAGACTTAGGGGAGGAAGAAGCTTAGTTCAAAGTCGCCGAGAGCGTATGCAAATAAAATTACATGTTGTTTTTATTATTGGAATTTGGTTTCTCGATTTCCCCAAACTCCTTAACTCCTTTGATCTGAGAAGTCCCATTAATTTTTACATTTCCTTCTTTTTTTTCTTGATATTTCTTCTTCTTTTTCCAATTCTTATATTTTTACATTTCATTTCTTTATCATTTTATCTATTCTTTAGATTTTAAATTTTCTATTAGTCTTCGCAATTATAATAATATGTAATAATAATAATAATAATTAGATTGACAGTGAACTCTATGAACCGTTAAAGATGGGGCAACTGTTCGGCGAGACTGAAGGGTTTACCTTAGCCATACAGGACAAGGTAATTATAATTACTAAAATAGAGCCAAAAACTCAAAAAGAAACACTATTATTTATTATAATGCAATTGGGAAAAACCACAATGCAAAGCCTTATGTTTCAAAAATACACCTACTTACCAGTCGACGTTTCGCCTATTCAGGCATTATCAAGACACCAAAAACCCCAATAACCCCTTTTTGATTTTGGTGTCTTGATAATGCCTGAATAGGCGAAACGTCGACTGGTAAGTAGGTGTATTTTTGAAACATAAGGCTTTGCATTGTGGTTTTTCCCAATTGCATGATAATAAGTAATTATAATTATATTATATTATAAGGACAAGGAGCCTATTGAAAGCAAATTCTTGAGGAGAACCTGATAACGGATAAATGTCGCCTCTGTTCGAAAACTCATGAGTCCATACAGCATGTGGAAAATGACTGCGAAGCACTGGCTGAGACGGACTACATGATCAGGCATAATAATCTGGCGAAAATATAACACCAAAGTATATACGGGCTATTAGGACTGTTGGGCGGAGATGAGGTGCCTTACTATCGATATCAGCCGGAAAAACTTTTAGAAAATAATGAAATAAAAATTTACTGGGATGAGCCAATAATGACGGACCTAATTTCTATAGAGCAGAAATAGAAATGCTTGTTTCACATTGGGAGAAGTGTATTGAAAGTGAAGGATCCTACTTTGATTAATAAAAGTATTGTTTAATAATTTGTTTGCTAATAATTTAACCAGCTTCCATTGGAACTCCTGCTTTGCTCTCATTCCTGGGGAAGAAGCTTAGTTCGGGGACCCAGGCAAATTGTACATTATTTTTTATTTTATTTTTTTATCTAGACTTTATTTTATTATCATTTTTGCATTTATTTCCTTTGATTACCGCAAGTATATATTTGTCCACATGTATATATTTTATTACATTCACTTACTTTATTTTGTTTATATCATTTTTGTTTTGTTATGGAATGGTTGTAGCTACATAGCACCATTACTTATTGCCCACAAGTGGCAGATTGTAATGTTTTTAATAAAGTGTGTAATAATAATAAAAAAAAAATTTACACCTTCACTGAGATTTCATATGTTACAATCCAATACATTATTCATCAATCATTTAGAAAATTTTAATCTCAAAACTGAACATACTATTTCCGATCTTTTGTGACTTCTAAGGAATGTAGGTGATTGAATATACGGGATTCAAAGGTTGAAAGATTATTGGAATGACGAATGGAAGAAGGTATAGAGTTCATAAGAGACGGGGATCGGATAAGGAAAACTGCTGTTCGGTGGGATGCTGTACGTATTTAGATCTGAGAGCCGAGAACGGGTGTTCCGAGAGTGAACAATGGAATTGAAGGAGATCGAAAATGTATGATGGTCGGCGGGATTGGATAACTTGCTAAAGAAAGGAAGCTAGGAAGTACCTGCGGCGATAGGAAGGGTAAAGCCACTTCAACTCTTCGTAATATCGGGTGATACTGGCGTCTCTCGGGATCCTAAAGATGTAACGAACGAAGCAATTAATCAACCGTTTTAATTTTGCTTCGAGATTCCCTGACATCCCCATACACTGTACAGCTATCATCCAAATGAGGGAAAATTGAGGAAGTAACTAGAAGTCTACGGGTTTCAAAAGGGAAAGCAATTCAGACGCTTTAAGGTGGAGAAGGTGTGACGGGAGATTTCAGAAATACGGTTTTCCAGCATAGCGTTTGATAACAAATAATTCTAAGGTTGTTGACGGTTATAACATGTTTTATTTCTTTTATTTTTCTGCAATTCTTTTAATGTTCCCAATGCAATTTGTTTTTGTTTTTTTGAACACTTCCGACCTTAACAAACCATAAATTTCATCAATTCAGTTATTGTATTACATCCAGTTTCACCGTACATGATTAACAAAGTTGTCAAGTTTAAACATTTTATTATTATAATTATTTTCCTATTATTTATTTTTATCATTGTTGTAAAAGAAGAAAAATCTTTTTCAGGAGTAATATTCCATTCTTACGATACTATTACAATATGTTTGCATATACCCATGTTTAATTCGGTATTTACTACGCAGGTTGTCTACTTGGTCAAGGGACGTTACGTTGCGTCATTTCTACGTCCCGATCTCATCTGGATCGGATGTGCCATCCACCCCTTTCATCTCATCTATTCAAAAATACCCGTGACTTCTGCCATCTCTTTAATTTTTTGAAAATATCTAGCAATTTTCTTCCACCCTACATACATAGGGATTTCCATTTCCGTCAAAAAATATCTCTTAAAACTGCGTTGGCTTCTATCTGGTTACAGTTTTTTATAACAGCATGGAGTAGAATATTCGTTGAATGGATGTACAATATTTATGTTTTATTTCTTAGTTTGAGCACCCTTCCTTAACTTAAGACAGTACGGGTTTTGACTATGCTAATTATCACACATGTTAATATTTTCTAATGTATATCTTTTCAGAGTCTGCTATTTTCGAATTTTCACTGTGGCTCATACGTTCGGTCATGAATTCTTCCGAGATAAAAAAAGTGTAGTGCCCACTTCCGCTTCTCACTCGTACACTAAATCTTTGAAGTACGGGTAACTGTCTCATGTCATCAACTAAGGGAAATCGTTCTCGGAGAGGACCTTAAGTCCAGCTTCCCCTCAGCAATTTAGATCTTTTTGACTCAAATGCGGTGCAGTTAATAACAACATGCTCAGCGGATACCAGTCAATATCCTTTCCATAATCCAATCTAGTAGTGAGAAAGTATGTAAGTAAGAAAGTGATGTAGAATATCATTAACTCATCCAGGGACAGATGATCCTACATAAGAATTTTCTCAGGAGGCATATTTTCATTTCAAAATTTATGAGCTGCAAAACATTTCACTGTTGCGTCACTAATGAAGCTGGAAACCTGCGGAATAGATACCTCAAATTGTATTCCTACTTACATACTTACATAAGTGTGCTCAAGATGGCTGTACTCACCAAGAACGATGAGGTGCACCGGGGCCGAGTGGGGTCCGCAGGTCCAGAGCCCGGAGTCGGAGGGGCGTGCCCTGCTGATGACCATGGACCCCCTCTCGAGGCGGTACCTGGGTTCCTGGGCCGGCGGGTCTGGGCCGTGCCGCCAGTCCCCGGGGGGTCCATGGCACGGCAGCACAGCGCGACCGCCCTCCCTCACCCGCACCTCTGTAGGGCCTCCATCCCCAATCACCGCCTCTGCAACAGCAATGCATACATTAATATACACAGAATTATTAAATAATACACATAGCATGAAGCAAAAAGGTAAATAAAATATTAAAAATTTAGACAAGAAATAACAAGAATGCGATTATTCCATCTTCCAAAAACTACCATGAACTTTGCAGTTGTCAGACATAGGATCTATACGAGCAACAGTAATATTGCATCATAACAGAAGTTGAAGTACTATTCCCATTTTTAGAACATTATTACACTAAAAAAAAAGTTAATGAACATTTGGGCAAACTATGCAGGCTCTCTTCCTGGGGTACCCCATGCTACCAGGCGCATTCATAGATTACGAACAGTGGAACGAGCATCTGCTATATGTGACATTAAGAGTAAATATGGTAAGGGGCATAGGGCAGGTAGTGTAGAATGACCCTCAGGGTTTATTACCTTTACTCTCAGAGATAAAGGCAGTTGTTGGGAAGCGGCAGTCAACTCAAGATGAAGGAACTGGATGGAGCGATGGAAGAGAATCAGTAAGTCACAATAAATATAATGTTATTCAATAATTATTCTTATTTAATAAACAACTCCTGGTCAGTCAACCACGTTAACCTTTGGAGAAGAGAGAGATATGTCTCTTATTTAGTAAAGATATACAATTATTATCGAATAAGTATAACGATCTCAGGGTGGTATCCCATTTTAGTATTTAAATATATTCAGATTAAAGGATATGATTTTTCCTTCAGATCAAAGATGTGTGCTAGCATTCTGGCATCCCTTGTGGGGATTTTGAACAGATTGACGCGAGTTTGTTTATTTATTGATTACTTATAAATAGTATATATGAAATATTTGAATTAGTCTAAATATTTATCGTAATTATTTTTTTTTAATGTGTCTTCATTTGAAAAGTGTGATCTCTATAAAATAATCTCAGTGAAGTGTTTATTGATGAAATTAGTATTTTGGGAGACCGCTTTGTTGGCTGTAATCGTTTTTATTTAATCAAAATTATGCCAGGACCGAAAACGCAAAGAGGATTAGAGCACTATAGGTCTCGGAGAGGAGGTAAAGTCCACGAGATGGAAGAAAGAGGATTAAGGATGATGAGAATGAGTGAGAACTTAGAAAAATGCTGTAAATTAATAGAATCTCAATCTGAAAAGGTATTTTTTAAATTGAGGCCCGAAAGTGCTCCTGAAACGAGTGAACAAATACTAGATCTTGAAGCATTGCCGAAGGGAGTAAATGATTTGGCGGATTATAAATATCCTAATCATGAGGGGGAAGGCTGCATGAAAAAACAAAGATACAAGATAAAAGAAATATTCAATATAGAAGAACTAAAACAGCAAACAAATAAGCTATTAAAACTGATGGAAGAAATGGGCAGGGCAAACAAAATATATCAAAAAGTTAAGAAGCGGTGGAACAGATGACTCAGATGGCTGTGATAGACATCGTAAAAATGCTATAACCTCTAAAGCAGGAGATGTCATATCATATGAACCTTATGAAATTAGACTCCAAAACATGGACAATGCATATCGAATCACTCAAAATTTGTATAACAAGAAAGTTTGTCAATGCACTCAAAACTAAGACATTACAATACAGTCATAAAACCAGAATGCCTGAATGAATGGGGAGCAGAGTGGCTAAGTGATAGAATATTGTGTTGCAATGTGTTCTGGATTCAAATCCCGCAGCTGGCAAGACTTTTATTTAACTTGTTAGCAGCCGGGGATGGATTCTATGGTATCAAGATGTAAAATGGGCACCAAGAAAAAAGGGGGAGAATCTGACGGTGAGAATGATCAAGGGCAAATTACCTCTCTGCACAACCCTTGTCTAAGAAACTGTACAGTCTCTACTATGTACTGAACTTCAGATCTTTTCAAGGTTTGTAATAGTAATAATAATAATAATAATGTGTTAATTTATTCTGAGACAAGTCCCTGTAGAATTACAATATTGTAAGCTATTATGTCTTAGAGTGTAAAATAATTACATTTAATTAATTACTACAAGTAATTTAATAAGTGAGAAAGAATAAAAAAATATGAACAAACAAAAAAAATGTGAATTACCTACAATGACAGTATTTTAAGAACAGATTAGGAGTACAGAAAGAAGAAAAAATTAACAATAATTATATAAGAGAAACAATTTATGGTCACATATATATCTAATTTATGCCAAGAAAAAAAAAATGAAGAAAAATTAAACAATATTATCAGAGATTTACATTTCATCCCTTTTTGTCTTTTTTAATATCTCTCTATATGACATTAATAATACATATGTGCGTGCTTTAAATTCCACACACTCATATATCTGTGGTACCTGCGCATAGTGGGCTAAGTCGAATTTTGTGAATTACAAGCTATCTACTTAGAATCGTAATGTTTTTCTCTGTCCTTGTGTCTAACACGCTGAGTGTTCCGTCCATTGCAATGAAGGATATTCCTATGTGGATTGCGGGTTGATACTCCAATCTTGAACTTAAAATAAGTTCAGAAAAATTACGATTCTAAGTAGATAGCTTGAAAATAAAAAAAATCGACTTATCCCACTATGCAGAGGTGCCACAGATATATGAATACATAATAACATACACAAATGCACATAAAAAAACATCATTCATTCATTGAATAAAGAGGACATTAAGTCAAAACTGATCCCCTACTATTTTCGATTTTTTGGGAATTGTAGAGGTAATGGGTGCTGGAATATACGGGATTTGAAGGTTGGAAGATTATTGGAACGACGAATAGAAGAAGGTATAGAGTTCCAAAGGGAGGAGGATCGGATAAGGAAAGCTCTAAGCTCTAGGTTGTAGTGATAGAGGTTTTTTTTTCTCTTTGGATGAGAAATATTGATGTTTTTTCAGAGGAAGGGGATATAGAAAGCATTCGATTAAAAAAAAAGTCTAATTGCTAGCGGGATTTGAACCGTGGAACTTCGGCACTTCTGAGCCACTCCACTCCGTATATGAGATATATAATAAAGAGATGTTCTTCTTAAAAGTCAAGTCTTTTTTTTATTTAAACTTTAATCAATGCAGTGACTTTAACCACTTTAATCTCAAACCAATTTTATTAGTATAATTAATGACTTTTTCGGCTTTTAGAAAATGGGCACATGCTAAATGAATCCCATCGGCAGCCATTTTCCACCGCCTTCGGGAGTGAGAGTACAAGATGTGTGGAAGGAGGTAAGGTAATGCCTTCGCGATAAAATCTCATCGGTGCAATTTCTCAAACGTCACCTCTCTCCAAGGCACGATAACGGCACTTCTTCGCCTTTATCGTCTCAATTTACCAACGTTTTCATTCCCCCGTATCCACTTTCTCCTTCGCAACGGTATTTATTATTCTCTAATTCCAGGTTTAATATCCCACGCGAGGTGAGTTATCCCTTAGCCTTATTGGAACGGCAGCTACTATATATAGAGTGCTTGTGCTATATATAGAGCCCTTTGTCAATCGGATATCTAAACCTATCAGCCCCACCTCAGATAGATGTGTGCTGGGAGATTTCCATTATAGGATACCTAGAAGTTTTATTAGAAGCCGGAAGTATGGTATCGACATTTCTATCGTTTCAGAATAATTTATCAGGTTTATTAATTTTACACAATACAATTTTAACAATTATTTTTATCACGAAACGGCCTTTTAAGTCCATTCGAATATTACTACTATTTTCTCATTTTCGTCTTTCATTTCTTCCAGTATTTTCTCATCATTTCTGCCTGTCTTCGCTTTCTTTCTTCTGACCAGGCTGTACCCTTCTGTTTTTCTTTATTGTCCACAACAAAATTGAAATCATTTAATTTCTTTCTGCATTGTTCTCTATCTAGGCAGTCTTTGTCTCTTATTTTTTCTGCTTCCTTTCTCATTTGTTTTACACACCCTCCTATGCTCTTGTATTCACGGATTTTGTCAAGTATTTTCTTGTTAAGTCTCCTTTGGTTCATTCTTACCATGTGCTCTTAGAATCTTAGTTTTCTGATTCCAATTTCGGTTTCCAGGTCTTTCATCTCTCTGTGAATTTCCTTGTAAGGTCCTGGGTTCAAAGCAGACTTTTATTTGATTAATCTGGTATCGGTCGGAGATGTATCCTATGGGATATAGGATAGACTTGGGCTCACCCAGCCACTATAAAGTGGTTACCCAAAAACGGGAGAGATCTGACGGTTTTGCGCAATCTAGTAATCTACAAAATCGACTCACAATCCTCGTCCAAGAAATAATACGGTCTCTATCACGTATTGACCCTTGATGGATTTTAATGGCACAGGTTTATTTATATTTATAAATATCCCACAAAAGGATCTCGGGTTCAGTATATGGTTAATACTGCACTGTTTCTAAGACAATAGTTGTGCATTAAGGTCGTCCGAGATCACTCTGAAATGCCAGGTTTTTTCTTAGTTACGAGTACTCATTTTATAGAGGCAGGGTGAGCCCCTGGAGGGTCTACAGATTAAATAATGCGTTTGTCACAGCCGGAATTTTACTCGGGAACTTCTACATAGCAACTCAAGGCTATATCACTGAGCAACCCAACTCCCTATTAAAAAAAAAAAATAATATAACTGATTTGTATTATTATAATATTTAAAAACCTTTAAGATGGTTTGGATATGTCTTCAGAATGGAAAACAACATATTAAAACACAAGATAACTTACAAGGAATTAAAATCAAAATCCTTGTTTGAAACATTCATTTATGTTTTAATCGGTGAGTGTTAGAAAAATACGTTAAAATATCATTTGTAACATTATGCCACTCAAGTAATGGTTTATTATTAACATTTAATTTATTATTATATTAAATTCAATATTATTCGATAAGTTAATTTACTTAAGCCTCTGGTCTCTGGTGTTAATTAAACCTTCTTGGCCAAGATCTTTCGCCAAACTGCCAGAGTCCGACCAATTCCTCCACTAATTTGAATCCGATCCTGTTAATTGGATATTATTAAATAAATTTAATGAGGAAGTAATGCAAAACCTTATGCTAATTACTAATTAAATTAATAAATAGTATATTTATTAACATAAAATATAGTGTATAGTGCATAAATTAACATAATATAACTGATTTATTTGAAATTTTCTCTTCTGATAAACAGTGCTATTCCTATGGTTTTCTCATTCCAACTGTTTTCTTATTAGAAATCTTAACTATACGGAGAGTAAATTTAGGCTAAAACATGTCCTGGAATAACTATATGTTTCAAATCACTCGATAATCCTTCGGTATCATTAAAAAACAAAACAAAAAACCTGTACCACTACAACCCATGGAGAGTTTTCGGTTTATTACATGTACTGCTTCTTAAACGACTGTTGTGCAGGGAGGTGGTTTGTCCTAAATCACGCTCAAACGTCGGATTTCCACCCCTTATTTTGGTTAGCTACTTTATAGTGGCTGAGGGCCAGGAAGGTCCTAGATCCTATAGGCGAAACACCGGCCACATTAAATAAAAATCTGCGAGCGAGCGAGACTGCTGGATCTTCGGCACGGCAACGCAGCGCTCTACCATCGAGCCACTACGCTCCAACCGTATCATTAAAAAGTTTCACAATTTCGTGACTGTAAGCCCATAGTTTCGACAGCGTCTAGTTTCTTCCATCATATTCTTTATTTGGATTATGGTTGCTTAGTATATGGGAAACAGTCTGGGGTGCGAGAGATAAGACTGAAATGACAAATGAACTGTTCCGTTAGATTCATCTTCAATATTTCCAGTCACTCCCACATTTCCAGTCTCTGTGTAGGAATTATGGTGGAATAACCCAACATTCCGATGACAGTAGTTCCTAGTTGTCTACCTTAACGAATCTTTAAAAATAAGCAGCCTTCCAAAAAAAAACCTTTAACACTGCAAACCATGAAGGGTCTTAGGTTCAGTACGTGGTAGAGACTGTACTGTTTCTACAAGGTTAGATGTGATCTGTCCGAGATCACGGATGAGACAGGTTTTTCTCCCAATTAAGATTAGCCACTTTATAGAGGTCGGGTGAACAATATGAAGATCTGTAGATCCTCCAGGGTCCATCCGGGTCTGTTAAAAGATTAAATAATTTACCTACCATAGCCGGATTTGAACCCAGAATCTTCAGCATAGCAACTCAGTATACTACACACTGAGCTATCCAGTGTTAGGTGTTAGGACAGTGCACATGGACAATGTTAGCTCCATGGAGGGTGTTAGAACAGTGGTCCTGGACAGTGATCTCTTCGAACACCTGTATCAGAGGACCTACAGTAAATAATATACTTTCTGTACCCTAACTTTATTTAAGTTCCAAGACTTGTATACCCTTTCCCACAGACCTATTTCCTTTAAAAATCCTCTATAATCCCTGCCAGATTATTAAAAAATTCTTGCCCAATTCCATTGGTAAAGCTTGTTCCTAATTTCAGCCAAAACCAATAATTTTTCCACATTGTTAACCATCAATCTTCCTTAGATAATAGAAATAAATATAAGCCTATTAGTGCGAACATAGTGTATACGTTTACTAATTATTTGTAGTTTCAATACCTAGTTCATTCATTTCATCATAAGATATGCTTAAAAAGTAACTAGGTAAGAAAATTTTATTGAAAGATGAATTCATTACGTGTTTCATTGGTTTCAATGAAAAAGATATGTTCTTCTTACGTTGAAATATTGAATTATTAATATTATTGTATTGATGACCATTAAGATTAAAATACTTAGATACGATAATTATTCATTATATGCTGTTCTCATAAGTTCCATAGAATACTGTTACTGGAAAATGAATTAAACTACTCCTAAATTCAAGTTACTAATATTTATTAACAAAGTGACAAAAAGAATACATTGAAGTTACAAACATTTAAACTATTAAACTAATATAACTTTACAATAACAATATCCTAAATATTTATTATAACCTAGGCCTATTTAATTACTAAAATAATATAAAATATTACTACCACGAAATAGCTTAACTATATATTTACATAAATTTGTACAAATATAATAAAATTATGCTACAGCTTATAACAACAAATTAACACTTACAGTTCACTAATTAAAGTCCACCGACCATAAGAATCTCCAAATATTACACTGACACACAGTAACAAACAGAAACAGTTTTTTACACTCACAAACTGTCACAGTTCATTGATACACTCATTACTAGTTCATCACACTGCCTGGTTTACTATCTGACTGCCCCTCTCGCGCCGAGAGGGTGTTTAAATAGGCAAGGCCGAACATTCTAGACAGAACGGGAGTGGGGGAGGCCGTTCTAGTATCTTCGAGACGGTTCTTCTTAATCTCTTCCGCCAAAGGGCTTAAGACGTTAATCCCTTCCACCCGTATTTCGCTCTGTGACCGTAATAATACTATAAAAAATAGTACTAGGCATTAACTCAATACTTAGATAATGCTAATATAGATATTAGTACGCAACTTGTATAATTATGATTTATTTTTGTTTGATTTTCCGTAAGTTGGTAACAATAATAATTTAAATCGATGAATTGGAATCATTTAATAATGCTGGCTGTTTTCTTAGCCGTTTAACGTCACTTTATGGTGCTATGGCTAATCAGTATCCAGGTTTATTTAGAATAGGAATCTTTAAGCAGTACATGACACCGCACTGGGACATGATCGCCATTTTACATCTTCTCAAAGCCTCCTTAAAAAAAAAAAAAAGCATTACTACCCATGAAGAGTCTTGGTTTCAGTAAGTGGTAGAGACTATACTGTTTCAAAGACGACGGTAGTACTCGAATTTGTCCATGATCACGCTCGACCTGCAGATTTTCTTGCAATTAAGTGCACCCACTTTATGGAGGCTAGGCAAGCACCAGGAGTTGTTAACAGAATTTAAAAATAAGCAATGAAAAATTACTTAACTTTTTTTTCCATTTCTGCAGCCCTTATGTATGGTTAAGTCGAATTTAACCCAAAAAGAAATGATGGAAGCTGAAGAGTATCATTCTCGTAGTTTTTTTTGGGTTGAAATTGATTTATAATATAAGCAGTAACTCCTTTTCAAGCAAATGCCTCACTTGGCACTACGAAAATAACATGAAGTTATTGAAATGAGTTAAATTCTTTTCATATTATACTATTTATTATTATGTCACTTAGCTGTTAATAATTTAACACGTTTTAGTTTATGATATTATTTAAATAATTAAATATGTAACTAACTCATTATTCCCAAAATAAATAAATCACTTTTATCCATTCTGAAGGATGATAATAGTAAAAATTGCTTTATACTTGTTTAAAACAATCATTGCTTAAAACATGTTTTCTCCTAGTATATAATATACTGCAATGTTTGTCACAAATATTAAAATACATAATCTGTATCTAAGGTCATTCAGTACACTGAGTATTTATGGTTAAATCGCAATTAAGTATCATTAAATTCAATATAATTTCATTGTTTTAATTACACTGAGGATTCATATGTCCGATGTTAATTAAACCTTCCAATTCGAAGGTAGTAAATCCAATACATTTAATTGACTTTGGTTAAATTAAAATTAAATTCAATAGTGTATATATGTATATTTATAATGTTTTTATATATGTACTCGTATATATATATATATAAATATAATCCCTTGGATAAGGAAATAATAAAGACTGATTGTGTTTTTCTGAAAAAAACAAAAGTTTTATTTATAATACATATTTACAAGTCTTAAGTAATTACAATAATTTCCATCAAAACATTCAATCACCTATAAAACAAAAGAAAGATCATTTAAAGCCGTTACTTGGTGTTTCTTTGTATCTTTCAGGAGATTAGTTGTAATTTACCCAACACACAATATTATTTAAACAAATTATAACCGTCCCTTAAAACTGTAACCTCTCATATGTCTTTTATTTATATCAGCTGTTATATCAAGTTGGCTGTGTCGCTATCAGGGCAAATACAAAATTAAGAAAAACTTTCGTAAACACACACACACACACACACACATACATATATAAGAGCCGTTAAATGCACAAATTGATTAACTCCATAAAACAAAAAGTGGAAAAATGCGAGAAAAGAGTGTACATTGGTTTTTAAAATTCCCTTTATAATATAAATACAAATACATAATGTAGAATGCATAAATAAAGATGTAGCTTTCATAAAAAAATATATAAAATTAATAAGAAAGATTAGCCAAAAAGCTATAGTCAGAAATTTTACAGTTCTTATATGACCGGTGGAGTTAATCGATTTGGCAAGTGAAAAAAGTAATAAATTTAAACTCAGTGTTTAAATTTTCGTTTCTTATCACAGAAAAAGTTGATTATTAGATATTTTATTACAAGTTTTCTATAAAAATTAATATTAAAAGTTCTTTAATATTATATTATTATTTGTGATTAATTCGTCAGCAGTACAAATGATTTCTTCTTCAATAGCTGTATACAAGAATTCGTCATTTCCATTTCTTCGCAAGTTTTAAAGTAATCATGCTTAACAGGATGAATCAATTTCAGCAGATCCATAATTTTTTCTTTTTTCCTCATTTTCCCCTTGTTACAGATCTACCTTTAGGATATAATAAAGGCTGATCTACACTTTTCAAACTTTGCGGTCTATCTGCCCCAGATATCGTTATATTTTATTAATTTTATTGTATTAATATAAAAACTTATGACTATACCAAGTACTGCTCGACGTTTTCGCCTACTTCAACATTTACTGGACAAACGCTCTAAGCTCCCAATTAATTACAAAAGATTCATTTACATGACAGTTATCAGACCTATTTGGACATACGGAGTTGAGCTTTGGGGCTCTACTAAACCATCCAATTCATCTCGTATCCAATCCTTACAATCCAAAATCCTTCGTAAAATCCTCAATGCTCCTTATTATGATTTTTCAAAAAGAGGAGTTAGTCATATATATATATATATATATATGAAAGTATCTATAATGTTTCTTACTTGTAATACATGTATAAATATGTTAGGTATACATGCAGATATATGTCTCACTTAATGATATATACGCCTACTGCTGCATAAATATATTAAACTACTGCATAAATAAGTTCGTTGAAGAAAAAAAAAAATTTAGTTTAAAAATATTTCATAACGAGTTTCTTTTCTGATGATTAACCCCAAGCAAAATCTTAACCACTTAATATCTCATATACAGTATCGCTGCTTATTATGATTTTATCATAACTGATATCGAAAGTCATTATACCAGCCATCAGTTTATTATTAATTATACATACAATTTTAATAGTTTAATGCGAATATAGTATTCACGTTCAATATATTGAATTGAACTTCGTAATTCTATTATATAAAAGCGGATTCATAAAATAAAGGATACATGTATAATCCTGATCCTGTTTGAAAGCTGTAAATTAGTTAAGCGAAGCATATCACTGACGGTTTTACGTTATAGAGCATATTAGTCCCATCCAAACAGCATTAGCAAATAGTCTCATAGTCTAACATTAATTAGTGTTCATGTGGCTAACAGTACCGGTAAATCTCTATATGTGAATCATTAATCATGATTATATTGATTATTGTTATTAACAAAAATTATTTACATAATTTATATAAATATCTAACGGTGTTTTAAGGATATTACATGTACAGCAGAACGTCGATTATACGAACGAATGTCGTCGATTTTGGTTCGGATAAGCGAGATTCGTTGAAAAAAAAATCCCGAACCATCCACATATTTGTAAAATATATAAATATATATTTCATTGTATTAAACTTAAAAAATCATATTCTTCTTCACTTGGCAATCTGATCCATGGAGGACCTTGGCCTCGCCATTTTCCTCCACGCTGACCGATCTTCCGCGGTTCTTCTCCTTCTTCTCACAACCAGGAACCTAAGGTATGCCTCCAGATTGTCCAGCCATCGTAGTCTAGGCCTTCATCTTCCTCTTCCTCCATCTGGATGTCCGTCCATAATCAGCTTTGGGAGCTGATGTAAAAAATCGTAAATAAATTAAAAATATAAACGTCAATTCAAATATACGCACACAGCAGGATTTATCAATGTTGTGACACAAAGAAAGTTGTGATATTAGTTTGCTTTAATTTTGACTCCATCTTCACGGCAGTCTCTAAAGTCTCAAAATATTTTAAGTAAATTACAATAAATAAATTACATAATCTATTAATAGTCTTGGATGGACCCTGTGAGATCTACAGGCCTTAGGTTTTTTTTTCGAGACCTCGAGACCTTCTACTATAGAACTTTAGTGCTATTAATGGCTAGTTTCTCCACAAGTGTTTTTTTTTTCATGTCATTTGTTCATATTAGCAGATTTACTTGTTGTAATATTATTACAGTTGTAAATGACAATAACTTAATCTAAATAAAACAAATTTATGACTTTTGAAAAAGAGGAGTTAGTCAATTTGTGCAATGAACGACTTATATATATATATATATATGTATATATATATATATATATATATATATATATATATATATATATATGAAAAGTAGTACAAATAGGCGGGTTGAGCCGGAGCCGTGACCTTGAGGTCATTGTCTGCTGTAGCAGGGTCGTGGGCATGACCTTGAGATGACCTTGAGGGTGGGAGGGGTGTAAGGTATGGCGAGGGGGGTGTTGACCTTGAGGTATGTTCAGGTGTGCAAAGTAAGATTTGGCAACGTCGCAGATGAGATGTGGCAACACCGCAGTAGAAACTAGGTCACGGTTTGTTCTGAATGGATGACGCATGTCATTAATATGTCATTTTATGAATGGAAGTGTTGAATGGGCATGTGACGTCATCTTATGAATGGAAGACCTGAATGGTAGTGTGACGTAATTTGTCTTTATGAATGGGATGCTTTTGAGATTATGACTGAGACGGGAGTGTGATTTTGCTTTTATGACCAAACTAGATGCCTATCCTTCCATGACAAGCTCCATACACACTTGAATCCGCTAGTCTCTCAACTTGCTTCCCATACTATTCCTGATAACCCTTCGAGCCGTCTGAAAAGATGATGGCCTCGAGACCTTCTACTATAGAACTGTATTGAAGTACTACCGATGGGTAGTTTCTCCACAAATGTTTTTTGTTTTCATGTCATTTTTTCATATCAGCAAATTTACTTAATGTAATATTACAGTTGTAAATATCAATAAATTAATATTAAAAAAAACTATTTCCATTCCTATCATCCCTGTTTATAATGCTCTGAACTTATGTTTGGTACAGAATTATTGATAATTTTATTATGTTTTGTTTTATTTTCTCCCCTGATGATGGCTTTTAAATTATACTGAAACGTTGTCACAAAATAAAATGAATTCTTATTTACTTATGTAGAATTTATTTACTGCACCCCACAATCCATTTTCAATATTCTCCGAGAAATCATATAAGTGAAAAGGTATAAACAGAAGATATATTTTTGTGATTTTCCTATCTTCTCTTTTCAATATGCAAAAGAATAGTTCTGCAAATTATTTACACCATTAATACTTAAAAAAAAATAAGATATTGTATTTTCTAATGAAAACCTGTACCACTACAGGTTCATGGAGGGTCTTTGGAGCTCTGCAATGCTAACTGGACAACGATTTCACATGGAGGTGATTAGTCCTAGACAACACTCAACCGTCATGTCTTCCCACTTATTTTGGTTACCCACTTTACTGAGGCCTGGTTAACTGTTAACTAAATAAATCAATCAGCGCTATACCACTGAGCCACTCCGCTCCCTTATTTTCTTATCATATTTCGCTTAATCGAAAAAATAAACCTAGATCTAACACAGAAATATTCCTTAGAAATATTCCTAACGTTTTCTTTCAAAATTTTTTAAGGGAATAACGATGAAATAAAGATTATTCTGTTGCTATGATACTTGACTATATTTAGATAGAAGAAATACCGAATTTTTTTTCTCATTTGTTAACTGGTTTTCTGATGAAATAGTCAATTTAAAATAACAAAATTAATATAAGTGAATTTTGGGAAATATCAAAGAATCCTTAGCGCCAATGGTTGAAGAGTCTTACAGAGTTTAAAAATTGCAGAAAGAAGTTACAACTCCACCACGAAGCTAATTCACGTAAGTAAAAAAATTTTTAAATACAAAAAATAAAAATTGAAAGTGGTACAAAAAGTATGTATTAACACGCTTCATTTTTAAGTCAAAAAATTAAAATGTAAAAATAGTTACCCTGTCAATAAGTCAACTAGAGATGTGGAATGGTTATCCATTGGCTTAACCAAAACAGCTCTGAGTTTCATTTTAAACTAACATTTTACAGTTCACAGCTTTCAATTATGCTTTATTTTTTTAAATGCTATATTATACGAAAGAACATTAATTAAAGACTTTGATATATCAAATATAAATTTCCAAAAATTGTATGAAACATAGAAAACGGAACGCAAACCCTGGATGCCATAAAATATAAATATCCAAAAATTAGTTTTTTTTTTGGACACCTACAACCCCAAGATATAACCACCTGTTTTTGGCATTTGAACAGAAAATTATTTATGCATTAATTGGGCAATCAAATCTAATGTAGAACTGAGAAGAAAATGAGGGGAGGCAAGGAATATAGGTGGGAATCATGAACATGTGCTATTTATTGTACCGTCGGCATCATGAAAGGGAATGAATGTGTTTTGCATAAAGAACATTGTTGGTTTGCGAGAAGTATTTAGAAGGGTGTCCCCTATGGTCAGGTGACAGCAGAGATAAGAAAAGGCGGGGGTCATATCATATATTATTTATGAATAATATATTGAAGGTATAATAGATGAGTAAATTGGTAAACACAAGAACAGACCTCTGGAAAGGAACCTAATTAAGACTAAGGCATAGAAATAATAATTTGAGTAATCATCCTAAATGATAAAATGGCATCCTTAATATCAATCTAATATATTCAAAATATATTTAAGATTAGAAAAACATAGCACATGCATGAGCACGTCTTCATTAGACAGGTGGGGGAGATGAAAATGCATGGTCCTGTGTTCTTTGTAAAAACTTCATAGTAATGGCCAATGATTAAAGTTATAAAATATAAATCTCCAATTTTTTTTTTTAATTCATACAACCCTAAGATAAAACCACCTGTTTGTGTCATTAGTTATAAAATTCCAAAAATTAATTCCAAAAAATTATTATATCCAAGTATCCTAAACAGGCCTGTTTTTGGCATTTGAACAGAAAAGTATTCATGCATTAATTGATTAAATTTTCAACGGGAGTGAACAAAATATAGTTTTTTTGAAATATTAAATTTCATTATTATTTTAAATTATTAAATATGTATGGTGTAATGCTTTTTAATAAATTCTTCTATCGTCTCTAGTTTTAGCTCTTGGTGTAGTTGACTGTTTCGTACAAACCAAGACGCGTTCACTGCGACTATAAATTTCAAAAATTTAGTATTCTCATACAACCGGCCTGTTTTTGGCATTTGAACAGAAGTATTCATGCATTAATATTTTATAACTAATGGCACAAACAGGTGGTTTTATCTTAGGGTTGTATGAATTAAAAAAAAAAAAAATTGGAAAGTGTTGCATAGTATGATAACTAAGTTTTTTTTTCTTTGTTTCAAAATCTCCGTTTATTCATAAAATATTTCCATACAATATATATATATATATATAAGATACATAATAAGAGACCCATTATAATGATCGCTCTGTTTTGGTTTTGACCTCTTATAACTTCTCTCTCTCTAGATCCGCATAGAATTGCTTCTTATCTAAAACATCGGCATCGTCTGTTGGGGCGTATATTTGCACTATAAATAACACTTACTTTTCCTATTGATAGTTCCATGTTTGCCGCTATTATGTTTGAAGAGATTGGCTCCCAGTCTTCTACTTTGGCAAACAGCCTTTCAGACATGCCCATGCCTAGCTGTCCTTTCGAGCGCCGTGTCGTAACAGTTGCGTCTATCCTAATCCGATAGAACTTTGTGTAATTTGAATCGATGATTCTCTCCTACGCGTGATTAGACCACTAGAAGAGGCTCCATTCCCAGGGACAACGGGGTCCCACCGTTTATTAGGAGTTGGGATCCCTAGGTTGATTGTCTACTCCACGGCTTAGAGGTCCAGTGGTTTCATAGGGCTACACTGATTGCATTAGCAGGCCTTTCCTGCTACTGGATTCAGTGAAGCGAACCATCCACTATAAAAAATGGGTAACGAAGCCACAGCAGTACCTCAGGGGTGGCTTTGGAAATCTGCTTTCTCATAGGTAAGTATTTTCTTCTTCTTTTACTTCCTCCAAGTTCCTTTCTGCTTCGAGTTGCTCAACCCCTGAATCTGCATTTTTCTCTTTCCCTCCCCATCTAAGGCCCAAGGTAAGGCCATCTCAGAAGAATAAAGGGAGGAATTATATAAGGGAGAATTATGGGAAAATCTGATGGTTGAGGACAAATCATCTCCCTGCACAACCGTTGCCAAAGGAACAGTATATAGTCAACCATGTAGTGAACCCAAGACCCTTTATGGGTTGTAGTCGTATCGGTTAGGTTAATTCCTTACGTTTCGGTCAATACAACTAAAGTATGGATTTAGGAATTAGTATAAAATGATTGAATACATTTCTATAGGAATTTTAAAGTCGTTGAAACGGTGCAAAGTAAATCATCAAAAAAATAGTCTAATTCTTTTTAATGTAAGGAAAATATGAGTACACTTTCTGGGTTTAGTGTTAGGAAAATATGAGTACACTTTCTGGGTTTAGTGTAAGGAAAATATGAGTACACTTTCTGGGTTTAGTGCAAGAAAAAACAATAGCAAATAAAGGAATTATAATAAAAATTACTTCTGGAATTTTGAAACATAAACTACCAACTTATTAGGCCAAAGGGTAGGTTACAGCCTAAAGATATCGATTGCAAATGTATTGGATAGATTGAACATTGGTTGAGATAAGATTAAATGCTTATATATACAAATATATAAAAAAATATATTAATATATTAATAAAATATATTTGCAATCCGAGGTCTTCTTCGAGGTCTTGAGCCAGTAGGTCTGGCCTCCATTAACTTCCCTGGGTCTCGGTCCTGGCTCGTCCTTCATACGTGTCCGAACCATCTCAGTTGTCGCTTGTGCAAGGTATCCATTAATACAGGAATCTCTAGTTCTTCTCTAATAATTTTATTCCTTATACAGTCTCTTCTAGTTTTACCTGCTACTCTGCGTAGGTATTTCATGTCTACCGCAGTGATTCGGCTGATGTTCTTATCACTAGCAACCCAAATCTCACTTCCATACATCAGAGTAGGGAGAAATTTCGCTTTCAAAATATGGAGTTTGACTTTCTTGCTTCTTTCACGTTTATCTACAATGGTATTACAAATCTGGTAATAGACCTCATTTGCTTTCCTTATTTTGCTTAAAATTTCCTGTTCTATCTTTCTGGTATTGCTAATAACTGTTCTTAGTATAATCGTTAGCATTTTCCAACATTTCTCCTCTACAATAAAATCTTAAATTTCTTGCCTCTCCCCTGGAAACAATGAGTACTTTGCTCTCGGAATCTCTGGCTATACAGCCAAGGCTTAATCTGAGAATTCGACAACACGGTAGAAACCAGAAGAAATACGTGATGAATGGATTAATAATTTTAATTAAATTTAAAGAGTCATGAGAGTTTTCTCATGAATAATTATTTTAGTTTTAAATGAAGAAGGGGATGGATAGCTAATCAAGTAAAGTGCTGAGTTACTATTCTCTAGCTCCTGGGTTCGAGAAACTGGCTGAGGAAGCTAAGTTATCGTCTGAACGCTGTGTTTCGAATATTCGTTGCGGTTGCGGTTCGTTGCGGCGATTTCAGAATTTCGCCAACAACCACAACTGCAACCTCATCTATTGTTGGAGCGTTAAATTGGCGTTCGTGTATTATAGACATTGGCATGCGATTCAACTTAGTTTCGAATAACCGAACCAATGCATGATGTTCATGAAGTAGCTGCTGCTGATCTCGAAGAGTTCCTCTTCTCATTGCCGTATGGATTGTTTAGCACTGATCAAGTTGATTTTCCTCATTGCCCATGAAGTAGATTTGGAGGAATTTATGTTGTGCGTCTACAAGCGATCCAATTCGGTGCTGGATCGGGCTTTGGATCTGTAGAATCAATGACGAAATTAGAATCAATGATTTTATTTAATTTATTTAATCTTAATTTCTTTAATCTTTTATTACCTTGAATCTTGGATTGAATCCAAATTCATCAATAATATCTGCTCCAAATAATTGCACAACCCGAAATTAATGTTTGGATTGATTGTCGATGCGCATGCATTCACAAAGAACATAACCATTCACAATGTGCACTTCATCATACTGAACTCACCTCTATGAAATCACATTTCGCTTGTAATTTCCACAAAAAATCGTATCAAAACAATGTATTAAATCAAATTGAATTACAGTAACTGTCAAAAGCTGATAAAAAATTGATAAAATTTAAAAAGAATGCTGATAAACCGCAACGCAACGCACGTCTGCACAGCACAATAGTGTGCGATGGAAAGATTGTGCAAAAGAATCAGCTGTCAAAAGCAAAACAAAACAATTGTCGCAAAAAATTGTTCAAAGTAACCTAAACGTCATCTATCATGAAGATGGCGTCGTAAAATCGCTCCATACACAATGTATGGAAAAATGAATTTTCTTCATCACTTTTTTTTTCGGGAATTTTCTTGGGGATTCATCTTTTTTGGCCGTAGACCAGTCCGAATTGGTGAGAATCACCGAAATCGGTTCTTATTAGTAAGGCGTTCTTGAGTTATAAGTAAGGCCCGGATTTTTATGTTTTTGCATATTTTTTTTTATACTTTGTACATCACGTTTGAAGTTTTTAAAACGTGTTTTGGGCCAAAAGCATTCGATTAGGGCAAGTTTTATTTTGCATATTTGTGCATATTTGAAGGAAAATGCCTATTTTTGCATATTTGATCGTTTTTGCATATATTTAATGCATTTTGTTCTATTTTAGGTTTTATGTGTTGTCAGAAGTGTTCAGGTAATTTTTAAAAACGACGAATCAATAAAAACATTTAATTCAACTTAGGAAACAATTAATTGTAACATTTCTTTTTCTAGGAAGATTGGCCCTTCCCCTTTTTATGTTAAAATTCTTAAAATCCATTTCCACTTTTGGTTCTGCTGCTCTTCTATAACTAAAAATTGTGTTAGTTAGACTCGAAATATCGCACCGCTAACATCACGAAAGTTAAGGCTAAAGCTAGTGAACTTGTAACCAAATATTTACGCGAATTCCTTGACGAAACTTTTCTTAGTGATTCGTTAGTAACGCAGCATATCGAAACAACGAAACATAAAGAAAACCTACAAAGAATAAAACAATTCATTCAGACATTTATTTCTACATCATTTACATCAACTTCGACTTCCAGTAAGTCACAATTTTTCAATGGTTTGACTTGTGCTTTTATAAGCGCAGATATTCCAATTTATAAGATCAATAATTCTGAATTAAAAGAGTTTTTTGAAAGATATACCGGACTCAAAATGCTGGACAAAAGCACTATTCGAAATAATTATCTCCCTGATATTTACCAGGAGACCATAAATAAAATACGCAACCAATAAAAGACGTACCAATTTGGGTGTCCATAGATGAGACGACTGATTCTCTGGGAAGGTACGTGGCCAATGTTATTGTCGGAAAGCTGTCAGAAGACTTATCAAAACCCTTTCTTCTAAACATGAAGTTTTTGGACAAATGTCACCACGAAACCATAGCTAGATTTTTTTAATGATTCCATGACTTTTCTCTAGCCAAATGAAACTCTACACGAAAAAGTTTTTTTATTCACAACTGACACTGCTCCGTACATGGTTAAGGCTGCAAAGTCATTGAAAATATTCTACCCTAAAATGATTCACTTTACTTGCCTTGCCCCTGCATTTCATAGGGTCGCGGAAACTGTCAGAAATGAAGTTGAAGATGTAGACTTGCTGATTTCGAATGTCAAAAAACATTTTCTCAAAGTGCCAAGTCGGGTAAAATTATTGAAAGAAAATTACCCAGAATTAAATTTACCACCGGAACCAATAATCACAAGATGGGGAACCTGGCTAGATGTATCCCACAACTACTATCAACATTTTGATAAGATCAAAGACGTTCTTTCCAAATTAGATGACACAGCGTCGGCAATATCAAGAACAAAGAAATTAATGGAAAAAACAACAAGTTTTTGAAAACAGCTCTGGGCTAAAACAGTTACGATCCATTTGCGTTATTCTAGAAGGAAACTTTGGATGAAAAGATATGCCGTTCAGCCTTAGTGAAGCATCATGTTTTAAAAGAGCTCCCGCTACATCAGTCGACGTGGAAAGATCATTTAGTAGGTACAAAAAACATTGCGACCTGATCGTCAGAGCTTCACATTCGATAATCTAAGGATGTACACAATTTCAAATATTAATTTGTAAGAGGAATAAGCGTTTTGTAACCATTTTTATATTATAAGGGTGTAATATTAGAAACTAAAAAGTACGTAACACATTTTTTATTTTGCATTTTTATTTGGTTTTGCCTGCATATTTCCCCAAAATAAATGCATATTATATGTACATATTTAAGGATTTTTATTGCATATAAATCCGGGCCCTAGTTATAAGTAACTAACATGACTCTTTTAAACTAACATTGACTCTAAGGTCAATATCGACCTTCAAAAAATTTAGTTTATTCTTGACCCCCATTTATTTTTATTTTTCTGAAATGTATAATCCAAAACATGGAAAAAATGTATGTAACATTTGTTTCTATCTTTCATAGTTTAAGTAGAAAAAGCGTTCAAAGTTGACTGCTTTAATACTCCTCCATTACAAGGAAACGTAATGTAGCATTAAGTTATTTTATTTAAGAGTTTTTAGTCGAAATAACTTACTAATCAAGGTATTTTGAATCTTTCAGAGAATGTCTGGACATTTAAAAACCTTCTGTGAAGACAGCGTACTGAAGTAGTGAGATTCAGATACTTCTTCTACTTGACCTATGAAAGATAGAAAAAAATGTTACATACATCTTTTTCATATTTTGTATTGTACATTTCAGAAAAATAAAAATAAATGGGGGTCAATAGGAAATTACATTTTTTTGAAGGTCGATATTGACCACTTATTAGTTAAATAACTATACATAGTATCGTTAATATGCATTCCACAATTATTACAATGCTTACATTGTTATTGTACTTACAATAGTACATAAGAGATATCTTTTTCTGTAGATTAATATGTTGCATATTTAAAAATTGGCTAGGTGTGTTGTATGCCATAGTCAGTTGCTATACTAAATGAGTGGAGCTGGTACTCTGTCCAGTCCGGATTAGGAGACGATAATAATGGATTATTAAACTTTGTTGATTACTTATTAATTCTTACCTTCAGTAAACTAAAACATTAGAGGTATTTTTTATAAAAATTCTTTTTATTATAAATATTGAGGATTATCTATTAGTTCTATTTTATATATATATCCGAAAAAATTTTTTGGTTAAAATTATTGTATTTAATAGATATATTTAAGGAGAAGTGTATGATGTGTTAAAAGGTTAAAAGACTTTTATTTAAATTTTATTAATATTTTAATGCATATTAGGGAGCTGATAATTTGTGGGATTTTTTGATTTTTTTATATAAATAACACTAAAAGGAAATATTTTAGAATTTAAAGAAATTAACCACAGAATAGCTCTAGTAAGACTAATTTTTAAGAAGAAAATTCTAAGCATTGTTCAAGTCCATACGCCAACTGCCGATTCAACAGAAGAAGATAAAATAGGACAAGAATTGCTAAAATAAAAAGTTAAGTGGCAGAAATTAATGTCGAACTCCACTTCCCAATAGAGCTGGTCACTCCTCGAAGTTAGACCATACTCCCATAAGGGAAGGCCTATAAAAAGTTATTATACCTATTATTACATTAATTAATTCATCATTCAACAAGAAAAAATATTATTATTGTTATTTAAGTTACAATATTAGGTATTATACAAGTATGTATATGTTTTTGTAAATATTAGTAGTTTTTTGTAAACCATCTTGTTTTATAATTCTCTTTATAATAAAGGCTTATTCATTCATTCATTCATTCATTGACTACTTAAAGTGAAAAACCAAAAAATGTTTTTTTATTTCTTCAAACTAGGCCTGAAGTAGTAGTACAAATAGGCGGGTTGTGCCGGAGCCGTGACCTTGAGGTCATTGTCTGCTGTAGCAGGGTCGTGGGCATGACCTTGAGATGCCCTAGAGGGTGGGAGGGGTGTAAGGTATGGCGAGGGGGGTGTTGACCTTGAGGTAGGTTCAGGTGTGCAAAGTAAGATTTGGCAACGTCGCAGATGAGATGTGGCAACACCGCAGTAGAAACTAGGTCACGGTTTGTTCTGAATGGATGACGCATGCCATGAATATTTCATTTTATGAATGGAAGTGTTGAATGGGCGTGTGACGTCATCTTATGAATGGAAGAAATGAATGGTAGTGTGACGTAATTTGTCTTTAATTTGGGATAAGAGTTATGAATGGGATGCTTTTGAGATTATTGGATGACTGAGACGGGAGTTGCTTTTATGAATGGGATTAGGCAAAATAAATCTAAATCAATTACTGATATATTTCCACATATGGCAAATATTATTAATGATGAAAACAAAATTAAATTATTGACAAGGAAAGGCATATTTCCGTACAATTATTTTAATTCTTTTGATCGCCTAAACGAAACTCGACTACCTTCCAAAAATTCATTGTTTAATGATTTAACAAAAACATCGATTAGCGACGTGGACTATGAGCACGCGAAAAGTGTCTGGAAAGTCTTCAACTTCCAAACACTAAAAGATTATGCGGAATTGTATATACAAACAGATGTAATTTTGTTGTGCGAAGTTTTTGAAGACTTTCGACTTCTCTGTCAACAAATTTATCGACTAGATCCTGCATGGTTTTTTACTTTGCCACAGTTATCTTGGAATGCAATGTTGAAATACACGAAAATAAAATTAGATGTAATAAAAGATATTGACATGGTTCAGTTTTTTGAAAAGGGAATAAGGGGAGGCATTTGCCTAGTTGTTTCTCGGTATGCGAAAGCTAACAATAAATATCTAAATGAATATGACTCGACTAAACCCAGTAATTATTTACTTTACGTAGATGTCAACAATCTTTACGGATATGCCATGAACCTTCCCTTGCCGTATACAGATTTTGAGTGGGTTGATGAAAAATTAAATGTATTAGATCTTGAAAATGAATCAGAAACCGGTTATGTGCTAGACGTTGATGTTGAATACCCCAAAGAAATTCATGATAATCTTTCTCAATTACCTTTTTTACCCGAAAAAAAATAATCCACCTAATACTAAAACAGTTAAACTATTGACGACTTTGATGCCCAAAACACGTTACATAGTACATTATGTGAATTTAAAACAAGCTCTACAACTCGGGGTAAAGATTTCAAAAATTCATAGAGTGTTGAAGTTTAAACAAAAAAATTGGTTGGCTCCATACATAGAAATTAATTCAATGATGAGAGCATCAGCAAAAAATACATTCGAGTCAGATTTTTACAAATTGATGAATAACAGCTGCTTCGGCAAATTTATGGAAAACGTGCGGAACAGAATCGATTTAAAAATAGTAACAAATGAAAAATCATTATTTCGTCAATAATGTCACATTTTAAAGGCAGGATTATATTTGCAGATAATGTTACAGCGGTTCAGCTGGAAAAAGAAAGCATTATTTTTGATAAACCCTTGTACGTGGGATTTGCAGTGTTAGACTTGAGCAAAGTTTTGATGTATCATTACCACTACAATGTGTTTTTGAAAAAATATGGTATAGAAAATGTTACTTTATGTTATACCGACACCGATTCATTTTTATACAATATTAGGACTGAAGATATTTATTCCGATATTTCTGGAGAGTTAAATAAATATTTTGATACAAGCAATTTTCCCACTTCTCATTTCTGTTATTCTGAAAAAAATAAAAAAGTCGTAGGTTTGTTGAAAGATGAAACCTTTGTAGATCCTATAGTAGAGTTTGTCAGCTTGAGGCCCGAAATGTATTCGTACATAACAAAGAATGATATAACGGTTACAAAGTCAAAGGGAATAAAAAAATCGGCTGTTAACGATTTTACTTTTAGTGATTACCTAAACACATTTAAAGACAGCAAAAGTCTATATTCTTCATTTTATACAATTCAATCCAAAAAACATAACATTCAAACCACACTGATAAATAAAAAGTCATTATGCTCATTTGATAATAAACGATATACATTACACGATGAAACCACTCTCCCTTATGGTCACTATAGCCTCAATGAATAAAAAACAACGAATCTAACATTGTAAATGTATAAGAACCAATTAATGATTCATTGTCTACTAGGATTATTATTGTTTACTTAAATTTATATTTAGTTAGAAAATTAGACCTGTAATTAGAGTACTAGATTTATTTCAAGAATGTCTACTTGTAGTATTATTATTATTGTTTACTTAAATGAGAAAATTAGACCTAGAGAATATGATGTATAAAATAAATGTTGAGTACAACTGTATTTTTTTTTCTTTCACATATCCTTTTTGTCAATCCAGCTCCTTCCAAAAAAATTCCTATATATTACTAAAGTTCAGGAGGAACACATACGTCATCCAAGCTCATAAAAGCTAAATAATCTAAATCAATGAAACGTCATCCAATGGCCTATCTCAAAAGCAAGCCTAATCCCATTCATAAAAGAAAAATCACACTCCCGTCTCAGTCATAATCTCAAAAGCATCCCATTCTAACTCTTATCCCATTCATAACTCTTATCCCATTCATAAAGACAAATTACGTCACACTCCCATTCAGTTCTTCCATTCATAAGATGACGTCACACGCCCATTCAACACTTCCATTAATAAAATGACATATTCATGACATGCGTCATCCATTCAGAACAAACAGTGACCTAGTTTCTACTGCGGTGTTGCCACATCTCATCTGCGACGTTGCCAAATCTTACTTTGCAAACCTGAACCTACCTCAAGGGCAACACCCCCTCGTCCTAACTTACACCCCTCCCACCATCAAGGTCATCTCAAGGTCACGCCCACGACCATGTTGCAGCAGACAATGACCTCAAGGTCACGGCTCCGGCTCAACCCGCCTATTTGTACTACTATGAAAGTATCTTTAATGTTTCTTACTTGTAATACATTTATAAATATGTTAGGTATATATTCTGATATATGTCTCACTCACTCATATATACGCCTAATACTGCATAAATATATTAGACTACTGCATAAATATATTCTTTGAAGGGAGAAAGAAAATTTAGTTTAAAAATATTTCAAAACGAGTTTCTCTTCTGATGATTAACCTCATGCAAAATCTTAACCACTTAATATCTCATATACAGTATCGCTGCATATCATAACGGATATCGAAAGTCCTTATACCAGCCATCAGTTTATTATAAATTCTAAATTATCCAATCCTTACAATCCAAAATCCTTCCTAAAATCCTCAATGCTTCTTATTATGTCACAAACAAATTCATCCATCATGATCTTAATATCCCATATGTTTCTGATTTGGCCCAAACTAGATACCTATCCTTCCATGAAAAGCTCCATACACACTTGAATCCGCTAGTCTCTCAACTTGCTTCCCATAATATTCCTGATAACCCTCCGAGGCGTCTGAAAAGAAGATGGCCTCGAGACCTTCTATAGTACCCCTCGCTGCCATGCTCTCCTCTACATCCTGCAACCTTCTTTTTGTGGGTCGTCCTCTTTTCCTCCTTTCCACAGGGCAATATTCGAAGATTATTTTTGGCCATCGGTCCTCTGCCATTCTTTTTAAGTGGCTATACCATTTCAATCTTCTTGTTTCTATTGCGAAGAGGATCGTTGTTTCCTGATCAACCTATTGCCTAATTGTGTTGTTAGGGACGAGCTGAATTCTAGAAATAGCACAACAGCGTCTCCAGAAGTCCATCTCCACAGCCAACAGCTTCGTTTCCTCTTTCTTCGTAATCGTCCTCGTTTCGAATCCGTAGAGGATAACACTTTCAATCAACGAGTGGAGCATCATTTTTTTTTTTTTTGAGATTAACCTTTTTACTCCACGGCACAGAGTTAAGACGCCCAATAATTTTTCTGCCTTTTACAACTATATCTGTTCTATCTTTATTGGAGCTTCCATCGTCTGTTAGCCATCTGCCTAGATATTTGCATTCATGGGAAATGAATACAGTTTCCCAATTTTCGAGGGATAAGGTTGTATTCTGTTTTCTTCCTTTTCATTTCCAGACCCCAAGCAGCATATTCCTCCCGAAGTTTTCTTAGCATCTTCATTATCACTTGTGACTACCACCTGGTCATCAGCACATTGTAAGTGGTAGGAATAATAAATAATCGATTTTCATTTTTTTTAATCTGGAATTGAACTTTCAAATACTGTTGCGGTCACAGAGAGAAGGACGAAAACAAGGGATTAGCGTCTTAAGCCCGTCGGCGGGAGAAGTTAAGATTGGATTAGAACTAGCTCTTTGTCGGAGAGATCAAGAAGGTTCTCGACAATTCTAGAACAGTCTCCCCCTACTTCCGTGTTCTAGAATGTACGGCCTTGCCTATTTAAATACCCCCCTCGCCTCGAGTGAGTCAGTCAGAGAGTAGACCAGGCGTTGTGATGAACTTGTAATAAGTGAGTGTCAGTGTAATAAACTGTGTCTGTGTATAAATGTGTGTCAGTTTGTTAAATTTGGAGAATTTTAAGGTCGGTGGGCTTTAATTAGTGAACTGTAAGTGTTAATTAGTAGTAATTAATTAGTTAAGTAGTAGTTGTAAGTTTATGGTATTTTTGCAAGCTTATGAAATAGTTAAGCTATTTAGTACTAGTAATATCTTATATTATTGTAATAATTGAACAGGAGTTAGGCCTAGATAATAAATATTTAAAATATTGTTATTGTAAATTTATATCAGTTTAATAATTTAATTGTATTCTTTTTGTCACACTGTTAATAAATATTAGTGTATCTTTAATTAAGGAATGGTTTAATTAATTTTAATACCCAGTAGCCCGCTTCAATACCTATAATGAAAAATCAGCTTTTCTGAGTTATGGCATTGTTCTCTTGATGGACCGATATATGTAACTATAATATAATTTTCAAATAATTACATAATTATTAATGATTTTAAAGTGTTTTGCCCGTCATTGAAATTTTATTTCCATTTTTTACTAGCATCATTGTAAGTAACAAAATATAAAAAAAAGTAATTAAATTGTTTACGAACAGAACTTTAAACTAATAATTAAGAGGTTATAATGATTAAGAGGTTATTGTATCTGTTGATTGGATGTAAAGATGAAAGCTCTTCTTCTAAGTTCTCTTGGGTTAACTTCGAGTCTTATCCTTCATATAACTTTTCTCATTCTTAGCAAGCCATTTCGAAAAGCCTAACCCTCGTTTCAGACGGACTTACTCTCAACAAGAAGCCAAGTCTGAAGTCGCAATTTACTTTAACTGCACTGCAACAAGCTGAGCTTAATTTTTAAAAGAGTCGAAGAGAAAAGAATCCATTTTACGAAGCATTACCCAGAAGTACAAGGCTGAATAATAATGTTTTGGGATTATGTAATTAGAAAAGGAAGGGAGTAATATTACTACTTCAAAAGAACAATGTAATAACTCAAAAAACTTAATTTTTCAATAATTTGAATGTGAGATAAAAAAAAAAAATTGTGTATTTATAAAAAAAAGCATTTATATTGTAATGATGGTATTTAAATTCTTTTATTAACATTAGAAATATTTTTACAGCTTGAAACAGTTTTGATTTTAACTTATGCCAATATTGCCATAAAACCTCAAGTTCAAACATGTGCTATATTAGACAATAAGGGGCCTAGGCCAGGTAGAGTAAAATCAATAAAAGCCAATATAGCACATGATACAACTCAAAATAAGACTTTATTAAAAAAAAAAAAGACATGTTGGAAATGGAACATCTGATATGTCGTTCTTGAATTAAATACAATTGCTACTGAAAGCTCTCATAGAAACTCATAAAAGCCAATTAAATTAATAAATAATTTTAAAAAATGGCATACCATAAATTCACTGTCCCAGATTTCTTTAAGCCGTTACACAAAACATAAAACTTTTTATTTTTTAAATTTATTATTATTATTATTTAATTTTCATTTGCACCTGCGCAATTGCGCATCCAGCAAATTTGATTGAAGCGATTTCTCTACGCTTTTCTCCATAATCATCCAATTATTTTGGAAAAAAAAAAATATCAATTGTTGAGTAAGTCTCTTGACCAATGTCTTTTTAATCTTTTTTTATCAAGTCCAGGTAACAGGGAGTAGGAAAGCGAAAGAACGAGCGGGTTTGGGTGATATTGTGTCGATGAGTGGAATGTTATGTATTTGTTATGAATATATGATTTTATAGTGGGAATGTTCACGTCGTTGTGTATAGTGTGATTCGAAACATTGTTTGTATCTTGTGTATGTGAACTATTTTTGCTGAACCCCAAAGTTCTGCTCCATATGTCCAAATAGGTTTTAGTATACTATTATAGATAAGTCATTTGTTCCTCAAGTCAAGTGAAGATCTGTAGTCCAGAAGATGTAATAGTTGATTGTACCGTCTAGTCAGTTCTTGTCCTTTTAATTTTGTATGTTCCATGTAAGTCTTTTTTTATTATTTTTAAAATTTAAATGAAAAAAATTGAATCCATTGGTTTTTAAAAAAAAAACAAGCCACACACATCATATCCCAACATTTCGATTTTAAAACTGTTATTTAAATAAAAAAATGTAGTTAAGTGAGATTAATGATTTTTTCTTATCAATTATACATTATCTTTTTTGTCTGTTAAACAAACCTAAAATAAAAAAAAAATCATTATTTTACAATACTAAGTATGTTTTCATATTTTATGAATATATTTTAATAAGCTCGCCAGGGAGCTTAGTACCTCCTGAAGTACTGGAGTAAACTTTACTTTCTTGAATAAAACGTTAAGTACCTAGTGGTAAGTAGGGTACCCCCAGTTTTTTTTTAAAGTTAAGTGCCTTAGGATTGTTCTTGTATAACTATAACTATATTGGTATTAAAAAAATAACAAAAAACTCATGAACCTATTTGAACATAAGCATTAATGCAATGCTTTCTTTCGCTTTTTCTGAACCCTTAAAGGATTATCGGGAAACTAAGAGGATAGATAGATTTGAATAGTGGGTTTGAGTGGGAATAAAGTTTGTCATGAAAAGATTGGTATCAGGTTCAGACCAAACAAGCAACAAATGGGACTCTAAGATCATTATGTATGTATTTATGCGTTACGAAGTTAGGAGTATTGAGGATTTCACGTAGGATTTTAGATTCTATGGATCGGAAGCTAGAGGAATTCGATGGCTCTTAGTAGAGCCACAAAGCTCTACTTCGTAAGTCCAGATAGGTCTCATATTAGTCATGTATATGACTTTTGTATTGTAAATAGAAAGTTCTACAGTAGCCGTTTTACCACATCGTGCTTAATCCTGTTTATATAACAATCACTAGTCCTACTGTATCAGTTGTTTACAACCATTAAAACCACATTAGTGTTGAGAATACTCTACAATAGTGCGCACAGTGTTTTTTCTCTTCACCTGTAAAGAAATACCTGTACTGTAAACAAAACCTTTGTTCGTTTCTCCACATCGTTATATCGTACGAGAAGGAATAGGGAAATATTTACATATATATGGTATTGTGGAGACGGTATAAGTGTTAGACTGAATAAACATCATGTTTATTATTTTTCTCAGTAAGGAAAGATTGTCTTAATGGTTTACGACTCCTCTTTTAAGAAGAATAATACGAAAAATAAATAAAAAAGATAGCTCTCCGTCTCATTGTTTTCCTTAAATGACACTGACAAATCTTGAGGGAAAGAGGAACGCGAATTAATCAAGCTCTCATAAGACCCATTTGTTAAAACTACATTTCCCGCCCATTTAATGTTAAGAACTGTTATTGATGACAACTTTCCACCACTCTCGACACCAAAGATCCTGAACTATTTAAAAAAAAATATTAGGCACGATGTATTTTATAAATAAGAGGTAATTTATATTTAAGAATATACCAAAAAGATTACTTAATAAATTAACAAATACTCCTACACCTGTAATGAATGAACAGGAATCGATCGATCAAAATAAATATATATTTTTGGAAAAAACAGACAGCGTAGACTAAAGAAGTAAAGAAGAATTTTAAATAATTTAACATTACAGAGTCTCAAATACTAGAAGAGAGTGAATCTAGGAGCAGAGTGAGAGTGAGGGCGAGAAGGGTTTAAGGATTAAGAAAGACCAGAGAAGATTGGATGAAGCTGCACAGAAGATCAAAAGAAACGTACCATCGAAAGCATGAAGGAATATTGGAGACAGAGACAACTCCTGTCTATCAATAAACATTTGATAATATAGTAAAAACATATATAATGAAGATAATGTATTGTGTATAGTATACAACGGAATATACTAAACGACTCCATATTCTTGGGAGAGCTAAATGTGTAAAGTGCTGAGTTGCAAAGCTGTAGATCTCGGGATCGAATCCTACTGTGGCAGATAAATCTGTTTACATCTATGAGTGGACCCTTTGTGGGGAGCAGACACTCCTGGGACTCAGCGTCAGTAAGCGGGTATCCTTAATTGGAGGAAAACCTGTTGTTAAGAGTGATATTACCTCCCTTTACTTACGTTTTCTAACTAAACTACAGTTTCTACCATGTACTGAACACAACCAAGTCCTTCATGGGTTATAGTGGTATATGTTGCTTTTTTTTTTATAGTATTATCAATAGTAGCGACATAAATATTGTTTTGTCTTGAATAGCGGAGTTATAAATAATAATTATATATAATTTTATTTTATATTCTATTCTATATTTTTTGTATAGATAGTATAGATCATCGCAACTAACAGATATATCACCAAATGCCTTTCTGGTAAAATTTTGCACACAGACAAAAATTGGTGGGCGGTGTGTTAAGGCCAGATAGTTTATTTGGTTGACTAAAAGAGTATTTTTATTTTAATCGTAAAATAAAACAATAAATATTTTGTAAGAGAACAATTTCCCTTTATTTTCACCTTTTGTAAATATAGTAATATAAATGTTTATTTTCATATTTTATTATTTGTTTATTATTATGTGTTTCTGTTATTGTTTAAATAATTAATATAATTTATTATAAGTTTAAGAAGAAAAAAAAAGACACATGCCGACGGTGGATTCGATCGGCTATTGCTTACGTCGAGATATCAATCCAAACAGTGTTGGCCCGAGTGAGTCCATAATATAAACAATAGGGCAGTTGTTTTGGTGGACTTCAACTAGTCTAATTCGCTGCCCCACTGCAGTTCAAGTTCAACCACTGGACAGTATTGTTGTGTCAGTCGGTTCGACAACTTCGAACCGACCCCATATTTTGACCCTCGCTCGCCCTGTTGGAGTGAGGAATTTTGTGGACACAGTATTGGTATGTCAGTCGGTTCGACCACTTCGAACCGATCCGATATTTTGATCCTCGCTCGCCCTGTTGGAGCAAGGAATTTGATGGACTTTATCTCTCGCCCTGCGGAGAAAAAATTACTTCGAGGATTCGCCCGCCCTGCGGAGAATTCCTTCGGCCTGGACATCGTCGCATGCCCCGCCGTTGACGACAGATAAGACAGTTTTAATTTCTTTTATTTACACTACTTCGACTGGCTAGCCAGATTTATGCTAATCAATAGACATTTAATAGTAGCTATATTTTACAAACATTAACTCATTTATGAGATGAAAATGGTTGACTGGATGATCTTATGTAAAGGAGATGGTTGGGGGGTGCAGTCAATAAGAACACCGAATAAGTGAAGTACTTATATTATGTGCCGACGTTTGACACTCTAGCCGCGACCTATAACGGCCACGCTTCCCATCATTCGCCCTGAAGATGACCTACACTGTAGGTCGAAACGTCGGCACATAATATAAGTACTTCACTTATTCGGTGTTCTTATTGACTGCACCCCCCAACCATCTCCTTTACATTAACTCATTTAAATTGTGCTCTAGTTCTTTTTATATCAGTAGTTCATTATAATTTCAGTACATATAAGCAATTTATTTTCTTTATAGAAACATTATTAATAGTATTAATATCAAAGTTGTTTTGCTAATTTATTTTATATAATGATTATTTTTAGTATAATAAAAGGTTCTATTAAAGACATGCGATCTGGTAATTGAATCAGTGTTATTTCCCTAGCATATTTCGGGGCTCTCATCGAAAGGTCCATTAACTATTTCGAGGTTGCTCAAACATAGTTGATATCCCAGAGTAACAAAAAAGGTCTCACGGCTACCACCATTTATGTTAAATTATATCTACTATGATTGCAAAGTGAATGAACTGAATTCATCAATGACAAATTGTCATGTACTACGATAAATTATATAGTACACACTAATGTTGATATTAATACTAATATCATAGAAAAATAAAAGTATATTTGAAAAATGATCATTGTTAGAACATATTTAAGAAATCTTGATCATAATAATAACAGTCAGTCAGCATTAAAACTTTAAACAGAGAGCAATTTGCGAAAAATTCCCAACAGAGGAATTTTGAAAAGAAACAATAAATATTTATTTTATAAAAAAAAATGAACAGAAACAATAAATATAGTAATTTTAAGACATTACTGGAAAAATAAATCACAGCCGTTGAAGCAACTCGTGAAATTATTAAATATGAAGGGGAAGGTGTAATTGACTAGCGCACTGCGCGGCGTTGGTAAGGAAGAAGGGCTCCGGGCGACCATTAATGGATATTGATAAGGTTCTGAAGGAAGCTGTTGAGTCAAATCCGTCCACAAGTACTCGCGAACTTGCCAGGGAGTGTGGTGTGTCGAAAGATACTATTAGTCGCCATCTTCTCTCCATGGGGAAGGTGAAAAAGACCAGTAGACTGGTCCCTTACTAACTTACACATCAACAATTAGCTAAGAGGCTAGACATTTGTGAAAATTTATTGAAAAACCCTTCTGATATAAGATTTTATCGGAAGATTGTTACCTGTGATGAAAAGTGGGTTTACTGGTGAAATCCGAATACTCAGAAGCAATGGCTAGATCGCGATCAAACTGTTTTACCAGTTGCTGCAAGAGGGCAATCTGAAAAAAAAATCCATGCTTTGCGTATTTTGGAATTTCGAAGGTGTTATTCATTAAGAATTTGTTCCTGATGGATGCTATATGAATTCTGAACTCTACTGCGACCAACTGGAAAGATTATACTCGAAGTTGGCAGAGACTTATCCTGTTTGATCAACCGAAAAGGAGTTTTATTCCAATAAGATAATGCTCGTCCACACACTTCCGTCGAACCAAAGAAAAGTTTACAGAACTTCGTGGGTTTGAACTCCTGCCTCATCCACCATATAGTCTAGACCTCGCACCATCGGCTTACTACTTGTTTCGATCCATGGCCCATTTTCTTCAAGGGAAAAAATTGCAGAAGTTGAAAATGAGCTCCAAGAGTTCTTTGACAGCCATCCCAAGGAATGGCACCAGCGTGGCATCGAGAAATTGGCTAGCAGATGACAAATGACGGTAAATAACAATGGAATATACTTTGAGTATTAATTGTATTTTAAATCAAAGAAATAATAATAGAAATATTTGGTTAAAAAACGGTCATTTTTTTTTTTTATACACCACATTAAATGTACAGTTAAATAATTTGTACAGTGGAGGTTGGTCACAGCGGTAATCTCCTAGAAGAATAAACTTTTACATATATTATGTTATATTATATTACATATATTATTGCATATAAAATGTTACATATACAAAAATTCGTTGATCAATCTAAAGCAGAGCAAATAATGTCGTACGACGATATATCAACTCTGTGATTTGTGTTGTTGGAAGTATATTAACGTTAACGCTTGTAAATGTGATGAAGTATGATAAATATTCGTTAACATTGACCTGAGAGGGTACCAGATTGGGATGAAGAAGGTTGAATCGATAACAGCCCCTGGAGCAGGAAGGAACCATACAAATATTAAGAGGACTTAGGGAGTCACTCGACTCGTATCGGGGGAGGGAGTTTCGATGCAATCAACTCTGCAAACTCTGCTAAGCATTTCAAATGAAATTCCCGCCATAATCTCAAGGTGAAGCGGAGGGATGGAGGATTGGCCTGAAAATTGGTTTTCTTCTCGACGGGAGGATGAAATATATTTCTTTTCTTATCAAAAATGCTTGTTAGTATTGTACCTCTGGATACAATTGAAATGCTAAGTTAGAATTCTTCTCGATATTTCATCATTTAGAGCAAGTAATCAAGAGAAGGTTGAATGTGTAGAGTTCTGTGTTTCTAATGTCAAATCTGGCTTTGGCATAAAAATAACACAGTCCAACGATGAAAAAACGTTTGTACTGAAAATACCTTATTTCTACAGTTTTTAGGATGCTGAATCCAAATATGATATTAAAAAAGCTATATCACCCACAATGTCTTCACATTATATAGTTAAATTTATTAAATTAAGCTATTTTTAAATAATTGAACAGCTTTAATATTTAAAATAAATAACTGAAAAACTAGGTCTATCGGTGTGGATGAAATTAGTAGCACTGCTGAAACACATTTGCTGGCCAAAAAAGGTTGATTATTTCTTCTGTTAATAGCTGATATTTTGTTTACTGTCAACCTAACCTCACTTTCACGTTTCCTGTACATGTGCTCAGTACAATGTCTAATCGTGGTTGTAAAAACTCTGCTGACAGTTTTTGTTATATTTGTGGTGAGTTTGTGATTAAAAAAACAGGATAAATCTTGGGCCATCCGACCAATAGGGCACGGTGTAGATTTATTTGGTGGGCCGTTGGAACACCAACATGATGGGGGACTATTCTTGGTCACTTCACCGAAAAGTTCAACAAACGACTCATCGTAGAAAAAAGCTACACAAGAAGCTTCAAAGAAAAAAGAGGAAGAAAGTATAGAGCAATTCCAGTTGACAAGTGAAACCTGTATTAGCACATTATATCACTGTTTTAAGTAGCCATATATAGAATCACCGTAATTACAAACCATGCTTATGATGTAATATAGTGTTTCATTAATTCCCCCGTATACCATATAGGGGTTTAGATAGGGGTTTATACTGTATAATACAAAGCACTTGAAAACTATGGGTGATACAAAAAAACTAAGGCCAGATTTAGATCCAGCACATAAAAATATATAAAGATGAACTATTAAAGTTAAACCTGTAACCAATACGACCCGTGAACGTGTCTGGGGTTCAGTACATGGTAGAGACTGTACTGTTTCATGGATAAAGGTTCTCCAAGGAGGTGACCTGTCCTAGGTCACGCTCAACCCACAGGTTTTGGTAACTAAAAAGTAAAAGTAACTGCCTGCAGCGGGATTTGAACCAGGAGTTACTCAGTGAACCACCACTAAGCCACTCCGCTCCCTATTAACTGTTAAACTTAAAACAGTTTTTTTTATTGACATGTGTAATTATTCTTTTAACAGACATGGATGGAGCCTATGGAAACCAAAGATCCTCCTGAGGTTTAGCATGATCTAGTACTAATCACCTCTCTGTACAGTTGTCATAGAAACAGTCCTGCCTCTTCATGGGTTGTAGTGGTACATGTTTTTCGGATCATGTTACTAACCGAAACTTCACTTTTCTATTAAGTTTCTTTATAACGGCGATAAATACGAATCTGCTTCGGATGAAACATAAAATAGGAGGTTCGAACCTGTGCGGTGTCAGACACTCGTTAAAGATCCCTTAAAGGTATCCAGTGATTTTCGGCCGTACTGATTACATTCTACCTAACTTACTTATGCCCACGATCGTGGGTTCGCAGCCCGGCAGGTGGTCGATTTAAAAAAAAATTAAAAACCAATTAAGAAAATCCTTGGTTATGTATTTTGGTAGGGTTGTAAAATGGAGGTTCCGAAACTGTGCTATGTCTGGTACTCGCTAAAGATCCCTATCCTAATTAAACCTAGACAGGCAAAATTTATGACTCCCATTGTAGGATTGTCTGATTAGCCATAGCATCATAAAATGGCGATAAATGAATAAACAAACACACTTACATCATAAATTAACTCAATAATATAATAAATTAAGAATTCAGCTTTTGACATTTTAATTAATGCCAAGTAATTCGGGCAAGTAATTATTTTTTACTATTTTCAGTTATTGTGGTAAAATAAAATTTAGCCTCCTCTTATTCAAAAAGAAAATATTAGTTAAGATCTACTTTATTAAGCCAAATTTTAATATGATACTAAAAAAATCCAATTATAAGAATTATTTAACCTAAAAAATAAAAAAAAACCTGTACCATTACAATAATGATCGTCTTGGGTTCAACACATGATAGAGAATATACTGATTCTAGGATAACGTTTGTACAGAGAGATAATTTGTCCCCAATTATGGGTATCTTAAGAGGCTAGACGAATCCCAGGAGGGTCTCTAAATCCCGTAGGGCCCATGTGTTAATGTGAAAAGCTTAAATAATTTATTAGCCATGGTATGATTTGAACCCCGGACCTTCGTCACAGTAAATCAACTCTCTATAAACTGAGCTACCCCACTCTGTCTATAAAAGTATTTAGTTCGTTAATTTTGTGATTATACTTATATAGGAAATTCAATATTGTAAAAAAAGGGTTTTTTTCTACTGAATATATCAATAATAAGAATCCTAAATATGATATAAATATAATAAGAATACTTAAATAGACCGTTTTATTCATTTTTGCAAGAAATTTTGTACAGCAATTTATCAAGAAGTATATAATCGAGGAATCTAAATACATTACCCAAAGTACTGTTTTGTAAAACACCGTAAAATTATTGAGATGAAAGTAATCTTTGAACTTTAGTACATAAGAGAGGGAGGAAACGGTCAGAGGATAGAGGAAATCATATGAACCAGTCAAATAAAACTTGACTGAAGAGATAGCATGCTTCAGTAAGTATTCAGATAAAAGGCGACCCTTCAAAAGTAAACTGCCCTTTTCAGGCTATCACTTCAGAAAAACGAACCCTTCCAGATATAACGACCTTTTATCTTTTCTCCCCTAATAATATTCATAGAAATTCATCATTAAAGAGTTTTTTTTCTACAGAAAGTTCCGAGAAGAATGAAAAAAACCTTGTAGGAGAGCTGAGATTAACGTCTAGCTGGAAATATAATTCATATCTAGCTTGTAATATCTGTAGTCTACTGTAGATTAAATTCCTTCTCAACCTCTAGTATTCTCAAAAATATTTATAAAAAATACAAAAGTTCAATTCCAATTATTACAATTAATTGTGCAACACATCTCTCTAAAAGGTGGTTCTCAATCTTTTTTGGTTTCCTTGTCATATAAAAAATTTCCACGGACCCTATGTTGAAATGAACAACCAATATTACATTAAAAACAAAGCATTTAGTTTTAATATCACAAGATACAACAATAAACTTTAAATTTAGGATAAAGAATTTACTGAAAAGAAAAAATATCCAGATCGAAGCGAGAATTTTTCTCAATTTCAACTGGTCTTGCGCCCTTCTGACTTGTCTTCACACCCCCACCTCCCAGGTTGGGAACCACTGCTTTAAATAGAATCACCTAGAATCGAAAAAATTCATATTCAATCACCTAATTTACTTCTAGGTTAACCCCTAGGGCATATCCTGACGTCCTACCCTTGAAACTTTAAATTTTGAACGAATTGAAATGCTAGGGATAAGCCTAACTAGGTTTCTTCAACTTTTCACTTTTTTTTCTATTTACTCAGCTCCCAAATCTCCTTCATTCATGCGTTATGTTTTTCTTTCATTTATTTTTTTCAACCGTCTACTTTTTAGTATCTGAAAACCAATTGATTTGTGCAATTTTGCCTTCAAAGATGATTTCTCTGTTATATCTGCTGGAGTAATCTTCAGCTTCTTTGTGTATTTTTCCACTTCTTCAAAGTGGAAGTATTCTTTAACTTTAATCTTTTCAAATATTAGTAAGGTCATTCATTTCAAACTTTATTTATTATAATAATTACTTATGTCTTTTATTCTTCATTTTTTTTGCTTTATTCTTTGTCCTAATAACATATTTTCTCCTGGATAAGAATGGATGTATTTTAGTGATATATTGCTTTTATATATATATATATATATATATATATATATATATATATATAATTGTTTAATTGTTGAGTGATCTATTAGATACTTACGTTAGGTTACACCGACAAGAACTTTGTACCAATTCTTACAGTTCTAATTTCGTAAGCCCAGTTGGGTCTAATGATTGCCATGTATATGTATGGGTCTTTTGTAATTAATTAAGAGCTTAGATTAGAGAGCTTGGCTACGAACTAAGAAATCCATAATGACCTTAATGTCCCATATTTTGCTGATCCGGCCCGAATCCGATATCAATCTTTTTATGACAAACTTCATTCCCACTCAAACCCACTAGTTTCAAAACTAGCAACCTCTTCAATTCCTGATAACCCTCCGTCTGAAAAGAAGATGGCCTCGTGATCTACTACCTCCCATCTCCTTGAATTTGATTTCTCTTAGGGCTTAACTGATTATGGCTAGCTATATTTAATATTGCTGAACATTTTACAATTCTCTAATGTCGAAATCATTCTGGTAATAGAAAAGAACACGAAATACATATCAAGCATGAAAGCATACCACAAGAACATTTTTACTTAAGTGACATTGAACACATACATAGTGATAGGGAAACGGCAAGTATCTCCCCGTGCAACCTGATAATCCTCCGAGGCGTCTGAAAAGAAGATGGCCTCGTGACCTCCTAAGCTGAACTTTTTATTTGAGAACTACCATTGGGTAGTTTCTCTACTTGCCTTTATCTCGTGTAATTATTCATCTTTCATTATATTTACTGGATGTATTATATTATATTCAATAAATAACTTAAAAAATATGTATATTTTAATGTAAAGACCTCAATTGCATTATTCTCAGTCATCATTGAACGTAATAAGAGAATTGGATTGGGTGAATGAAATTTAAGGTTCAAATATCGATGGTCCCGATCGGGGTCTGAGAAGTTGTGGACTTTATTTCTATGCCTCATGCAATACATTATCTTCCGCTTAAATACCAGATTGGGATCGGGCTAGCTCAGTATGAAGCGCTAAGTCGATGTGCTAAGGGTCACTAGTTCAAATCCAACTGTGACAGATAATCTGTTTAATTTGTTAACAATCTCAGATAGACCGCGAGGGATATAGAATTCCTCCTGGAGATGCCACAATATAAAGTTGGCATCATTGATTGGGGGAAAACCTTGCGGTTGAACGTGATCTCGGACGAACACTGTACAGTTGGCTAGTTTACTGCACTGACCTTAAAAGGCAAACAATTTACAGTTGGCTAGTTTACTGGACAGACCGTAAGGGACAAACACTGTACAGTTGGATAGTTTACTGTACTGACCGTAAAGGACAAACACTGTACAGTTGGCTAGTTTACTGTACTGACCGTAAAAGGCAAACAATTTACAGTTGGCTAGTTTACTGGACTGACCGTAAGGGACAAACACTGTACAGTTGGATAGTTTAATGTACTGACCGTAACGGACAAACACTGTACAGTTGGATAGTTTAATGTACTGACCGTAACGGACAAACACTGTACAGTTGGATAGTTTACTGTACTGACCGTAAAGGACAAACACTGTACGGTCGGCTAGTTTACTGTACTGATTGTAAATAAATCCAATTCGAGCACAGCTGTCACAAATCTGGTACTAGCTACTTACTTTTTCTCTTACTTATTTTTAAATAATACGGGTAAGCTCGAAAATTTCGGCCGTTGATATTTGTTCGTTCTAAAAATTATGCAGAAAGAATGAGTATAAATGTAATTTGTGGAAGAGAAATTAACGCCTATAAGGGCGGCAAATGATGTGACGTAATCTCCAAGGCTGACAGTGATAAATTGCCCTGCCTCCTCTTCCCATCCTAACAGATCCGCACCGAACCGATCCTCACCTTCCCATGCTTTTCATTGCATAACTATTTATACCTATTATATATATATATATATATATATATATATATATATATATATATATAAAATAGGTATAAATAATTATATAATATTATATACTATATTATATAAGAAACATAGGAATAACTTTTAGAAAACACTACTATGTACAGTGGCTCCCAGTCAAAACGATACACCAGGATATTTATAGATTTCTTTGAATAAATAAATAGAAAGAATGAGTATTCAAATTATATTACATTAAATACAATAATTTATTTTAATTACTAAACATCCTAGAAGTATATAAGTATTTTGTATATAAACATTTAAAAATAAACAAGGATTTAATTATAAAAGTAAAACACATTTCTTTAGAATTACTTATCTCACAGTGAAAATGATACACCAAGATATTTATAAATGTCTTTGAATAAATAAATAGTTCAAATTATATTACATTAAATAGAATAATTTATTTTAATCACTAAGCATCCTAGAAGTATGTATTTTGTATATAAACATTTACAAATAAACAAGGATTTAATTATAAAAATAAAACAAATTTGTTTAGAATTACTTAGCTCACAGTGAAAATGATACACCTTAGTTCTTCCTTAAATATTTGTATTGTTTGATTACCTTACATTAATTTACTTTAGTTAAACTCTTGTGTCGAAAGTGTTTGTCTCTTTTCAAAGCAAGTTGAAGAAAAACTGCCGTTTTTTTTTTTTAATTTTTACGAAAATGGAGGCACATTTTAAAAGAACGTGAGTTGGTTATTCAACTTTTTAATGATAGGAAACTTTTGAATGAAATAGCCGAAATTATAAAAAAAAAACGTTCAATTGTCCAGCATATAGTGGAGAGATTCAAGAAGGAAAAGTACATGCCAGAATATAAGTTAAAAGCACTAGACAAATTTTAACTGATGGGGATGAGACTTGGATTGTCAGCGGAATTTAATAAAATCCACGTTTGAATGCACCCAACAAAGCACAACCTACAAATAATTGTACTAAACTAATTGTTTCCTAAATACAAAGTTTATAAATTATTAGCACTCTAAAGTTGATTAGAAGTGACGTGTCATTTTGAGTATGAGATGAAATAATTTACGTATATCTACATACCTACTTTACAACTTTAAGTTAAAACGATTTCGAATAATTAGTTTTAATCAATAAAGAAATATTTGTTGCCAGTGGTGCTTCCTAGAATAGAATATTATTTTGTTTATTGTTTATTTTTTTAACTTCACTTTATGCTGCTCTGGATTATCGGAATATGATAACGAGAGAGTTCTTATATTGTCTATCCAGATATAATCAGGATAGGAATCTTTCAGTACGTCGCACCATACAGGCTTGGGACTGCATTTGTACGCTCCCTTCGAATGACGGCACAAGTAATTGTTTTTAACTCCCTTTAAAAAAAAACAACCCTAAAGCCACCTGTCTGGCTTCTATCCTAGGAGACCTATACAGGCATAGAAGATTATTTTTCATCAATTATTATTTTTTTTATCAACGCCATAATCTCAGGAGTCTTAAATTACTTCATGTATTTCCTATTTATGGAAACATAATTCAAAAAAGAATATGATCTCATTTAGCTCATTTTAGTTACTGGAGTCTTAAAAGTTTAATAATCTTTCATGAATATGCTAATATGAAATAATTATGGATGTGGTAATGAATGGAAATAAGAAGCAATATACATATTTTTATGATAAATTCATATGATTTTTTTTAGTCTTTTTTAGATTGATCGATCGTTAAAGTGTGTATTGTAATTATTCTTTTTTTTTTTTTTTGTTATAATACAGCCAACAATGCTGATGATCATAGATTGGGTCATGCATGCCCTAATACACTAACACTAATAAAGCGTGTTTTTTAGTTTATTGAATTACTGTTTTTTAAAAAAGAAGAATAATGACACATTGGAAATTTGAAAAATAAACACGAAAATAACAAATAGTTAATTCTTTTAATTTATGGTGATTTCTTTTGGTGACAATAAAATTCATGCACATTTTTTAATAAATTACCATCTCCAACCATAATGTACCGGCGCAATATGTTAATTAAATCATAAAAATCGTTGTTGCATAAATTTGAACAGATACATCCCCTTGTTCTAATGCCGATTTATTTTCTCTTTTCTACCAATAAAAGGGTAGATTATAAAAGAATTGTACCATTAAATAGAGGCTCACTTTAAAAGAAAGGGGTTTATAGAAGACAGCCTGGAGCTATTGGGGATCGGGTTTGTTCTGAAAGGGGCCGCTAGGGGGGACCGTACAAAGGAACAACTACGCCACCAACAGCCCAAGGCGAGGGCCAACTTCCCTGTCAATATTTTATCGTCCTATATCATTTAAAACTCAGGTCCTGCGAACTCCTGCTTTTCCTGAAATCCTGACCGAAACCATCGGTTAATTCGAGTATATTACAAGAGACAAAATATCCTGCAGAGATGATACCTGAAATGGGTTTGACAGAGTTTCGAGGGAACTTAACATTCATGTAATACTTATAAATATTCATGGCTATGTAATTCGACGTCAAATACGCGCTTCTCTCTACGAAAAGACCATGACGTGACAGAAATAAAGCAATGGAATGAATGTAAACGGCTAATCAGAAAAGAGGATAACTTGGTTAGAGATTATAATTTCTTTTTAAAAAAGTTGCTGCTATTTTTAAAGTTACAGCAATACTTACGTGATGAGAAGTCTACGCTGGTGATTTAATATTCAAGAGAGTTGAATAAATTCCGTGTTTATTATTCTCGCTGGTTAACCAACACTAAGAATGATTTTTTTTCTTGTTAATTTAAAGCAGTTATAACGGCCTTAATAACATTAAGCTACTGACTTATGGATAACTTATTGACTTAATAACTTAAGTAGAGACAAATCTGCGGGAACGTCAAGCTGCAGAATTTCAAAAAATGAGGAACTAAAAGAAATATTCCAAGAACCAGATGTGGTGTCTTTCGTTATCTTAACAAACGGTAGGTGACTTAAGGAAGAATTAGATTTATTGAGATATAGAACGAAATAACGCAGATATACAAAGTAACTTTCTTATATGAACTGGATAGGTAGATTTATGATATATGGACTGATATAATAAACTAGTGACTACTCTCTTTACCATAGTACAGACTAGTCATACCATCTCCTCTCTAATATATATTTTCTTTTTGCTTTAGAGATGTAGTATATCAGGATCAGTGCCTGGGCAAAGCTGAACAAACTAAAACTCAGGTCATTGTTTTAGGTTCCAATTCCCTCCTTACATCCATCCACACCCTCAAATCCATCACATTAAGCTCCTCTGTGAAAAATCTGGGCATTACTATCAACTAAAACCTTTCTTGGAAGTCCCACACCGCTCAGATATCCCGACGGTCAATTAGTTCCCTGAAGTTATTCCATCGTTCTCGACATCTCCTTACACAATACCCTGTAAGCTTCTCCTTCCTATCTTCTCTCATCTTCCCTCATTTTGACTATTGTAGCGTGGTATATGGATGCCTTTCTAAAATGCTCGAAGACAGATTAAAGAGAACAGTGAATAGCTCTCCAAGATTTGTGCTTGGTACTCCGAGGCGATCGCGAGTGTCCCACCTTTATGATGAGTTAAACTGGCTCTTCCCTCACATTTGTAGACAATATTTCTTCTGTTCATTGTTTTACCAATCCATTTACCCTCAACACTCTTCCTATATCTACAGTCTCCTCCAATTAAAATCCTCAGTTCAACACCATAAAACAAGATCTCGCTTTTCCGATGTCTATATACGTTCACACAGAACCAAAGCATTCGTATGTTCCTTTCTCGTCCACCCCACCACAGTGTGGAACTCAATCCCTCCTAGCATTCGTCATAGTCCCTCACTTTCGTCATTTAAATCCTTGCTTTTCCAACATCTCCTGGGTTTCCAAAAAGTCATTTGCTTAGAATGTAATGTATAGAATAATTCATTGTGTTATTTAGTTGTTTTAATTTTGTTTTTTAAGAAGATTTACACCATGTAAAAGAAGTATTGCATGCTAGCTCATGAATTTAATAAAAGTTATGGATTTATCTATTCTCTGTAATTGCTTAATATCTTGTCAAGATTCTTAGACTATTTTTTGTTTAATTATTTCTTTTTAAATTGTTTTCTGTCACTTTTTACACGCTTCTTGATTTGTAACATTCAGGCCTTCTGGCCAGATAAATATTATGTTTCTTTTTCTGTTTATATTTGTTAATCTAAAGGGACTTAGTCCCAGAATAAAGTTACTTTTCTATTCTCTCTCTCTCTCTCTCTCTCTCTCTCTCTCTCTCGCTCTCTCTCTCTCTCTCTGTATATATATATATATATATATATATTTATATATATATATATATATATATATATATATATATATATATATATATATATATATATATGTATATGGTAGCTTGAAGAAAAATATTAAGGATTTTGATTAAGATGGTCTGATAAGATGGAAAGAAAATGGATAAGAATGGAGGAGACTCACACAGGATAGGAAAGGTAGGATTGCCAGGTACCCAGAGTAGGATTGCGGAGGAGTAAGCATAACTTAAACAGAACATATAAGGAAGCCAAAAGAGCTCAAGAAAATTAGGATAGTGCAGCGAAATGACAGGAGAACGGATATTTTCACGTATAGCTGTAAATTATAAATTAATAACATAGGACATTACGTACTTTGATGTGAGCTTGGAAAGCAGGAAGCTACTCCGGTTACAAATAACAAACCTTCTCATATCCAAAAAGTTAAAGTGACTTGAGAAAACTATAATGCCGCGAACTTTTTTTATCTTACCAGCGCAATGGTAAGGTCCATGGAGGACCTCGGTCTTCTAAGGCCTGCCTCCACATCGTCAAGCCATAGCAGTCTATGCTTCCCTCTTCATCTTTCTCCATCAGAATGTCCCTGAAAGCTCTTCTTTAGTAGCCTTTTTCTATCCACTTGATGTAAGTGGCTCAACCATCTTATTCTCTCTGTTTTAATTCTTGTTTGTTTGTTCATTTAACGTCACTTTATGCTGCTATGGCTAATCGGACGATGCTACAGTGGGAGCTCTAAATTTTGCCTATCCAGGTTTAATTAGGATAGGGATTTTTAACGAGTACCTGACGTCATACAGGCTCGGGACCCCTGTTTAACGTCGCTTCCGAAGGACGGCGTAACTAAGGATTTTTTACTCCCTTAAAAAAATCCTAGGGCCATCTGCCGGGCTACGAACCCGCGATCTTGGGTTTAGTAGTTTGTTACGCTAACCACTAGACCACAGGTGACATTCTGTTTTAATACTTGATGCCAGGTTCCCCATAGAAATCCTTAAGATTTTTTGTTGCTTTTGATACGGAAACAATTTCCTCCTTTATCTGGTACTCTTCTATGAACCTTTGTTTCTGGAACCTAGAAATCAATCTTGCTGATTGTTTAGGGTACAACATACATATAAACCGGACGAAATGTCTTCTTCTAGACCCTTCTTCGGAGGCTTTGGGGTATATAGAAAACCTTTTCTAAGCTGCCAATAACATTTGATTCTTACCATTCTCAATTCTTGTATTTATTTCCTCTTTGAATTTGTTATCTTGGCTTACAATTATACCTAGATTTTTAATAATTTTCATAAATATACCTTTCAAGGAGATATTCACTGGATTAACTCGATGAGATTATGCACCATATCGACAGTAATACCACTCGTTAAAGTAAACATGTATGTATGAAGTAATTCAAATATTGAGTTGTGAATAAATATTTGAAGTATCTAGAATTCAAAATGGGTTTCTAGTTGGTTTTTTGCTTTTCTAGAATGGATCCGTCGTCACATTTCCTATAGTCTTAGCAATTTAATCGGAGAGAAGCCTCTATATCCCGACAAGTAATATACTTTGAAGACGCTTTGGATTTCGTCGATTAAGAATACGAGAGCCAATCAGAATCAAGAATGAAAATAAGGGAAGAAACAGAGAACATAAGAAGGGAGAATCACTAGGCTTGGGCCGTTCCCAGCCACTATTTCCCCCATTCCGAATTCCTCCGCAGACTTTCACACAGATATTATCTATAAGAATCCCGGCTTCCAGCAGAATTGTTCTTCAGTTTCCGACCTAGAATACATCACAATGGAAAAGATAAATTAAGCATTATAAATATAAAATTAATTCGATTATCAATTTTAACATAATATATATTTGTATCATATGGACCAAGGTGGTTCAGTCGTTGAGTGCTGAGTTGCTCTGTTGAAGTTCCCAGATTCAAATCCGGCTGTGGTAGATAATTTATTTAATTTGTTATCAGTCAGGAATGTGGGATTCGGAGACCCTCCTGAAACTTACCCAGTCTCTATAAAGTGGTAGTTACCTTAATAGAGGGAAAATCTAACGTTTGCGCGAGATCTCGGACAAATCCTGTCAACATGGAAACAGTACAGTCTCAACCACGTACTGAACCCAAGACCTTTCATAGGATGTAGTGGTAAAAATTAACCATTTCATTTAACCATTTGTTTCTTCCCTAATAGGAACATATGTAAATTTGAAAGGATTAATTAAAGTTAGTAAATAAAAATAATGAGATTCGAAGAGGAATATCGGAAAGAATATGCCATGTTTTTGCCGTTTTCCATCCCAGGATTAATAAAGTGAAGCTTTAAATCTTGTCCGAGTATAATAAGATTTATAAAACAATTCTACCCATGCTTAAAGATTACTTTAGTAATTTGTTTTTGTTAGGTTGTTGTTTAATTTGTGAGTGTGTGTTACTTATACTGTTAATGTGAGAAGTGCTATTTCTGCAAATCCTCCAGCCAATATCAACAACCAGCTAAGACGAGAAAGCGATTTGTATTTCTTATAGGGTTACTAAAGCGGATAAATGGATTACATTACCGATGCAATGATCCTCTTTAACTCTTGCAAGAGGATCCGCAAGTGCCTCCGTCGGATCTGCAAGGTTTTGTTATTCATGCAAGGTCCATAAACGAAGGAATGTAAAAGGTTATAATTAATATATACATATACATACATACAATAGTATAATAATAATAATATACCATGAATCGTGAAATCTGTAAGTATATTTCTTTCTTTCGCATAGCCTAAACGGTTAGTCTTAGAAAAAAAAATAAAATATATATATCTCCCCCGAGTTTTGAAAAAAACTATCCACTGTGTCGAGTGGGAAGTTAATATATTGTTACGGCCGCACAAAGGAAGGCGGAAGCGGGGGATTAGCGGCTTAAGTCCGTCAGCGGGAGACGTTAAAATAAGATTAGGACCGTTCTAGATCGTCTCCTATTGTCGGAAAAGGATTAAGAATATTCCAGAATTGTCTGGCCCCTCCGTGTTCTAGAATGTTCGGCCTTGCCTACTTAAATACTTCCTTTACCTCGAGCCAGGCAGTCTTAGCCTGAGAGTAGACCACGCAAGATCTGTGATAAGTGAGTGTCAGTGTGATAAACTAGTCAGTATTGAACCGGCCCGTGTAATAAGTGTATCAGTGAACTGTAACAGTCTCGTGAGTGTAATAAACAGTTTCTGTTTGTTACTGTGTGTCAGTTTGTGATACTTGAAGAATCTTACGGTCGGTGGACTAGTGAACTGTAAGTGTTAATTATTAGTTATAAATTGTAGTCATTGAAACTATTGTAACTAGTTAAGCTATCTAGAATTAGTAATATCTAATATTATTGTAATAATTAAATAGGAGTTAGGCCTAGATTATAATATTTAGAATATTGTCATTATAAATTTATATTAGTTTAATAATTTAGTTGTTAATAGTTTAATTATATCCTTTTTATCATTGTGTTAATAAATATTAGTATCTTTAATTAAGGAATTGTTTAATTCATTTTAATACCCAGTAGCCCGTAACAATATTCTACAACATTCTAAATCAAATAGCATAAATCGCTAATAAAATATCTTTTATCTCCAGCTGGTACAAAAACATGTGGTTTTGGCTCAAATAATTAGGACTAAAGTACGTCTTTTCTCCCAGTGCATTAGAAATTGAGTCAAAAAGTTAACTTTTTTCCCCAGTGAATAAAGTAAAAAGATGACAACCTAATTCGTCTAAATAAAGTAGGTTTAGTACTGAAAACGTTTTTGGCTTAGGTTGGTACACCTGTCACACCGGCCATTAAAATCAGCTGTTGTTTTAAAAATTTAAAATTTTTAAATTTATTTTAATACATAACATAATATAAAATAAATTGCCTTTTTACATCCCACCTGGAGATAAAATCTTGTATGCCCCTCGGGACTAAATTGATCATTATTCCCAGCAATACTTTACTCCCTCGGCTTGGCCTCGTGAGTAAAGATAATTATTCACTCGCATTCGCTCGGGTACGATTTTAAAGCTGAGGGAATAATCATCTTCTTTAGTCCCTTGGTGCATAAATAACTATTTTGTCATAATTTTATTTTCATCGTGTAGTAGATGTATGTATGTACAGATAAACCGATATGTAAAGTTAAAGAAAAGAGTTAAGGAAAAATTAATCAAATTCGCAGCCGTTAAAGGGCAATGGGTGCTCCGATATTAGCAAAAAAAAAATCAGGAACAGGGATCCTAATTTACAAATTGAAATAATTTAGTAAGAGAGCGATCTGCCTCGTAGCAATGAAATAATATATTATTGTTATTATAACAATTAAGTATGGGGGTAAGCTTAATCGATATGAAGGGGTTTAGAAGATGGTTCAGTAGGATCACTTATGCTGTTATGGTTAGTATAACAACCTTCTTTGCCAAAGATCGCAGGTTCACAGGAAGTAAGAAAACCAGTAGACATGCCGTACTTCGAAAAGAACATAAAATGGAGCACGTAAAACGAGCCAGGTATTCGTTATAGATTCTGTCCTAAGTGTAGCATCATCCGATAAGCACAAACAGCGTAAATTGGCGTTAATTAATAAAGAAAAAAGATAATTTTGGAGAAAACCAAAAGCTTGAAACTTTTTTTTTATTTGAATTTATGTCATATTTCCTAAAAACACGATACAACTAAACGATATGTTTTATTTTGGCCAGATGTTGCTATTTCATTGATTGTAGTTATCCTTGTTAGTAGTTATTATTGTCTATAGTTATCATTATTTGTTGCTAACTTGCAACTAGCATCTTGTTAGCGATAGGCTAGTTAGAGAAATACTCCTCTACAGTTGGCTGAGATGCAACGACCGCAAGAGTCCTATAATTGGCCTATCGCTTAATTCCTTGGCATTAATCAGTATTCCCTCCTCAACCCTTCCTCCCATCTCCTTGGTATTGATTTCTCTTGGGGCTTAACTGATTATTGCTAGCTATATTTAATATTGCTGAACATTTGACAATTCTCTAATGTCGAAATCATTCTGATAATAGAAAAGAACACGAAAGACATATCAAGCACGAAAGCATACCACAAGAACATTTTTACTTAAGTGATATGGAACACGTACATAGTGATAGGGAAACGGCAAGTATCTCCCCCTGCAACATCCCTTCGAAGGATGGGAGCAACCAAGGTCTTTTAAACAGCTACCTTCCGGGCTTCGAACCCGTGAACTTGGACATAGTATAATGTTATGCTTACTACTACACCACTATTGACTCCATCCCATCGAAGTTTAAACGTTATAAAACAGACGAGATGGGAATTAACGTAGGTATAAGGTTTAAATTTAATAAAAATAATAGAAATATTTACGAATGGAGCCATAAGGTATTCAGAGACAAACCATTTTTATTAATACCACTTATTATTCATGCCTGTTTTGGGATATTTATATAAATACATTTTAATCATAATTTTTTATAAACTGGTGAAGTATATTTTTTTTGTAAAATTGAAAAAAATATATAAAAATTGTTAGTAGAACTTAGAAATTTGTAAATAGAGATAGGGAAACGCTCGACTTGTAAATACACACCATGAAATGATTAACCCATTACCTACTTTAGCTAAACACCAACTCTTATAAAAATTAATTTTTGTATTTAAGCAACTTCTGCTCTGAATTCCCCATACATGAGAGTCTCAAGGAATTAGAAAACGATGTACTGAAGGAAAAACAAGTTTAGCCCTAAGGCAGACGGTTTCTATCGAGACAAGAATTATTCCTAGCGTTTACCGGCGCGGAGGTTGGCGAATATCCAAAATGTTTAACGACTGTTAGAGGATACTCCCGTTTAACATAATGCTGAGCTAGGGACTTTTAAAATGGAAACTGATGTAGCAAGAGCTTACCGGTTGATCTATGATAATGATAAGAAGGAGTTGTAACATAAACTGATCGAAATAAAAATATGTCTTCAAAACTTAAAAAAAAATACGCCCCTCAATTCTTGTTTTCAGAGCCGTCAATCTAGAGCAGGGGTCCCCTAACGTTTTTGTACCACGCCCTCTTTTTGTTGAAATGAAAGCTTCTCGCGCCCTCCCCCTTAACAATAAATTGTGTGGGTCTAGGAACAAAACAAAAACAAATAAGTATTACATTGAAAACAAAACATTTATTTATACTGCCATAAGGTACAGCAATATCAGTTTTCATAAAATACAAAAAATATTAATAAGAGAAAATAGATTAGGTTGGTTATTGAGATGGATGGGCTTCCATTTTGCTTACTAGCATGCCTATTCGTGGCTGAGTTTGAGTAAGTGCACAACGCTAGTTGTATAAACAGCAACATCAAGTTTATTCCGATACTTTGTTTTAATTGCCACAAGTGTTGAAAATGTTTTTTTGAGCAAATAGGTGCTTGAAAAAGCCAAATATAAACGAAGAGCTTCCCGTGATACGCTAGGATACACTTTGAAATATTTTAACCATAATGACGGTTTGTCCATGATATCAAAGTGGTAAATTTTCTAAACATCATGGATAATTCAGAATTTTAGAAAGAATACTTAAATGTTAAGACCGTGGAAAAATTCCAACGAAAAGCCTTAAGTCTCCAAACTAAAACAGAAATAGAAATTATCTGTCCAATATTTCGCCTATTCAGGCATCCTCAGGGTAGAAAGAGAATAAAAGCAAAACAAAGCATGAATAATGCACCCAAGAAATACCCCACCACCTCGAAGGCTCAAATGCAACTAATGAATCATAAGGAAGGATACTGGACCCCAGTTGGTTAAGGTTAGATAAAAACAGCTGATAGATACTTCAGAAATTCAAAATTCAATATACACTCACCAAACTTCAAAAACCACCACAGGAAAAATAAGTAATAGGAAACAACACAAAACTTAAGACGAAAGACCATATGAAAAAATGAAAGTAAAAATGCAAGAAAAAAAAAATAATATTATCATGAAACCGGTGGACCTACGGCTATTCCACAAAACATATTAATATTGAAAACTAAAAAGAGACCTTAAATGTTAAGACCGTGGAAAAATTCCAACGAAAAGACTTAAGTCTCCAAACTAAAACTGTTTTAGTTTAGGGGCAGTATCCTTCCTTATGATTCATTAGTTGCATTTGAGCCTTCGAGGTGGTGGGATGTTTCTTGGGTGCATTATTCATGTTTTGTTTTGCTTTTATTCTCTTTCTACCCTGAGGATGCCTGAATGGGCGAAATATTGGACAGATAATTTCTATTTCTGTTTTAGTTTGGAGACTTAAGGCTTTTCGTTGGAATTTTTCCACGGTCTTAACATTTATGTAAGGTCTCTTTTTAGTTTTCAATATTAAGAATACTTAAATTTAATTTAATGTTCAACTTGTTTCGCTCCCCCCCTGACATGTCCTCACGCCCCCCACTTTGGGAACCACGGATCTAGAGTATCCAATCATTCAAAATTCTTTAATAAAGTTTTTTTTTCAGTCCTTTGGAAAATATTGATTGGACAGATTTTTATTTTTATTAATTTATTCATTGAAATTTACAACTTTATTATAACAATACAACAAGTAAATGAAGAAATGATACATTAAGATATGGATAAAGACAAATTAGTTGCATTTGAGCCTTCGAGGTGGTGGGATGTTTCTTGGGTGCATTATTCATGTTTTGTTTTGCTTTTATTCTCTTTCTACCCTGAGGATGCCTGAATGGGCGAAATATTGGTGCAAGTGGTAGTATCCAAACAAATTCAACTTAGAAGGTCGCGAGGCCATCTTCTTTTCAGACTCCTCGGAGGATTATCAGGAATTTAAGCAGGAGCTAGGTTTGTAACTAGTGGGTTTGAGTGAGAATAAATTTTGTCCTGGAAAGATTGATATCGGATTCGGGCCAAATCAGTAACAAATGGGACATTAAGGTCATTATGGATTACTTTTCTCGGAACAAAGCAAGGAGCGTTGACGATTTTACGAAGGGTTTTAGATTTTAAGGATTGATTACGAGAGGGATTCGATGACTTAATGGTGTCCATGGCAGGCAAATTTTAGATCCTAGATTGTCAAACGACAAAGCTGAAATGAGACCCCCCAAAGCTCTATTCCGTAATTGCAAAAGGGTCAAATGATTGTCATGTATGTGAGTCTTTTGTAATTAATTGGGAGCTTAGAGCGTTTGTCTAGTAAAGGTTAAAGTAGCCTGAAATGTCGTTTAAGTCAAGTATGAGGATTCCAAGATAAGCGTTTGTCAAGGTGCAGTCCTAAGTACCGAATTGTTCTAGCTAGTGGGATGTTATTAAACGATACAGGAGGACTAGAAGTCATTGGGTTTTCGACGGAGGGTAAAGGTGATTTGGTGGGATTGGTGGGAATTTATTTTAATCCTCCAATTTTGACACCATTTTATAAGATCAGTGATATGGGATTGAAGAGTATGAGATGGTATAACTGGATCACTGTTAAGTGATAACAGGCATGTGTCATCCGCATACGTGGTAAAGATTATGATGGATTGGGAAGTCAACTGTAGAAACTGTGTAGAGGATTGGGCCGAGAATAATGCCGTGAGGAACACCATCAGATAGAGTGATGAGGGATATTATGGTTTACTTTGAATGATCTGTTGGAGAGACAGGATTGGGTAATGAGGTAGGAGGTAGGAATCTACGAAATAATTTAAAACTTGAAAACAACGCTTCAGGCAACGGCAACACTTACTAGACTAACGCTCTAATTACGTGAATATTAAAAGTACCTATTTGGAGTAGAGGTTTAGTGCATCACAAAGTCATCGAATTCCTCTCATAACCGATCCTTACAATTCAATATTATCAGTAAAATGTACTAGTTGCTGCTGATTTATCTCGAACCGAACAGATCGTTCATGACAAACTTTATCCTCACTAAAACCCACTAGTTTCAAATCTAGCAACCTCTTCCATTTCCGATAATCCTCCGAGGGTTCTGAAGAGAAGATGGCCCCGTTACCTTCTATGTTGAAGTTTTTATTTCAGTGCTACCACTAGGAGGTATAGCTTGCCTTTATCCGTGCCATTATGTATTATTCATGCCATTATATTTATTTGTTGTATTGTTATAATACAGTTGTAAATTTAAATAAATACATTTACAAACTAAAAAAAAAATTTAAAAATACGCCCCACGGTTGGTTTTTTCAAAGCCACCAATCGAGAGCATCCACTCATACAGCATACTAAATGAAGTGTTTTTTTTTTATTTCTGTGGAAAAGATTAATTGGATAGAATAAAAAATTTAAATTTATGTTGCCGTCCAGCAGTTGACTTTAGCTATATTCTCTACGCAATCTGTGTATCTTGATCTTGGCCTACTAACCGCTCTACGTCCCTGCAACTGTCTTGTCAGCACCATCCTTTGAGTGACACTTATTTGCATCCCTGCGACATGACCTGCCCACCGAAGACGATTTAGCTTTATCATTATAGTCATATCTATTTGGTTGGAGAGGTCATAAATTGATTCATTTGATCTCCGTCGCCATACCTCTCTAATAATAACTCGACCGATGATTCGTCTGAGTACTTTTCTTGCAACTTTGTATCTTCTGACTTTAGTACAAGTTCAGGAATATTATGGATATTTATTTTTACATATTTATGTTAAGATTTTATATAAATATATATAATCAATTAAAAAAATATAGAATTAGCAAATAGTTTGCTTTAGTTATGTTGTTTTATCTATAGGTCATTGACCTTTCCATAAATAAATCTGAATCATACCCTTAATTAGTTGGGTCGGGCGAGGCAGTTAAGAAGTGCTAACTAGCGTTTTAGTTATGATCGGGTTTAATAAGTGATATTGAATAAACGATAAGTAGCAAATTACTGAGGCCCAATTAAATACCCAAAAGCCAAGCCAGGCCAGCCCAGAAAGCTGTCCCAAGGGCAACATTGTTCTGGTGGGTCCTGTTCAGGATTCGATAACAAGATTATACCTCGCTATTAATCGCTTTCTAATTAATTGTCTAACTTAATTACCTAATCAAGGCAGAGGATGCATCCCACAATAAGGTAATTGAAATTTATAATGGTTTCTGATGTTGAAGTGAGCGGGGAAACTCAGTATGTAGTATGCTGAAAGTCCTGGATTCAAATATGGCTGTTGGCAAATAAATTGTTTAATCTGTTAACAGTGAATGGCCGCTGTGAGAACTAGAGAAACTCCTGGAGCTCATCCAGCCTCTACCGTGAGGTTCAGGGTGATCTAGGCCAAAATAATCTTCCTGCACAACCATAGGCTAAGAAACAGTACAGTCACTACTATCTACGGAACCCAAGAGCCTTCATGGGTTGTAGCGAAACAGTTTTAGTTTCCATTGAATATAAATTGTGAATCTCGAACATGACACAATATCAGACAAATCAACTATTAATATACAGTAAAACCTCTATTATCCGTCATTCTGTTTACCGTCACTCTCTGTTAACCGTCACCTCAGTTTGAGAAAAAAAAGACGTTTGTATATTGTTTGGTTGCTAAACTCATATACAAACTCATATTCCGGCTAAGAATCAATCGTTGTGTCTTGACAACTTCGTTTTCTGGAATATGTTGTTTACTCAAAAGCTAGGCTTCCTCGCACACATTTCTTAGAAATTATTTATTTCCTCATCTCTACCTAATGTAGCTTCAGCAGTTGAACCACCTTCAGCTTTTATTCTTGTCTTACGGGTACCTTTGTTCTTAAAAGTACGTATAATAATTTCGGGAAAAAAGACAAAGGAACAGTTTAGCTCTCGCTACTAAGTTTGAAATTGTAAAACGTTTACGAAAAGGTGAAAGTGTTCAATCATATTCCTTGGACGACAGTTAATGAAACAAAACGTGCGAGGGACCCCTAGAATATGTCCCTTCTATATAATCATTTAATGATTATTAAGAAGAGGCATACTACGTTTGTGCACGAGGAAAGAGCTAAACTCCACCTTTAAATTGGTATTAATTTCTCAAGAAGGAAAAATTGGACATACAATTGTGCGATGTACGTAATTATTATTTTTTAAAAATATTTTTAGTACATACGTATACCTTAGCAGTACGTAAATAAGTTACGAGTACTTGTATAATGTCGAATATTTAAAATATATAGTTCAATTTATGTGTGTATATATATATATATATATATATATATATATATATATATATATATATATGTATATGTATATGTATATGAGACTCACTCCCATATCCGTCTATTTCCCAAATCCGTCACCATCTTGGTCCCATTCCATGACGGATAATCGAGGTTCAACTGTAGTTTACTTTGTACTCAAAGGATGAAAGGAATGACAAATTCGCCAGATTAATAAAAGTATGAAAAACCAGTCTGTAATAATCCTTGGACCACTTTCAAACAGATTTCGAAAAATTTATTAACTCTAGTTAGAAGACCATTTTTTTCTGCACAAAATAATTCAATATTTCATCCGGATTCAAATTAATCTATTAACGTGTTTAAACATTTCAGAGTGTTAGGCCCCTGGTTCGAGGTTAGACGTTTCTGAGAAATTATTTATTCTGTTAATAGTCGCGGGTGATCTTAGGGATCCTTAACACTCTCCGAAGTTCACTCAGCCTCTGTAAAGTGTGTACCCTAAAGTGGGGAACACCTGGAAGGTGGCCTCAGCCAAAAAAAAAACTCCAAACACTGGACCACAGATAGTGGTAGAGGATTTTAACAATCAAAATTGATATTTAAAAACTTTTCCTGGCATCTTTCATTGAATTAAACTACTTTGTAATATTTCTACTTACTATAGATTAATTCCTTATGCAGTTATTTATGCAGATAACCATTATTTTCGTTTGTTTGGTCGGTTGGATCGTATGGTTGCGGAATGCACATAAAACCTAGCAGAGCTCATCCTGAATCCTGAACAGAATTAGCCGGGTCGTTAGCTACATAAGCCTAATGGCGACGATGTAATCTTCATTCGGTTATGGCCCGAATCAATGGAAATTAGCATTGATAGTGTGAGAGGTGGTGGGAGGATGTCTGCTGGAATCCATCGATAGTTCTCATCATTAGTTTTTCGCTGCAATTAACAATAATACTAATAAGATATGGACGAAAATAAACAATAAAATAAATCAATATCCAATAATGCTAAACTGAGACATTACTCAACAGTAATGCCTAAGGTCTGGTTCCTAATCCTCTAGCCATCGCGGGCTAAGTTTGCCTCTTCCTCTTTCTCCATGATCAGCTTTGGGAGCCTTTTTTTCTTAATTTTGTATACGTGTACATGCATACATACCCAACCGTCTTAATCTTGCCTTTCCTACAAGACACTTAATGAGGTTCTCCATATAGATCCTTAAATTCTTGATTCTATATTATATTATAGCTTCTCAAAAACAATAACTATTACATAAAAACTACTAGCGACCCGCCCCGGCTCCGCACGGGTAGAAGTGCTATTTGTACTTACATGTTTTGTCTGTCCTAGGATTGCATCAGTTTGATTAAATCTAAAAGTTTGGATTAAATCTAAATGTAAGATAATGTCTACACTGCATGAAGTATTTTAATGTATTTTATTAAGTTGATATTATAAACATAAAACAAAATTAAATATTTCTGTATACACGAATTTATTTTCAACCGCCTAAATCTTATGCGATAACTCCAAAAATACTCATTTAAATTATATGTTGTAAAATATTATAATAATATAAATGAAAAACTTCAGGTAACTGAAGTATTTAAGTTGATAAAGATTAATATTGTATCTGTCTAAATAGCTTTCCAAATACCGCATGTTGTAAGATAAATACAAATACAGCTGTATTTTAAGAAGATATAATCGGTAGAGATAGCTATCCATAAAAGATTTTCAATAGTCTTTATTTTGCATATAGCCTTGAAGATGACCTACAAAGTAGGTCGAAACGTTGGCTACTTAATAAGCTTTTCTCCAATTCTACGAGAAATTCATTGACCTCGATCCGGACCACTTATTTCCACATATATTATCAAGGTCAACCGTTATCATTCAATTTATCTATAACCAAAGAGTAATGAAATTTTTAGAATTTAATTTTGTCTAATGAGAATTCTGATGTGCCATTTTTCTTTTACTTTTTCTTCCTGACAGTAATATCAGAATTTAAGCCATAAATTTTTAAACACACGCAATAAAGCAAGGGCGTGTAAGTTGGAAGCGTTAATAAAGAGTCGGGGAGCAGGAAAAGTTTCTATATAGGCCAAAGTTCCGGCAGGTTAAAGCTATAACATAAAAGATAGTATTCAGACAAAGGTCTGGCCCTTAAATTTAAAGGGCGCGGTATGGCTTCTCGCATAACTGTACGACAATAGGGCTGCTATGTAAGTACCACCCTCGAGTCAAAAGTCCGGGCGATTTATCGATGATAAAACTTCCTGGGAACAAATTAAAATTGTGTAGGAATTTAAAATTTATCAATCTACATAAGTTGAGGTAACAAAACTAGGCGATTCATAACAGCTTTATCTAACCTATTACTAGGCATCGTCAACCGCCCAGTAGTGGTTAACCATTGTTCAAACCACTTGCTAAATGAATGTTTTTATATAAAAAGTGAGAGCAACAAATCAAGTAGAGATGTTTGAAGAATTTTTATATAATTTACTTTTGTTTTATAAATACAAAAACGCTTTTAGTTCAAGCAATCATTTATTTATTTTTTCTTTACGTGTAAACGTTTCGACCCATGTGGTCATTCTCAAAACATGTTTCCCATCATCATTCAGTCAGTACATTTCGATCCGCAAAAGACATCTATAGAATATTAAAAAAAAACGCAAAACATTGAATTATAAAATTTAACATTATAATTTTTTTTTTTTAAATATATGAAAAACATTAATCTTCTTAAATATTTCGTATCAGTCATACCATTATATATGGAATCATCAAAATTCATTGCATAAAAATTACAATTCCTACATTATAGTTATCCTCACAATAGTACATTGATAGATATACCTCTTTTTTTTCCTTGGAGACCAACATTTAAATAAAGAAAGAAGAAGAAGGCTGGGTGGGGTCCACCCATAGTCAGCCACTGTAAATAATAAGTAGAACTGGGACTTTGTCCAGTCTGGATTATCTGAGTAATAATAGCTTGTTATGTTTTACTGTCACTTATTAATTATTATTTCTAGGCAAAAACTATAATAGAATATTCTTTTTATTAATATATATGGAGAACTATCTTTTTATTCTATTTTACAAATATCCGAAAATCATTAGTTATTGTTATTATAAACTATAAAGGTAAATATAATATAAACTATAAAGGTAAATATAAAGAAGCAGAAATGGGTGTTTTAAAAGGTTGAATTTATTTTATTGATATAAGGAAATTGATAATCTGTAGAATTAATCTTTATTTTTATTTTTTATTTTTATGTTCATTTAATTTTTAAAAAAAAGCAGGAGTAGTATTTTGACAAATCTCCTCCCTCCTTTTTATCATATACTATGTTAGTTAATATATTAATATTTAAGAAGATTAATGTTTTTCATATACACTCCCCGTCAAAAGTATCACAACACTTTGAAATATTTGAATTTTACAAAAACGTCTGTCTTTTCATAACAAAGAAAGGTCCCGAAGTCTGTATTAAGCATTTTTAAACTTGACATAAACAAATTTTATTAAAATAAATTACAATATCTCTTCCAATAAACAAAAAAGTTAGAAAACTTACTTTCTAAACTTTTAATTTCTGATAATTTTAACTTTTAAATCACAATTTAAATTTTTAATTTACATTTAATAAAACGTATTGCCACCTCTGGCTTGAATGACTGCTTCCACTCGTGTTGGCATACTTGTAAAAAGTTTTTGAAGAAAATCTTGTGGTACATTGTCCCACTCCTCCAATACATCTGCCTTTAAAATTTTAAGGGTAGGATGAGGTGAATCTCGTGACCGAACCGATCTTTTGAGATAATAACAAACGTGCTCGATTGGTTTAAGGTCAGGACTTCTTGCTGGCCAATCAATGGTGTGGATATTTGTGGTGTTCAGGTGCTCAGAAACACATTATCTGCGGGCATTATCATGCATGAGCAACGATTCAGAGCCTATGAACGGCATAAAAGGCACTACATGATCTTGAAGAATCATTTCTACATACCTCAAAGCATTCAAGGCCCCTCCTTGGATTGGCACTAACTCGGTACGTGCCTCCTAAAATATGCCGCCCCAGAACATGATAGACCCTCCTCCGAATGGCTCAGTTTCTACCGTGCAGCATTGACTAAACCGTTCTCTAGGCCTTCTCCAAACTTCTTCACGTCCATCTTGAGTGTTAAGGGCCACTCTCGTCTCATCAGTGATTTTGGAATACAACTTTTTTCCACTCCTCCACAGTCCATGATTGGTGTTGTCTTGCAAATCTCAATCTCTTTACGCGGCGTTCTGCGGTGAGAAGAGGACATCTCACTGGCCTTCTCGAGCTGAGGTTTTACTCCCTCAGTCTTCTAATGACTATTGAATCCGAGATTGATATCTCTCAAACACCAGCGATCAAGTTTTTAATGGAAGAAGCTGTAGAATTAGGCTTCCGAAGAGCTTGCATTTTAATGAAGCGGCAATCTATGGGATTAGTAATCCTAGGACGCCCTGACATTGGTCGCCTCGATTGACTACCAGTCTCCCTGTACCTTCTTATGGTCCCTGAAACGGAAGAATAGTGAATCCCAAGGCGATTAGCGATGTAACGCAATGATTTGCCTTCTTCAGAGAGAGTGATGATTCTGACCGAATTATCGCGGCTTAAACGATTCATTGTGAATAAAATTAATTGTTTCAACTAGACTAAAGAGAAAAGAGGAAACAGACTTGAGACACCCGAAAGATAAACTTGGACTGAAAGGAAATTTAAAATGAATAATCCAAAATCTTATCGTTTGTTGGTAAACAGTGAATAAGAATGAAGTGTCTAGTCACTAATGTATGTCATTTAGTAAATAATATTACTGTAAATATAAACAAAGTACGGATTCAGGTCGAAACCATAAAAATCTCGAGAATTATGGGTGTTGCAATACTTTTGACGGGGAGTTTATTTAAAAAAAAAAAATTATAATGTTAAATTTTATAATGTAATGTTTTGCGTTTTTTTTTAATATTCTATAGATGTCTTTTGCGGATCGAAATGTGCTGACATGTATTGAGAATGACCACATGGGTCGAAACGTTTACATGTAAAGAAAAAATTAATAAATGATTGCTTGGACTAAAAGGGTTTTTGTATTTATAAAACAAAAGGAAAATATATTTTAAGTCCAGTACCCGAAACGATTAATATATTTTATTTATAACTGGGCTCTACAGTCTTTGGTGAACCATGGCTGAACCATCTGCTAATTTCTTCCGCCATTCGCCTCTGTCCGCCTTGGAGCCTGAAGAAGGCTTCTCCAGCCAGCGGTTTTTACCCATCGCCTTCAGGGCATCCTCCACATCGTCGAGCCGCCTGAGGTGGGGCCTACCACTCAATCTTAATTCTTTCCCATACTTCAAGGATCCTTTTGTAATCTTTTGTCTGTGACCAGGTCTCAAATCCATAAGTCGCAATAAGTCTCACATTTGTTTTATAAATGAGACACTTTGCCTATCTGGACATCCTTTTTCAGCAAAAGAGTTTCTTTAAACTGAATAGACATCTACTTCCGTTTGAATAATATAAATATTTCAAAATATCGATATTAAATTATTAGTATCCGGTATAATTTATAATGCTGTAAATATAATGTAAAATGGAAATAAAGATTTGTCATTAAAAAAAAATCTGATTGATTGTCCCTCGCCTTCATTTCTCTGTTTTAGATTTAATTTCCAAACAACTAAACTTGCTGAATAAGCTATGTACATACCTGAGAAGTAAATATCATGAGTTCAAATTGCTTTTTAATGATTTCTGGGGAAAATGGCTGGTACGATAATTGTGTCCCCTTAGTTGCTGACATATAGCTATTTCCGATTCTTTAAAGAACTGAATAACATTCTTTTAAATTTTACTGTTCATTATATCTCTTTTGTAATAAATAGATTTGCGGTGAATACGAAAGGGTTAATTCCATTTAAAGGTTGAGAATATAATTCCTAAGAATAAAGATTTGTCCAATTATTTATAACACATTAGTTATTGGATCCCGTGACAATCATGGTTTAGTGAAATGGCGGAATAGGTGCTAAGCATCTAAGCACCAAGTTAGTGTAATGTTGCACCTCCATTATTATTTTGAAGAGAAAATATGCCCGCAGTGAGTCCTTGGACTATACTTTAAAAACGTGGTATGTTTTGTTATTGTCTGTTACATTGTTGCAACAAAAATTGTCAGTACCATTGAGGCTTTTCTAGAATATTGTCTCTAAAATTTAAATTCCTAGAAATATTACTTAATACTTACCTCTATTCTTAAGATAATTAAACACTAAACTATGAAGAGGAGGAGAAGATTGAGGCTTGAGGCAAACTGATATTAAAATTTTTTTAGAGCCACAATCTTACACGAACACATTTTCATTGAGATTTACTTTGTTCAATTATATTTATATATAATTATAACTAATATATAAAAATATATATATATATATTGTAAGTATTAAAATAATAAAATAAAGATTTCCTTATACAAACATTGATATTTTTATTATACGAACCACAACATTATTTCGATTAATCGACCTGTAATGGAAATAGATGGATTTTCTGAAATAAAACATTGTTTTACTACATCTATGTAAAGACAACTTTCGAACTTGCAACGAACAAGTTATGTACTACGAGAGAACGAATATTATTACAATCCCAGAACCGGGACTGTAGTCATTATAACTTTACAACAACTATTAACTAACTGCTGGTCGACAGAGAGAATCAACTGCAAGACAACATCCTGGATGGTCATTGCTCTATACACAAACATTGCAACTGCCGCACTGATCCGTTGTTTGTATTCAGCGAGATACCCTGCTCCTAATCTCTACAGATCGGATAGGATTTGCTAGTTGAGCGCTAATCGTGGATATGAAAGTCGGGGAATTGTTAGAAGGGCCATATGGCGGGAACGGGAAGGGCCCAATACATGGACTGTCTGTCCACATGTAGCGTTATAACTGTGGGTTTATATCATCGAAATTGTCATGGTTAGGCAACTGACGAAATTTGTAACATGATTCTCATTCATTCAATCGATGGATATCTTCAAGTTTTATTATTTCATAAAAAGAATACATCAATTAAATATTTCAGTTTCAACTTATTCGATTAGAGGTTCATGTGCTTATTATTTTCATGTTTGTCTCACCTGTTCGTTACATTTGTGAGTCATGTGGGCTACTTTTAAGAAAGTGTGCAAGAAAAGACAAGAAATAAAAAGTTATCCGGATATTATTAATTGTTATCAAAACGTATAGTGTTCAATAAAAAATAAATGCAACTAAACCTTTCATCTTTATATGTTTCAAAATCTCATAACTAAATTTTTCTGCCGTAAAAAAACAATCAAAATTAATGCAGTTTATTATAAAACTGCTAGGCGAAGTAATAGGGTGTATAAAAAAAAATTACTGTTTTATCAAATTCCTGAGTTCAAAAGTCTGTAATTATTTTAATGCTATTCATTATTTACCAGCACTTAATAATCCCTTTAGAGCATTCTCTAAGCTTACAAACACTTGATTCTTCAAAAAAAGCCTCAGTTTATTTATTTATTTCAAAGAAGAAACATGACAGTCTCCTACCAAATTCTCGCAATTTTAAGACATTACTGACAAAAAAATTTCATAGTCACTGAAGCAGCTCGTGAAATTATTAAATATGAAGGGGAAAGTGTCCTTGACCAGCCACTGCGCGGCGTTTGTTTGAAAAATTTAGCAGTGGAGATACGACGTTGGAAAGGAAGAAAGGCTCCGGGTGACCATTAATGGATATTGATGAGGTTCTGAAGGAAGCCGTTGAGTTAAATCTCTCCACAAGTACTCGCGAACTTGCCAGGGAGTGTGGTGTGTCGAGAGATATTGTTAGTCGCCAACTAAATATATCAAAGAAATAATAATACAAATATTTAGTTAAAAAAATGGTCATTTTTTTAATACACCCTATTAAATAACACAACGGTAGCAATATCCCAACTCATTTTCCCGCAGTTTATATGCTCGTAAGGAGAGGAGTGGCTAAGTGGTAGAGTTGCCCTCCAAAATTGCTGGTTACAATCCCGTTGCTGGGAAGACTTTTATTTAGTCTGTTAGCAGCCGGAGACAGATCATTTGGGATCTAGTACCCTTCTGTGCCTCATTCAGTCTCTATAAATTGGGTACCCAAAATTAGGGGAGAAAATCTGGTGGTCGAGCATAATCTATGACAAATCACCTCCCTGCAAAACCGTTATACATGAAACAGTACAGTCTCTACCATGTACTGAGCCTCTGACTCGTTCACGGGTTATAGTGATACAGGTTTTATATTCTGGTAGATAACTTTGAACGGTATATATTTTTGCATCTTAAAGACATGTTTAATACAAAGATATATCTAGGTCAGAGATAAGAGGTCAGTACGTGCTAGGTAGAGACTGTGCTGCTTCAGGACAACGGTTGTGCAGGGAGGTAAATTGCCTTAGATCACGCTCAACCGCCAGGTTTTTCCACTGATTAAAGGTGGCTACTTTGCAGAGGCTAGAAGAGCCTCAGGAGGATCCAGACCCCAATGGGCCCATCCTGCGGCTGTGAACAGATCAAGTAAGTTATCTGCCGCAGCCGGATTTAAATCCAGGACTTTCGGCACGACAACATAGCCCTACCACTGAGCCACTCCACTCACATTACAGACATTTCAATTTTCACCCCAAAAAATGTCTATAGTGGATCTAAATATATAAAATAAATGCGGCTCTCCAAGTTATGATGCACTGCTATACATAGTTGCTACAACCAAATATGGTCAATAATCAATATTGGCTTTTCATTTCTCATAATCGAAAGCTTTCCATTATAATTTTCCAGGAATCATTTGTATAAGGAACTATAGGACTTTGAGTAATTTAAATATTCAGAGGCATAAAACAAGAAGTATGTGGGATGATGTTTTATTAGGTATGTCGACAATGTTTGTAGGTGGTGGGACTATTAGTCGTACCATTGTTATAAATAAGCGGTTATGTTCGCCCTGTCAGACGATATTGTGTTAACGATCCTGAAGAAGTATGAAGTAAATCTTGAAGAGGACCTGGTCAGGTCTGCAGAGCCTCTCCAGAGAATGATGTTCTCACTCGGCCGTTCCTTGACGGGATATTCTCCGAGAAGGCGATTATTCTGCAGGGGATGAGTGAAGTGGCAGAAAGAAAGAGGAAGGCGAAAAGAAAGAAAGAAGAAGAAGAATGGATTTTCTCAACTCCCTGCCAAGAACAAAGACTACCGCAGAATGAAGTGCCTAAAGGAATGATTGTTTTTTTTTTATTTCTGAGCCGACGTTGAGATAAATAATAAATAAATGACTTGCCAACTTCGGAAGAAGAGAAAAACGTTTTAAAAAATAAACTGAAATAAGTTCGGGAAAATCAACTTCTTGGCATTAAAGTTTGCTCAATATTTTTTCTTTTTAATATGATTATATTTGTTTTGGTGCCATTATAAAGGGAGTATTTCGATAGATGCAAAAAGAATAATTCGCGATCTCAAAACTTCCTTTACTGTGTACAAAAACTTACTAAAGAAAATAGTAAGTAATTATTCACTACCCACCATTAGAATTATCATACGCATCTATCGATAAAGTAATCTTATTATTTATATTTGCATGCTAAAAGGCGGACAATTTATATGCTCCTTTTACAATTTATATGTATTCTTCATCGAGTAAACTCAAGGTTACTACACATTTTTATTATAACAGTACAGTCTCTACTATTAGATGCGGGTATTAGTAGTTATCCGTTATTTATTTACCCTTTACTTAATGTATAAGTTATTATTTAGGTAAAATCATGTCGGTTTTTCAAGCGATTTACTGTCTACTGCAGTTTTTTTTTAATATTCCCATGACCAAGATGGCCACTAACAATGTCCTTCGGCATTCCTCACTCCTTAGCTGGTCCGGGAGTTCATAAAGGTTACTGCTTTTGATTATAGAAGACTAGCTTATGCCCGCGGCTTCGCTCGCGTGGAATTCGGCCTGCCACATAAAGTTTTGTGAAAGATCATTTTAAATAAATAATTTAATTATTTTTTTTAAATATAAGTTACTCGTACACCCATAATTTCAGATGTCTAACTTCAAAACTGGCGGATTCTCTACAACCTTTGAACCCCCATTATATTAAAAGGGAAACCCTTGGGGTGGAATTATCCAAATTTCTTTCTTAAACTATAAAAAGAACCTATCTACAAATTTCAAGAGGCTAAGTTCCTGATTTGTCTTTAATTATGTACTATAACGGGGGGGGCATGCCCACGTGACCCCACATAAATCTGCCCTTGATGTAGCCTATGATGTATAACCTATTTTATTCAATAAGATTCATCCAAATCCGTTCAGTAGTTTTTGCGTGAATGAGTAACAAACATTCGCATTTAATGAGTAACAAATATTCGTAGGATATCAAAATAAATAGTTTCACTCCTGTCCTTTCTGTTATTTTAACCACAATTATCATGTGATTTTCCTTTATTTATGTACTATAATGGATTCTCCACAGTACCTAAAAAGCTCTCTGCGGGGGGAGAGAGGGGGGGGGGCACGTGCTCCCTCCCCTCTAAATCCGCGCTTCCTCTAGCCTATGTGTTATTCTGCTGTATAACCTATATTACTGTAAAGTTTCATCCAAATCCATTCAATATTTTTTGCGTGAAAGAGAGACAAACATACAAACTTTCACATTTATAATATTAGTAAGATTATAGAAATAAATACTTACTGAAACCAAGTTCCTTCATGGGTTTTATTGGTATAGGTTATTCCGAATCAAAAACATGTTTTTCATTAAGTAGTGTTGTTTAAAGCACTAATCAATTTATTAACAACAGATTAATTTGTACGTTGGATTAATGTTTTGAGTTAAGTTTGAAGTTAATTATTGAGATTACACAGAGAATAATACAGCAGGCAGCGATGAAGAGGGGTGGGGAAGAGGATGTTTCTAAGATTTGATCAAGGAAATAAATTTACCTGGATTTTCAAATCTTCCCTTCTGTTTCTCGATTTTTAAACATGACTGGGAGTAAACACTAATAAAGATTTGATATTTATATTTTTAAATAAGAAAATCATATCTTGTTTCTTAACCTAAAACATACCCATTAATATCCTTTTAATATTGTCTCTTTTATGAGTGGTTGGCAAAGGTACCACTCTCGAGAGAGCTAACAGTATGGTTTTGTTTTTTCTTGCTATACTATTTTATTGAATCAACTTATACTACAATATATAATATACCCTGTCGAATCACGCGTTGATGAAAGATTTTAAGTCGTGATAAAGCGTGAGCTGAAAATTGTTCCTAAGGTTGATTCTTCAGCCAATCAGAGCAAAGATCTCTCTTATCTCTTATTCATTCGGCTGCGGACTCAAACGACAAAAGTAAATGGCATGAATTATATTGGTAAGAATAAAGACAAGTAGAGAAACTACCGAGTGGTAGAACTCAAATAAAAAGTTCAACTTAGAAGGTCACGAGGCCATTTTCTTTTCAGACGCCTCGGAGGATTATCAGGAATTTAAGAAGTAGTTAAGCTAGTGGGTTTGAGAGGGAATTAAGATTGTCATGAAAAGTTTGATATCGGATTCAGACCAAATCAATAACTTAATGTCATTATGGATTACTTTGTTCGTAATAATGTAAGGATTATTGAGGATTTTACGAAGAAATAAATACTAGAGGAATTCGATGGCTTAGTTCAGCACCAAAGCTCTACTCCGTGAGTCTAGATAGGTCTAATGATTGTCATTATATGAATGAATGAATAACGCTTTTTATTACAAAAATCAACAGGATTTTACTGTCATCTATATGAGTCTTTTGTAATTAATTGGGAGCTTAGAACGTCTGTCTAATAAATGTTGAAGTAGCCTGAAACGGCGAGCTGTTTCTATTCGTTTCAGTCTAGTATGAGGAATCCAAGGTAAACGTTCGTCAAGATGTATTTGGAGTAGTTTAAAATTAATTATTTAAGCGTTATTAACTGGCAGCAATAGGATATACTAATCTACTAAAAAAGATATCCTCTACTATCACGAAAACAAAACAAACACAAAACAGGGCCAAAGCAAAAGCAATATAAAGGCGAACAGTTACTGAAAAAGCGTCGTAATCAGAACTTTAAGGTCGGGGGGAGGAGGCTTGGAAAGAGTCGTAATTGGCTGTCGGTGGCAGCCGCCCTGATATCTGATTGGCTGAGAACCTGCCACCGGCCTAGTGTAGTGATCTCATTGGTCCGGGTCCTGCCGGGGTCCCTTCACTAATGTCATAGCGATTGATTGCTTGCCCTCTCTTCCTTATTTCTTATCTCTCTAGTCATTTTTAAAAATTTACAACGCTTTATAACTTCCCTTATCGATAAGGGAATGATGGTTTTCCAACGCCGTGAGATCGGGCCTCCAGGGCTCATTTGTCTGATAAGACTCGACCTGAGAATCGATCCCAGGTACTTCCTTTGGACTAGATACCTTTTATTGCCATCTTCCACCTTGTGAACCGGTAAATACCACCGTGCACTCCCAAATCAGTGCTAGAATTTAAGGAGGTATACAATTTATACCATCCAGATATGTATGGGTGGGTGCCTATAGATTGATATTTAAATATGTGAGACAGGCGACAAAATAGTAATAAAATATAAAGAAAAGTGTTTGGGATTATAGGTTTTATGAAAATAGTGATAAATAATGCGTAATGTGATAATAATGATGGTCGGGGGGAGGACCTGAGATATATACACAGATAATCAGTATAGAGTATTCATAACAAAGTGACAAGGAAAATAAAAAATATATAAACAATACAGTTAGTAATAAATCAAGTAATAAAGTTGAGTTATACGGTAATAAAAATTAAAATGAAGAAATATTTAAAAATAAGGTGACAAAAATAAGAAAAATCTAATAGGAACGGCAAAATACACATAGGCAATGGTGGATGAATTAATATAACACATAAACCTAATTGAGATGGAAAAATACATTTAACTGATAATGGGGACGATAGTGTATACAAATTGTTAATGAAATATTATAAAGGATAGTTGTACATAGTACATACAAAAAATAAATTAGTTTGTTTGAGCATTAAGATGTAAAACCACTATTCCATCAACAACCATCGCTGATTTTTCTATATATTTTATAAAATCGAGCAAATAAATTAATTAAATAAAAAATATTTATTCGGTCTCTAGTTACATTGAGGTTTTCGGTTGCGCAAAGCGAACTTATTACAGATAATTAATACTTTCTGAAGAGCAGACTAGAGGGATTACGGATTCTAAAATGCAGCGGTAGCTATAGGATCAGTGAAATTGATTAATCATCGGTATAGATCCATGGATTATGGCATTTCTGAGTCTGCAGGCCCATGAGAACATATATGTCTTTCCTCGAGGAAGGCTACCCTTTAATTCAGGATAGAAGTACTTAGGGATAGGCTTCACTACTATGTCCAGTCACGATCGGCTTCAAGAAGGTTTCGGGGAAGAGACAATCATAGATAGAATCTTGAGCTTCGTGGTCTTGCCATAATGGGCGGTCAACCATGTAAAAACTAACCACGATCAATGTTACTTTGCGTTGTTAAACACACACACACACACACACACACACATATTTATTGTTTGCTCAGTGGCATATAATTCTATCTTTATCTGATTATTATAGTATTTTAGGAATAAACCTGTTTGTTGAGACTTTAAAATTGCATGCGAAGGAAAATAAGTGCTTGTTTGGCTTCACCCGCGTCGATATCCCCCACATGGATCAGTGGGTCATAAATACCAATATTTCTAGATTTTCAAACATATAAAAGTACTTTATCTATTTTTAAAGAATAATTGATTCATTTTGATTGGGCTTAAAGTACGTTTCTTTAAAAAAAACAATTTAAATTTATTTTAAAAAAGTACATATCCTCAAATTATCAACTACATCACACAAAAATGAAAAAAAAAAATGTGGTCAATTTATTCAGTCAATTAAAAAGAAATGCTAAGTGCCTTTTTTGGTATAATTTTTTTTTTCAAATAAGAATAATATTTCCAGAAATCAGCCCGGTCATACTCATACAATATTCATGTTTAACAATTGGACAGATGGATGAAGTCATAACATCTTCAGCAATGGGTTGTACCTACGAACTGAGTCACCTATCTATTAGCAATTTACTTAAGGTTACTGCTTCGTTTCTATTTCATAAAGATATAAAACCTAAAGCTTCCCAAAAAAAAAAAATATAAGAAAACAAATAATCTTACTAATATTATAAATATAAAAGTTTGTATGTTTATCTCACTTTTACGCAAAAGCTACTGGACGGATTTGGATGAAACTTGACAGTAATATAGGTTATAAATCCAAATAACAGATAGGTTATAGCAAGGGCGGATTTAGAGGGGGCACACGGGGGCATGTGCCCTCCCACTCCAACTGTTTTTTATGTATTGTGGAGAATCCATTATAGGACATAATTAAAGCTAAATCAGATGATAATAGCTTTTAAAATAACAGAAATAACATGAGTGAAACTATTTGGTTTGATATCCTACTACCCTACTAATATTATAAATGTAAAAGTTTGTATGTTTGTCTCTCACGCAAAAACTAATGAAAGAATTTGGATGAAAATTATTGAGTAAAATAGCGAATAGCGAGCGAAGCCGCGGGCAAAAGCTAGTGTTTATATGATATCAATATTATTTAATCTGATAATATCCACGAATGAACCCTACGGTTTCCACAGACCCTCCTGGGGCTCACCCAGCCCTATATATTACAAAAACTACATATAGTTCTACAAAGGTTCTTTAAATTGGAGGGAGATCACCTTTCTTTACAACCGTTGTCCTAGAAACATTACAGTCTCTACCATGATTGTAATAGTATGAATGGTAAGAAATTATAGTATATAATAAATTAGAAAAATTATATGAATGAGACCTCAAAGGAAATAATTTTCGTTTATTTTTTTTACTACTGACCAACAATAAAATAGTGATTCTTTGCATGATATCCCTAAAATAATTCTGAATATATGAATTTTTCTTAACGCCTCAGTGATCACAAAGTTTATCCTAGTTTAGATAAATATGAAATCAAGAAAATAGAATGGGAGAGCATTAAGTAAACGACCGATTCTACTTTTTTTATGTTGACATACTGAAATATTTTATACTGACAAATACTAAAAGTAAAAAAAAACTTTTGTTCTCGCCTTTAGTGTACCCGGGCTTTAGAGATTTCATCAAGCGTAACTGTATGACTATTTTATTAAAAGTCTAGCTATGCTTGTTTGTTTTATTTTATTTGTTTTCACTTTCTGCTATATTTTTCGAGTTCAGTACTTACAAAACAAAATGAAAGTATCACTGTTTATATATATTTTATCTATAAATAATTTTGTATTAAAAAAAGAAGAAGAAATTAATACTACTTAAGAAAGAGAATAATTCTCTTTCTGTATATGAATATAAAAATATAACTGTATATGAATTAAAAAATTAAAGTACGAGTATTTCATAAATATAATAAATATTTTTCTAGACCATAAATGCTTTCTTTTATTTTTTTTGTTTATACTTTCTTTTATACATTACATACATACATACACATAAATATATATAACCGAGCGTGACATATAAATACGTCAAACGTAATTTTGTATTTTCCTTTATGCTATATATATATATATATATATATATATATATATATATATATATATTTTTTTTTTTATATATATATATATATATATATATATATATACATATACATATATAAATATATATATTTATATATATAGCCCAAAGGAAAATACAAAATCACGTTTGACGTATTTATACGTCCCGCCCGTTTAAGAGGTTAAAGGATGGATTATTTTTCTGCGTGATTACTGCTTAACGTTGTTTGATTTACATCTTTATTAAACATATAAGCGCTTTTCTTTAGTCTTCTAGTAACCAAGTAATTAAATTGTTACCAATCTGGAATCTTCGTCAAATTGAAAAAAAAAAACTAAATTCAGAATCTGCTAAATAATCTTGCTGTGTTTTTCACATGCAACTGGGGTCCATGCTAACTAGGGAAAAACAAGCAAACGAAATTTAGGATGATTCGAACATTAATAAACAGATGGTACCCTTTTTTAAATTGATTTTGGTGAGAAATTTTTAAATTTTGCATCTTTACTTTGCATTAATCTAAATTTAAGGATTTCCGAATTTTTCCCATTTGCATTTGAAACAAGCGTTTTTATTCTACAACATGTAAGTTGGTAATTGAGGGCGATTAAGGTTGGTATTTTAAGAGGCTACATAACTAAATTGAAATTTGCTACATAAATTGAAGAGATGGGGTCCACCAAACCATCGAATTCCTCTCTCTCGTATTCAATCCTTGCAATCCAAAATCCTTCGCAAAATCCTAAACGCTCCTTATTTTGTCAAAAATAAAACCATTCATAATGGCCATAACGTTCCATTTAGCCCATTCCAGATACCTATCATTCCATAATAAACTCCAGTCCCATCCAAACCCACTAGTTTCCATCCTTGCATCCAATTCCATCCCGGACAATCCTCCTAGGCGTCTGAAGAGAAGATGGCCTCGGGACCTTCTAGTATAGAAATGTTATTAGAGTGCTGCCAGTGGGTAGTGCCTCTACATGTCCTGTCATGTATTTATTATAGCCCTTGTACTAGATATATATATTACAGTTGTACAATTCAATAAAATAATTTAAAAAATCAAAATTGAAGAGCATCTAACCTGTGATTATAATTGAATTAATTGGAACGGGAGTGTAGAAATGCGGAGCTTGTACTATGCGAACGAGTTTCAAACAAATTGATGTGTGAAATCGTAGATGTATTTCTACCTTCCATGGATAAATACAGTCCTGTTCTGGAGTATGTTTTGTCTATACATAATATTGCATATAAAATTACATAACATGCATGTTTTATTGGGAGGATCGTCGACGTATGGCAGAAATGCCACGTGCTGACATTGGATAAATAAATAAAATATCTACACATAATATGATGAGATTGGACTATTGACCGCACAGTAACAACTACTGCAGAATATTAAATTAAATTTCATATTAATTAGTAAAAACAATATTTAAAAAATGCTAATATGACAGGAGAAATAACGTTTATAACCAAAGGTATGAGAAATTGGACTTTTAAAAAGTTGAAGACGTCAATTTTAAAAAAAAATAAGGAAAACGGAAACCTTAAATGGTTAAGTGAAAATTTAAACTTTTTCTCAGAATAATATTCACTCAGAAGTTTCATTTTGTCTCAGGAAAGTTTGAAGGAAAGGACAGCCTTCTTAACAAAAGTAAGAGTGTCAACTTGGAAAATTATTTTAATATCGTAAAGAAATAACTGGTCTTCAGCGATTACAGTGAATGTGTAATATAGCTTTGCAATCATGGTATCATTTTATGAAAGAGAATTAAGCGCGATGTATTTTAGATTATGTTACATACATGTTTAATTATTTTATTATCAATTAATGAATAAAAAATCACTCCATTATGGCTTTATCAAGCTCATTCTGTAATTGACAGCAATAATACTACTGCCAGCAACAGTTTCAAAAGTGAGGTATAATAAATAAAATTTAATTCCAAAATTTTATTAGAAAAATTAATTTTTTAATTTTAGAAATATTGAATGAGAATGGGTATCTACAATGCTATAGGAAGCCACCTGTTGTGTAGTCGTTGGCAGACCAACATTATAGGCCCGTGATTGTGGCTTTGCAGCTCGGTAGGTGGCCTTAAGATTTTTTTAAGGCCATCTTTCGGCCTTCTTAGACCATCTTTCGGAGGGAACGTAAAATGTTGGCGACGAGCTTGTGCGGTGTCAGATACACGTAAAAGCTCCCTGTCCTAATTATACCTGGATAGATAAAATTAGTTTTATTAAAAATTTAAAAAAGACAATCATGAGGACTGCCGATAACAGTGAAAATTCAAAAGTCTGTAATAACATATATTTTAAAATTAATTAGTGCTTAAATTTTATAAATTTCATAATTTGTTTATCGAAATTATTAACATTAGTCGTGTTTTCACATTTAATGGCACCCAGAGGAAAAATTAAACCTTTTTTTCAAGCAGATTTATTAATCTAAATATATGAAGCGCTGCGGAAGGAGCATACAAAATCTCAACATATGATGCGCTGCAGAAGGAGAATACAAAATATTGATACAGCTGGTTAAGGCCGGATAGTTTTTTGGTAGGTATTCTAAAAGATTATTATTTTAATCATAAAAAAAACAATAAAAAACAAAAACAGTAAAAGAACATTTTTCCTTTTATTTTAATTTTCGCTTTTCTTGTAAATATAAACGTTTATTTTCATATTTTGGTTTATTACTGTTTAAATAATTATAATTATTTATTTTATTTACAATTAAAAAAAAGATACTTGCCGATGGTGGATTCGATCGGCTACTGTTTATCTTGTCGATATCAACCCAGACATTGTATGTTATAAACAAATGCAGTTGTTATGGTGGACTTGAAATAGACTAATTCGCTGCCCTACTGCAGTTGGGAATAAGTTCAATATAGTATTGGTCACGTCGTCGATTCGACCACATCTAATCGACCTGGCAATTTTGTCTCGAATCCTCGCTCGCCCTGCCGAAGTGAGGACCACTGACGTTTCCGAGACATTTTCAATCGCCCCGTCGATAAAAATACACGAAAGTCTGCTCATTATAAATAGTATGAAATGCGCAACTATTAAATGTCCCTTTTGTTAAATATAATTATTCTTAAAGCAATCGAATTCTAACATTAAACTTAAGTGGATTTAAAACAAGTTATATAACTCATGCAAAGGCCGCTACGCGTCGCCTGTCTCGTACAATACGTCACGAGCATGTCGTGATCAAGAAGTGTTTTCACTTCAATAATCAAAAAAATAAACAAACCAATACTATAGATAATACCTGGAGACAGACATAAGATATAAATGTACAAAAAAACAAGATTACGGTAGAATGAAGTATATTATCATCTGAGGTTATAGTTTTCAGATATTTTTTTTTATAAAAATCTCCGAAACCGAATCGGCCATGACAGGATTATGTATATATATGTTGTAGAATCCTGCGTGCGTTGCAAATCTTGCGTGAAGGATTCATTTGGCCGTGACAAAGGCTGTCCTACCGAGATTAATGGAGGGTGGGGTGGGATCTCTCCATTCAGTTCCTATTTCCTCCAACCCTCGTGAGTCATAATCGAGCAGTATGCTACGTCTATCCCAGCCGCCACTGACTCAGCTGATCAAGTTTGCGACGTAAATTACATTTCCATTTCGAAAAGGTCTTCCAGGGCTTACTAGATAATACGGAATAGCTGTGGGGATCTGCTGACTTAGCCGTAATAAGGTTATTATAGTGTTAGATAGACCAAACAGGGGGAAAAATGGATTGATTGGTTATTGTCAATCTAGTTAGGAACGAGATCTAACAATAAAACATAGATTTCTAGATTTATTTGTTCATGAATTAGATAAAGATTTTCTTTATAAAAAAAAATTATTTCTTAAACAAAAGGAGGATGCGCATAACATAAAAATAGAATATAAAGGTCAAAGTATTAAAGAGAAATACTAAAACAACAAATACAAGTTGAGATCGGTCTCGGTTTCCTCTTGTTATATTAAAGCATTGGAATATTCCGTAAAATATATTTCTCTCTAAATCTTTCTGTTAAAGTTCTGTCGACTCTTGACCAGCCTAAATATATGTACATGAAGTTTCATCTAAAATTTTGTTGTATTCTAGTTTTAATTATACAACTCGATTAATTATACAAATACAGTATACTGTATTTTCCATCAGTTTTGTCTAACACGACACTTTACCGCCTTGATGATTTTAGTTCGGTTCTAAACCTAGAATTACGGGAACATGAAGTATTTCTTGGCTGTACTAGTAAACAATGTGAAAATGGGAATTTCTGATATTTGAAAACGTTACTGTATTTTAAAGAATAAAAAAAACCTTAATTATACAGTTTGCATTAAAACTAGTATATTTAGTGTTATTTGAGAAATTAAATATAGAAAATTTGAAAAATTGATAAAAATATTTCTCAATCAAAGGCAGGTTTGATTTTGATCAAAAATAGTGTTACGGTCACACAGAGAAAGACGGGCGAAAGAGATTAACTTCTTAAGCCCTTTGGCGGAAGAAATTGAGATTGGATCAGAACCTTCTCGAAGATCCTAGAACAGCCTCTCCCACTCCCGTTCTGTCTAGAACGTTGGACCCTGCCTATAAATGACGGATTGTTGCAGCCTGGAGTCAGTCATCCCAAGAAGACCGACTGTGTTGTATTTTCATTTCAGAAAAACAAGCGCCCCCTATTGACGGTCTATAGAGTGGGAGATAGCGAGAACCATCCTTAATTAATTAATTAATTAATTAAACTAATGTTTAATAATTTAATTGTCTGTAACTTCCTTGTATTCTTTTTTCACTTTGTAGAGAGAAGGCAGGATAAGTCTTTGACCAACTCAGAAAAGTGCAACCTATAGTTGCAATAGCAGACTCGAATAGTACTCGATCGCTACGTGTCCTCAGTATTATCACACGGATCAGAGGCATGGACACACAGCTGAAGTAAACGTATAGAGCATTCGAGATTTGGTGTGCTCAGAGTTTCATGGGTGCACCACGTCAACAACAAAAGCATATACAGAAGTCCCTGGAGATATTGGACAGAAAAAAAATATATTAATCGGCATATTTTGGGCATGTGATGTGAAATGAATAGTACCGCCTGCTGCAGTTAATGATACAAGACAAGATTGAAGGAAATAGAGGACCAAGTCGCAGTGGTCACTCCAGGTTGAGGAACCTGAGGCAATCGACAGGATTAACATCGATAGACTTTTTTTTTGCAGTAGTCAGTAAAATAGAATGGGCCGTTATAATCGCCAATATTCAAAAAGTTTAGACATTATATAATAACAATAACAAAGTTCCTTTATAATAACAATACAGGCATTCTATACAGTGTAGTATTATGTCTTAGAGTTTAATGTTATTACATACCTCAAAGAATAAAAACAGAGTACAAGAAATAAATTACTATGTATTGCAGGCACCATGAAAGGGATGCGGAGCGGGGAAAATGTGTCATATCGGGATACATGAAAGCGAATATGTTTTGGAGAAAGAACAGACCTTTTGCTCCCCTTGATGGTCAAGTTCCTGAGAAGGAAGGAGAGGGGGGGCAGAGAGACTCTTGAGATAAACACAGAGAAGGAAGGAGGTACTCTTGAGAGGAGGGTGGAGCAGGAAGGAGCACTCTGGAGACGTACAGCAAGGAGGAGAGATCTGGCAGAAGATAGAGAGTCCCGGAGGCAGCAAGGCGAAGACCGACCAGTAACCCAATCTACCCCTGTTCACAGATAAGTTTAATTTATTTCCTGTAAGACATCTTATGGCAATCCTTTTTATCTATTAAAATCTGAATCATTAATATTGTTTGAAACTGAATAAATAAACGATGCTTATTGTAATTCTTTTGGTGCTTACATACCTCAGGTACACTATTTATTTATAAATAATATATTGAAGGTATAATAGATGGGTAAATTGGTAAACACAAGAACAGACCTTTGGAAAGGAACCCAATTAACATAAAGGTATATAAATAATAATTTGAGTACTCATCCTAAATGAGACTCTGGCATCCCAAATATCAACCAACATATTCAAAATATATTTAAGAGTAGAAACATAGCAAAATAATAATAATAATAATAATAATCATTGATAAATAATATAGAAATAAGATAACAATAATTATATATAGAGAAACAATAGATAATATGTATGCAAATTACAATGTCAAGTAGAAAAAATAATCAAAGCAAATAATGAAACAAAAATACAAACATTATCAACTGAGATAACTTGTTTTTTTAATATCTAATTGGATGAGTGAAACGACGATGGTATAAATAAAACGCACTTATACATAAATTAAAACACATCGTTCATTTTCAGTTTTTTTTTTTTTTTTTTTTTTTCCTTAGCTCCTTTAGGTTCGAAGGTTGTTAAGTAGGATTTTTAGGATAGGATAGACAGGATCTCTTGTACTGGACGATCTACATATTAAGTGGAGGGTGAGACAAATGAGAAGTTCTAATTTATTTATTTATATTTATTAACTTTATATGTTTCCGGTGATGGGGCTCACCGTGCCCTTTTACATTTATTGATTGGAAAATTTAATCTGATAACTGAGTATGTTATTTCCGATTTTTTGGGAATTGTAAAGATATTAGGTGATTGAATTTATATAACGTGAAGATATACTTCTGTAAAGTAATGTTATCAATATGGTTATGGATGATACGATATTATGCCATGTGATAAGCTCTAACACAAAAAGAAAAGCCACGATCAAAGTGAATCATTTTATGATTTTTGAACACTCATGTGTTTTTCGTCGAATAATATCGAAATATTATATTTAGTTATTGCCACTTCAGTTTATTATGGCAATGAAGATGAACGTTAGCCTTGAATAATAGACTTATATTAAGGTGGAATGACCTGAACTGTCGTGTTCGGAGGTAATAGTATACTCGAGTCGTAAGGAACGGCTAGGAGAGAACATTATTGCATATTTCATGCAAGTCAAATTAAGGGCGGAGAGTAGCCTCTGTTTTGCCATTCATCACCGAGTGTTGCGAATGTCCATTTCATGCTAATCAATCCGGATCAGAATTATGCCACAAAAAGTAATGCATTCATGGATGAGCTAGATGATGATGATTGGCCATTTTCCTTAGGAGGGAGAATAATTTGAGAAGGAATAGCTATGAGACTGTGTAATAGGATTAAACTACTCAGTGGAATTACATTGGAGTATTAACGATTTTCTTTTAGTATCTAATAATCGCCTTATAAGATTTTGCAGCTTTTCACTTTTCTATGCGATAAATTATATTTATAATTAGACTAATTAGTCTAAATCACAATTTCATTCATTATATAGATATTTATTAAGTGTTTGACCAAAAATACTAAGATTTTACTTTAATAAATATTAAATTATTATTACTTTAGAGCTTCAGGGTATTAAAACTTATTTATTTGATAAATCTTTTACTATTCTTATATAAGATCATTAATTGAAAGTTTACTAAAAAAATAAAAACCATTGCTGACCGTAATTATAAATCATAAAGTACCATGCTAGCACACATGAGGAGGCTGGATTTTTTATAATAAAGCAGCAGAATTGGGTTTATAAATCTATTTGAAAAAACATTTACTAGTATTTCTAAAGTTACACAACTTTAAAGAGACCTCACATAAATGTTAAGACTGTGGAAAAATTCCAACGAAAAGCCCTTAAGTCTCCAAAAGTAAAACAGAAATTGGAAATATCTCTATTCTCATCCCAGCCATGAAGAAGTCAGCAGCATGGCTGGCGAAATGTTGGCGAAAAATTTATCAACACGATCTAAACCAGAAGAAATCAACAAAGAACTTTAAAATTGTTTTTTTTTTTCCATGCATCTCTTTATCACTCATCAAAACTGTATCGAACTTAGCTTCGGAGCTTGTCTGCCAGGAGGCACTTATGTCACTCTTAGTCATAAAGCTATTCCAAGTTCACGGATTTTTTTTTGCCGTTTTGCCGTTTTCCTAAAAATGTAAGTTTTTGACTTAAGTCTTAACTGAATAGGTTTTTTTTTTAATTTTGATTTTATATTCTGTAACAAACTTAATAAAAAGAAAAATAGGTAAAGTAAATAGTAATTTAGATTAAGAAATTACATTGTTAAGGCTCCCATCTGTGGTCGAGGCGTGCTTAGAAATCATTTCCCATGCCCAGCTCTGGCAATAAACACCGGATATAACTCAGGGATTTTTCTCTTATTTCCTGAGATTGATCGAACAATTGATTAATCGACATTTCATTTCAAGAATGTCCTGCCAATTCCGTCCGCAAGAGGGCATCACATCTCGGAGATGGGGGTAAAAATGTTTATGTTAGTGAATGAGCCTTTTTAAGACCGTTCATCAGAGTTGAAGACTGGCACTCGTGAAAAGTATCGTGACGTGATCAGAAGTCAGATGAATTCTTAAGGTAGGAATTTTCTTTTATACTGTAGTCGGACTAGATTCTGGGTGTTGCCAGATGTATTTTAAATTAATGATAGAGCCGATCAAACATGGCTTATAGTAGTTCGTTTTGAAGATGTTTTTGCGTTTTTCTATCTCAAGCATTCCCCTAGGTACCCTTGACTGTCCCACATTTTCTACCCGACCATTTTCAGGCGTTCATAGGGTCTATAGTAGCATTCGGAAGATAACATATTTCAAACAAAAAAATTCAGCAAAAACCATTAAATATATATTTGGTCCAGATCTGCTAAATGTTATTAAGAACATTTCTGGAGCCTTGGTAAATAAGTGATTAAATTGAATTTCTTGCACTTGGATATGTGGAATCGTGTTGTTCTGGTAGTGCATAAGTGGCTTGGTAAGGCCTTGGCTTGAAAAGGAGTTATTGCTTATATTACAACTCCATTTGAAGTAAAAAAAACTACAAGAATTACACGATCCTTCTTTCCTAAATTAACTCTCTCTAGAAGAATTCGACTTAACCACTCATTCAGTGGTGTTGCAGATATCTAAATGTATGTAACACTTATTTAAAACTTTAACTTCATCATAAATTATACTGTTTAATTATTAGAAATTCGTACATTACTGTTGTATTAGTCTAAACACAACAGTTTTTGAAGGAATCAATCATTCAAATAATTCAAGATTTTTTGATCCTTGAATCCATCGAGAACCATATTTTCCCGCTATTATGCATACGCAATACCGCAGTATTAGATACAAGGAGGCAGATTTGATACAAATGCATTCGGTTATTTGATACAAATGCAAATGTTCATTAAAATATTAAGACCGTGGAAAAATTCCAACGAAAAGCCTTTAAGTCTCCAAAACTAAAACAGAAATTGAAAATATCTGTCCAATATTTCGCCTAATCAGGCATCCTCAGAGTAGAAAGAGAATAACAGCAAAACAAAACATGAATGATGCATCCAAGATATATCCCACCAAGGCTCAAATGCAACTAATCTAACTAACTAGATTTACACTGGTTTCTTGATAATGTTCTTTTTTTCTTGCATTTTTACTTTCATTTTTTTTATGTAGTCTTTTGACTTATGGTTTTGTGTTGTTTACTATTATTTTTTTTCTTGTTGTGCTTTTTGATGTTTGGTGCGTGTATATTGAATTTACGATTTCTGAAGTATTTATCAGCTGTTTATATCTAACCTTATCTAACTGGGGTCGAGTAACCTTCCTTATGTTGCATTTGAGCCTTGGAGGTGGTGGGATGTATCTTGGGTGCATTATTCATGTTTTGTTTTGCTGTTATTCTCTTTCTACCCTGAGGATGCCTGAATAGGCGAAATATTGGGCAGATATTTTCAATTTCTTAACATTTATGTGAGGTCTCTTCTTACCTTTCCCTTTTCAATATGTTCATTAAAATATTTTCATAAAATGAAACTAAAAAACTAGCTGTATATAAGAAAAAAAATGATGATCATAAGCAATCAATCTTGAAGCACGGTGAATTGATAATAATAATAAAATAAGATATGAGCAATATTTCCTGACACGATAACTAACTTAATAATTGAAGAAATATTTTCCGTCACATTACTCAACCCGAAGATTAAAATTGAATTCATTCCCTAAAATAATATTTCTTTTGGGAATTCATTTAAGCGAAAAAGAAGTCGAAAGGGAGAAAACAATTGCGAGGCGAAACACGTAGATGTGTTGCAGGGCCAACCATATTTCACACCTTAACCCGGCGAAAGATGGACGACTACTGCTATGAAGGCTTCGGGTAAACAGCCAACGCGCCCCCCCCCCCACTACACTAAATTCAAATTAAGTAAGAATGCCAGATATTCCCTTCTATAATACATCCTCTACTAACCAGACCATTATAATTTGCGGCTCCTCCCGTCTCTAGGGGCTAAGGTTACTGGACCGTCCTTAATATGTCCATGAACCTGGACCACAACACAGCATCATTTATACTAGATCCAGGAGAACAATTCTCCTGTCGTAGGTAGATATTCGATTCCCAAATCTAATTTTTCGGATATCTATTTATAAAGCCTGTATTTATAAATAGATATAAGTAAATGTACATTATACATAACATTTTTTTTTGACAATCCGAATGAATTATTTATCATATTAACTTTCTTTTTATTATTATTTATGTAAATTACTATACACTAGCAACCCCGGTTTTGCACGGGTAGTAAGGCATATTATGCCTACATGATCTGGAATATTTTATTATGTAGATATTATAAACATAAAAACAAAATATTTCTTTATATACGATTTTATTTTCATGCCCGTTAATTTTTTGCAATAACTCATTAAGATACTCATTTAAATTATATGGTAAAAAATATTCTAATAATGAAACGCTTATGGTAACTAAAGTATATAAGTTGATAAGGATTAATACTGTACTAGTCTAAATATCTTTCCAAATACCGTTATCAGTTGCTTAGAAGATAAAAAAGGTATAGTAAGCTAACCTTAAAATATAGATATATGCTATCGCTGACTTTTTTGTAAGTCCTTAAAAGAGGAATGTACCGCCATGCATTGTTTCGTTATATCTCAAAGGGATTAGGCAGCGTCTTCGATGAAACCTCCCAGGCGGCTATACCTTTTCCAACATTTCCGAAAATTATTGTTATATTCGAACTCATTTATACAAAACCTCGCCAAATTACATATATATATATATATATATATATATATATATATATAAACCTTCCTGGTTAATCACTCTATTGGTGAATCAATCTAATCTATTGGTGAAAATCAATGCAGTAGTTATTAAGATTACCACGAATTGACAGACAGATGCGGCCGAGGACTTTGCTTTATAATATGCATAGATTGTAAAACTAAATATTATGTTTGTTTAAAACGTTTGACAACTTATTTATTCTTATTTTAAATTAAATGTCCTGATGCAAAAAAAAGTAAATGTTCTTGTCAGAATATACTGTAGATGTATAAAACCATACAAAGCGGAATTAAATTGTCCGCTTGTCGGCGGATCAACCCGGATTTAAAAGTTATAGAATCGTTCATTTAATTATACTAAACTAGGTAAGGTACTAGATGTTTTAGTAGAGATATTATACAGGAAATTGAAGATCAGTTTTGTCCTTATTTTGTCTTCAAATAAAATAAATAAAACGTATTAAGAAAGGAGTAGAGACAAAATACGGAAGAATTAAAGTAACATATAAATTCAAGTACCTAAGGGAAATTATATGTAGCAATGGATCGGAGAAGAAAGCATAAAAGAGAAAATAACTAAATTGGAAAAACTAAGCTTCGTGACAAGAAATTTATATAATAAAAGGAGTCTGTCAACAAACTCGAAAATAAGACACTACAATACGGTCTTCAAACCTGTGATGGAATGGAAACCGCGTCCCTCCCCTGCCTAAGGAAAGCGTTAGGGATAGGAAGTAGAATACTAAGAATTTACGGCCCAAAGAAGACACAGGAAGGCTATGTATGGGGAAATATACAAAGAAGTAAATGATTTGGAAACGGACATAAGAATAAGAAAGTTCTACGGACATATGGTGAGGATGCACCCAAGGAGATTAAATAGAGAAATATTCCATAAAATGAGAGAATTCAAGAGTGCTGGGGAGTACATCAAACAGATGAAGGAAGAAACTGAGAGACTGAAAATAAAAGACCAATACTGTTTGGATAGGGATGACTATGGGAATGACTAAAATAAATTAAGGCCCTTGTGAGAAAGAGGGATGAGAGAAAATGAATAGCGTAGGATAGAACAATCGGAAAGAATGGGGAAAAGGTGGGGAGAAGGAAAAAAGGAGAGAAGGGGTATGAAAAGAAGTGAAAAAATTGATGTTGGCGTGGTCTCTAAGACCGTTTCGTCAAACTCTTGGCCGCTGGTCTTTGTTTGGACTATTTGGAAAAAATGACCAAGTCGGAACCTATCAGACTACAGCCCACCGTATGTGCTTAAATTAAAGCTAATTAAATTTACTATAGCTTTATTACCCATGACTTTCATCATAGGATCAGTCCTTCGGCCGGCGTTCTTCAGGAAAGTCGGCCAAAACTTATATTTGGATATTTCTGAAAAAAAATATCAATTTTCATAGGGACGCAACTCGTAATCCATTAAAGCTACAGAGCTTCAGTTGAACTCAAATAATAAAAAATGTAATCTACTTTAATAATTAATAGGTACATACTTATGTTTTCTATCAAAACGCACCGATTAGAAGATATAAGCTAAAAACTGAAATAATTCCGAAAATGTTTTCAATGTTTCTCGGTCACCAAAAGTTTTCCCATCCGTTTTTTTCGGTAGCAAACTTGGATTTCCATTAGTCAGGCATGCCCTTACAACATATAAAAAATTCAGCTCTCTTCAATTTATTGCAACCTAAAGCCATTTTTTGGTACCTTGCCGCTGGCCTATACTATATTTTCTGTAACGGCTTTCAGAAGTCAAATGTAACAGTGGCTAGGTGATTTGCCAATTTTCAAAAATATTTATAGTTTAATTGATTGAGCACGACAAAAGATCATACAACAATAATTCTTTGATCCGTTGCTAGGCAACGCCGATAAAATACTTCACTAAAACATTTTTAACATAATAGAGGGATTAAAAATAAAGGGTGTGGGATGGCTCAGTGGTGGAACACTGAATTGTCGTGCAGGTCCGAGGTTCGAATCCGGCTGCTGAAAAACATTAATTTGTTAAAAGTCATGGATGGATATTTTGGGATCTGGGATCCTTCTCCGTCTCACCCAGCGTCTTAAAGTGGATATTCGAAGTAGAGAGAAAATCTGGCAGTTGAGCGTGATGTAGGACAAATCACCTCCACAAACGTCCAAGAAACAGAACAGTCTTTACAACGATTGTACCACCAATCTCGACAACCACGAACAATTTATAAACGGTTATCAAAACCAAAAGTGAATAATATCGATAACATTAGCCTCTGAATGATTAATCATATTTTAATATAAAATATTTCTCATAGAGACTGTGGTGGGCTCCCGTAACTCCAGAGGTAATCCTTCGAGCTAGAGTTACTATACCTTAGGAGTCCAGGAAGGGTGATCCGAGCTCTATACGGTATCAGGCATAATCAGAACCCTTCCAGGATATCTTTGTCGGATATGATCGGAGCGAGAGCATTCTTCGGCCACTACAAACGCTCTGCGGTTCCAGACAATGCCTGGAAAATTCACTTGGCTTAAATCCATCAAAAAATCAACATTAAATACCTAATTTTTAGGTATATTATCACATAAATGCTCTATATTCAATATATATAAATTAAAAAACATAAAAACCTAAACTACATCTATCACCTATTTCCATTTGAAACTCGTAGACTCCTAGTTACCTCTTTAGTATTCCCCCACTTCGACTACTGCTGCGCCGTATATGGGGGTGTCTCTGAAGAGCTCGAGGCCAAAATAACACGTTTGATGGATTACTTTGTGCGCCCTGTCTTCGGAATCCCCAGGGACACACCAACTCTCCCGATTTTATGAAGAGTTGAGGTTGTACCCTTCCTATCGCCGTAAGTATTTCCTTGCATCCTTCCGCTATCAAGTTATCCGATCCCGCCGTCCATTATACATATATGAGCTCCTCAAATTTAAATAATCCATCCATTCCGGTGATACCCGTTCACACCCTTCCGAATTGTGTATAGAGGCCCATCGAATCGCTGCTTTCGACAGATCGTTCCTGATTCGGTCCTGTTTCCTGTGGAATTCTATCCCTTCTTCCGTTCGCTGTTCCAAGACCCTTCCCACCTTCAAATCCCGCTTATTTCATTATTTTCTATCCCTTCAGTTCCCCGAAGAGCATACATAAAATTATCGATAGATTATTATTTATTTTGTATATTCATTTTAATGAATTATTTTCACAATGTGAAATATTCATTTTTTCATTATTATAAGAAGCTATTATTATTATCATTATTTAATTAGCTTTATAGATTGACTTTTCTGCTTGTTTTTTTCCCTTTGTACTCTAAGGCTCTAAAGCCCACAATAATGTACAGTTATGTTATTCTAATGGGACTTGACCCAGAATAAATAAAGAATTTATTATTATTATTATTATTATTAAAAATTTAAATAGGTAGTCATAAGGATTGCCGTTAGAAGTGAAAACAAAACTTTGGAATACCTGTGTAATTTTTTTGAGTTTCTGAAATTAATTATAGTCTGAATAATTTAAATTTCATTACATTTATATTTTATTATTAACATTAGTCTGGTTTTCAATTACTCTGACACTCCGACCAATAATTATATACATTTTTAAGGAGTTTTTTTATCAATCAAAACATATGATGGGCTGCGCCAATTCAATACAAAATACCAATACAACTTAATTGAAATAATAATTAGTATACTGTTATATTTATATCATAAAAATGGTTCGTATTAGCCTCCATTAACAACTTAAAACAATACATTCAACTATGAGAAATAAAATCTTTTGTGGAAACGAAAATTATAACTAGTTCTTGGTGTTTTAAGTTTTTATAAAGATTTGTTTGTTAAATATTATATTTGATATTCCTATTTCAATCAAATTCTAAAATTTAGGCTAAAGTTGGAAAAGCTTATAAATAGGCAATGTTCTTGTCTCAATTTTTTTCAGGCAAAGTTTTCTAGCTCTATTTTATTCATTGTTGGACGATATAAATTCTTCAAAATATGTTTCACGTGTGGCATTACAATATTGGCATGTAGGAGGTGGCATTTTTTGATGAAAGAATCCATTGTGGTACAGCCTCAAGCGAGCCAGGACAATCTCTTCCATGAGGCTGCTTTGGTAGGACATAAACCTTGCTCTTACTGTTATATTAGTACTTTTTAATTTATTAGAATAGCTTTCTCATGTCTCGTCATCTCTCTGTTGTTTAAATTTTAAGATTTGTAGGGAATTCTGATGGAGTAGACAGCAGCGTAGTGCCCCGGCCTTGTAGCGGAAGTGCCTCTCGAGCTGCCTGATCTGCGAGCTCATTACCTTTAATGACAATGCGACTTGTGGTCTTACCTTCTTCTACGAGTACGGAATAGTATATACACTGGGACCAAAGATGACATTGCTTTGAATGTCCGAATGTCCGAACTGATGTTGAGTGATTTTTGTTTTAGTCATTCTAAACTAAGAATAGTGAAGTTGTACGTGGAAGAAAACATTCTTTTTTGCCATCTCGAGAACTCTAATTTCCGGTAGATTGAAGAATAAATACAGAGCTTCAAAAATAAACTTAATTAGGCTACTTTTATGGATTTTGATAACCTTTGGAACTAATTTTTAAAATTTATTTTCCATGATATTTTAAATATTACAGTTTTTCGGTGGAGTAATTTTCTGTTCGTGGAAACTGCAATCATGTTTTGAGTGAAAATATCTAAATACCTACCCACTGTAATAGCGTAATAAATATTTAACAACCGTATTAATTCAATGTACAGCAACAATTCACCTTATCCCAGGCTATGCTTTATCTCTTCGCCTTAGACGTAGAGTCATCTCTAATCCGCCTTTTTTGGACAAAATTATCTAATATAACAGGTTCAAGCACAAGGCACATGTGTGCATTATATTTCCAAGTATACCATCATATTTCGATGGAGTAGAAAGCTCTAATCAGCCAACAGAGCTAGAAGCAGCAAGCCAATAACCAAGAAAAGTATGTAATTCATTTTTAGCAAAGACATATGCCATTCACAGAAGTATTATCAGCCATAGTTAACTTATTAGACAGATTTGTAAATAATCACTTTAGTAATAAGTGCATGTAAAATCTACCATAACCTATATTAAGGAGTGGTATATTTCTACTGTTCAATGTAAAACAACTTTTCAACTTACCACCCCTGGCTTGCTCTAACTCTTTGTTGTAGAGGTGGAGCCATATACAATAATTAGACCTACAACTGGGTTCAAAATGGCCTTCTTCTTCGACATCTACAACAGAGAGAACGGCGACAGGTCAACATGTGCTCCATTATATCGTGAATCAGATCGCTATGGAATGAACACCTCAACAGGCAGCCTTCAGGGTAAGTAGAACTAGCAACCTCTAAGAAGAATACAATAGCAACTTGCTACTCACAGATCCTCACAGATCCACACCAAGTAATAATTAAAATTGAACTTATTTTTTATCACTATAAACCTTAATTTATAATGCCTGATATTCATTTCCAATTTACAATTATATACAGTCTACTAAAACCAGAGCGGGAATGGACCATATCCCAAAAAAAGAGATGATATGTTATATACCATATAAACTAAGTACGGAAGTAGATCCGATGAATATGTATTTAGCAATAAAATAAAATAAATTAATTCAGAGCTTCGCTTGGGACATTGTCCCTATCTACTGCTTAACAAGATGAGCTTGTACTGCTAAAGCAAACTTGACTGCCATAGTTGTTTAGCATTAATTATTTAATTATGATTTCAATAATCTCCTTATAATAAAATGTGATTAGACTAGACAGAAAAAAAATCTTGTGGTTGACAGATCTCAAGAAAGAGCGAACAATAAGCCGGCGCTCATATATGAATCTTTTCCCCAACCGTTCGCAGGAAATACAAGTTTTGACAGAAGTTCAATTCCATGCATGAGCAACTCCAGTATGAATGATTTAGGTGAAATCGAATGTTGTATAAGCTTGTCAAGTGCCAGGAGTACATTGTCATGTTGTCCGCTGGAAAGGTAGTGTTGTTGGGGCGGCCATGGAATCCAGGTCAAGTGCCCACGGCTTAGGTCCCTTTTCTTCACTCTGGGTGCCCGCGCGGTCTAAGGGTGCTGTAATATATATATATATATATATATATATATATATATATATATATATATATATATATATATATATATATATTTATTTATTTATTTATAAGTGATTTAATATACCATCGGCGTTACCTAGCAAATAAATATTTTTAAATTGGCTAATCATAATGCCACTGTTCCTGACTGCTTTTATAAAAGTTACAGCCCCGGTTAATAAGTGGTCAAGTCGGATTTTGTCCAGAGAGAGTTAAATGCTTTCAGATAACCGGAATCATATCATTCTCGTAGTTTTTGGCTTTAAATGGAGCTGTAATATAACCAATAACTCCTTTTCAAGCCAATACCTTACTTAGCCCCTTATTAACTACAAAAATAACTCGATTCCGCATACTTAAGTACAAGACACTCATTTTGGAGAAAATTAGACTTAACTACTTATTCTAAGTATAGATATAAGCTGTATCATATAAGTGCTATTCTAAAAATATAACAATGTTGTAGTTATATGGAAAAATGGAAGGTATAGATTTAAAAAAATAGGAAAAAGCTACATCTTATTCAGGACATTAATTTCAAAACAGAGAATGATTCTGTGGACCCTTGGGCTCACCTAGCCTCTACAAAGTGGTTTCTCTAAAGTAAAGGAAAACCTAGCGGTCGATAGTAATTTCGGAGCAAATCACCGCCATTGTTCTAGGAGCAGTCTCTACCTTGTACTGTGCCAAGACCAGGGGTTGTTGTGGTGCAGGTTATAGAAATACTTTAGCTACCTTTTTTTTTTCTGGTTTTGCAATCACTTTTTTTTCTATTAAAGGAGGAAAAAAATATTTTAAAAAATCTAGGTCTCGCAAATTGAGTAAATAAATCCGTTTATCATATTCAATAGTTTTTGGTGTTTTTAATAATTTTTCATTTATTTCTTTTCAAAAAGTAGGCTCTACAGAAGAACTGAATTTTTAACAGTCTGCTATTTATATATACTCCTATTAATTTATTACAGTATTCTTAAAAAAAAAAACACTCCCCACTTTTACAACTGCTACTAAAGATTGTAGTGAAAACCGACCTGCGGTGAACATAACATCTTAGCCATTGTCATAACTCCTCTTTATATGCTCTCAGGGTCCCTTCGGTCATAAAAGAATTTCTCCCTTAGCCGATACTAAGAATGAGGTCAGTAGTTTAATAATTTATGTAGAATCTCCAATAACCATTGCGGTTCCCGGGAACAGTTACCATCCATCCGGGATAAAGCTTTCCATACCCTTGTGCTACGAAGAGGAAAGAGCAAGTTCTTGAAAAATGCATCCTTACAATCTGAATCCGGATATCTTTCTAATGAATTTATTAAGGTTACGATAGATATTTATATTGATAACGAACCATCGTCAGCTATTTAGTTGATAAGACAAAATATGGTGTACTAGAAACGACTGTCTTTTGTTCTTTCAAATTTGGGTATACCATAGAAATAGTTTGCATAGAAGACAGATGTACCAGGAACACCTTGTTCAGGAACACTGGTTGAGGACTCAGGTATTGAAATATCTGGATGTTCGGGAGCCCAGTCTTGGAGATACTTGCAAGATACCTAATAGCTAGACGAGTTTCTTGATCATAAAGGCTTTAAAAGAATTTTATAGATTGCATTTTATGAGGGAACAGACTAATAATCGAGCAGTGAAAAAAAAGAATATTACATACAGATAAATACTATATACATTTGAAGACTGTAGGAGAAAAACGAGGTAACTTGATCTTTTTCTCCCAAAATTAGTAACTGCCTTGTCTGACCGATCTGAAAATCTGATATTCTCCAATAGCGGACACATGGTGTGGTCAAAAGTAGTTAAAGAAGAGTTCAAACGGATTGAATGGTGTTGCGGAAGATCGAAGTAACGGCTTCCCTTAGGATTTCAAATATCCTGTTCATTGTCAGATTTACAGAACCAGAGCATTGACTTTAACAAATATAAAGGTGGTAATGACAATGATAAATTTTGCTCCCCCTGAACATTTAGGTAAAAGTGAGTTTTCTCTTTTTTTCCCTGTAACCTTCGTTGGTGTAGGTAAATGAGTTTATTTACATATTATTTTAAATAAATAAGGACGAATCACTAACAAAATCATCACTACTTCCAAGAGCAATTTCTGAGCCATAATATTGCCCAGGTATTCTAATATCCGCGTTTTGATAGCATACGAGACTTCTTTATATTTTCCGACTAGAATTAACACGTTTCTGTTGTTTATATAGTCGGTAGATGAAATCGTAGGATATGGCCATACACTCACAATTCTTATGCTTGTATTTTCTTACTGCATAAAGGTACAGGGAGCATACATGTTTGATTAAAACAAATGAGAAGGAATTATTATTTCATGTGATTAAACTCAATCACGTTTAGATAACAAGATCAATATCGGACTCAGTTCCGTCTGGAATATCAATATTCTGATTATTCGTCCTTAAATGTCCGATTCACGGATAAAATAAAAAAAAATAAGGATCCTTAAAATTGTTTAAAGGCCGTAAAAAATCCTTAGATATACCGCCCTTCAGAGGGGACGTAAATTAGTGTTTTCGAATCTGTGCGGTCTCAGGTACTCCTTAATGATTCATATCCTAATCACATCAATGATAGGGGAAATTGAGGACACCCACTGTAGCATCGTAGCATTATAATACATTTGCAATTAATTGTACAGAAATCCATGCATCCATATTTACGTCTCAACGACTCACCCACTCCTGTGCGAATCAAGGTGCAATTAGAGAAAGACCTTGCGGGGAAATGGAACGGTGCGAAAACGAATGATAACGTTATTGTCCCATTTTGTATTCCGAGGCTCAACACAAAGTTAACTTCTATTATTAAAATATTTGCATTGCAAAGGCTCTCTCTGCTTCCCTCTCTCTCTCTCCGCGCTGAATAACAATGCCTTTTGTCGATTTTCTTTGCTGAAAATTAGATGCTGATGAAGTAGACATATTCTAGATTCTATTAACGAAACAATCGGCTAAATGAACGCCAGTCGTCAGGCTCAAGTATTTTAAATTCCTAAACAATGATAGAGGACAAATGCCATCTAGGACTGTTAAGAATACGGAGAGGATTCTTCGAAAATGAGATTTTGGGCATGGATTTTGTTCCCCACTTCAATGTACATTGAGACAAATAATTTTCTTGCCGGGAAATTCTAAAGGCGTCTTCTTTTTTTTAAAATAAATATATTTTTTACATAATGTGAATTTTTAATGATAAATACAATCATAATCATAGTCCACTCTCTCTACTGCTGATGCATGAGGTGTTTCCTTCTGAGCCCAGACAACACCTTCCAATCCTCCACCATTTCCCTTCTCATGTTCCATTCAAGATTTCTCTTAGAAAAGCATTCATTAACTCTTTCACTCCGAGGTCTGATCTAATGGTTGAGTTACGAATGCGGTCTCACCTGGTTTCCCCTTCTATCTTTCTAAGGAATCTCATCTCTAAAGCTCGGATCTTACTTTTATTACCAAGATTCGGAAGAGTAAGTCAATATAACGGATCAAAAAATTAACAAAGAATACCTAAAAGAGTGCATCCCCTGGAATGCCAAAATAAAACATTAAAACACTTTCGTTTTAATATCACAAAAAATGTGGGTCGCAGAAAATAATAATGTAATTAAGGCGCAATACCACTTTTGGTAAAGAATCCTGAATTCAGTAAAGCGTCTGGAGAGGAGTAGCTTAGAAGAGAGTAGAATTAATGAAGTTCCGGCGTTCGAATCCGGCTGTGGCAGATAATTTATTTAATCTGTAAACATCCGGGAATGGAACTGGTGGGATCTTGAGACCTTCCTGGGGCTTACTCGGCCCATATAATGTAAGGTACCTTTGATAAGGGAAAAAATTTACGGTTGAGAGCAATCACGGACAGATTTCATTCATGTACTACCTTTGTTCAAGAATCAGTCACTACCACTTGATGAGTCCAAGAACCTTCGTGGACTGTAGTTGTAAAGATTTAAAATAAATGTTTTGTGTCTGGTTAGTAATAAATAAACATAGGATCTTTCTATAGGCGATCTGTGATACAAACTGTATGAATTTGAACGCAGGGAAATTATTTCTATTTCTCTGTTTTATAGTCTTAAATATATTCTAAATATTCTAATTGATTTTGGGATGCCAGAGTAATCATTTAAGATTACTCAAACTATTATTTCTAACTATAGCCTTAATTGGATTATTTTCCAGAGGTCTGTTGTGTGTTTACAAATTTACTAATTAATTATACTATCGATATATTATTCATAAATATATACTGCATTTGGGTTAAGTAAGCACCAAAAGAATTATTGTAAATATATCAATCAAATCAACTAATCAATTAGTTGACTGTATAATAACGGAGAAGAAAATGGAAAATGGTGGAGGTTAAATAAGCAATATTTCCTTAAATAGTGATCAAATATCTATTGGAAATAGGCGTTTCGACCCATATCGCATGTATTTTTCAGGGCTTGTAATAGGGGTCACTATTATGGGAGATGATCCTAAATAAGTAACAAACTAATAAATAGTATAACACTATTTACAGAATTATTAGTTTTATATCTATCTAGACCATTTATATCCATAAATAATAAATTTAAGTAATAAAATTCACAAGATATATTGACCCGATAACGATAATAAAATAGGGCTATCAATAAGCTAGGGAGGAAATGTAATCCGATTCGGTAATCAAACAATTCCTATTCCAAAGGGCGAATCCGTCTTCGATCCTTGTTTGATGAAGGGTTCGGAAGTAAATTTGCCTGCCCTGTTGGGCCCTGCCTAAGTCAAGACATGAGTGATGTTCACGAAGGAGAGCTACGGCAAGCTTTCGAAGGCAAATACTTAAAAAGCTTTTTGTTTGAACATTATGAATAAGTATGAAGTAATTATAAGAGCGGGGTAGCAATGCCGAAGGCACTGGGTTCGAATCCAGCTGAATGCAGATAAATTATTATACAGACCCTGATGGGGCTCAACCAGCCTCAATAAAGTAAATAAATAAATAAATTGGAAGAAAATAGAGCGATTAAGCGTGATCTAAGGCGAGTCATCTTCCTATAAAACCGTTGTCTTAGAAACAGTACAGTATCTATCATGTACTGAGCCATCATACATTGTAGTGGTACAGTTGTTTTTTCAGTAGTTATTTAAAAAGGTAAAATCATATGTACATCTCGTTTTTAGAAATCTGAAGTGAAGAACTAAACTGTAATGTAAATGTGACAAAACATTACGACAAATCTGTATCGATACTCAAATCTAAGTCTTACAGCGTGTCCATGTTATTTGTGTGTCTTTGGATCATATATTATCATAAAATTGAAAGATGGCTGATTGAAATTGCTGAGATTTTTGTGTGAACATTACTCGGATATTGAAAAAAAAAAAATGCTAATTTTCTATATAAGGTATTGCGTAGAATATTCGGTCTAAAAAAGGAAGAGTCTACGGGATAAATTTAAGTTGATTGAAAAAGGCTGAATAGGACAATATTCAACAGGTTTATATTATTGAAGTGATAGCGCCGCGAAGATTAAGATGGGATTATAAAGTTGTTGGCTTAGTAACGAACAAATACTAAACAATTCGAGGAGTGCCGAGGCGTCGGTGGGAGGATTGCGTTCGGATTTGTTTTGGGTCGTGGTCCATGGACGGAATTTTAAGCAGAGATTGGTGGTATCGGCATCGAGTATTCGGTATCGCAAAACATTTCGCATTTCCAAACATTAGTACCACTGAACACTGCTAAAGAAGCATTAAAGAGGATAGAAGTACATTTTTAATAAATATATTTTGAATGATTGGCTATATATGTGTGACATTATCAATCAAAAGCCTCCGAGATATAGGTACGGCACCAACGTAAATCATATCTGAAAATAAAAAATAATAAATAATAATAAAAATATTTATTTAAGAACTCATACAAATGCCTTTTGGCACGTATTGTATTTTTGGTTTTCTTCGGAAAACTTCCCCTAAGGGATTCTCTTGAAAATGTATGGAGAAACCTCTCATTGAAGGCACTCCTAGCGGTCATCTCACAGTAGCAGATCCCTGCTCCAGAGACGTTTCAGTCTCCTTGTCGGATTATGTGGTAATGTTTCTCTCAGTAATAATTGTCCAGGTAAGTTTGGATGTCCAGTAAGTGAGTCATGAAAATTTTTGTAGTCGTTGTTGATTGTGTCTGCCACGAGTTGGTACTTTGAGATCTTTGTGTAATGTTTTATTACTGATGTAAAAGGGACTATGTGTAATATAACGAAGGGATTTCGATTGAAAAATTTGAATGGTCTGTAAGTGGGATTTTTTGCATGACCCCCCACACTTACGAGGCGTAGGTCCATATTGGTTTAATTAGCATGTTGTATATTATAATTTTGTTTGTTAGTGATAGTTTATTTTGTGGTGAAGTAGTCGTCTTAGAAGTGATAGTCGGTAATTCAATTTTTTCTTCAAATTAATTACGCGTGATTTCCAAGTCAGTCTTCTGTCCATGGTAAGGGCCCAAGTATTTTGTCTGTGTTTGTCTGGGCAATGGTGTATTGTAAAGTGTTAGCAAGGGGCAGTCTGAATAAAAAAATACTGTACCATCACATCCCACTAAGGGTGATGAGTTGAGTACATGGTACATACTGTATTACTTTTAAGAGGATTGTGCAGGGAGGTCATTTTCCGAGATCATGCTAAACTTCCTGCTTTCCCCCCCTATCAAAAGTACTTTATATAGTCTGGGTGAACCGCAGGAGAATCTGTAGAACCCAAAGGCTGTATCCGTGGCTGTTAAGAGTGTAAATAATTTATCTTGAACAGCCGGATTTGAACCGGATCCTTCACTAGTGAAGCTCAGCACTCTACTCACATAGTTGGCCACTCCCAATCATACTTGAAGGACTCGGAACCTGGATAGCAAAAATTTAAGACTACTTCGACTTCAGAGCACAACTTAATCAATAAAACAGATTGGGTCAGTCTGGAATCTTGAAATCAAGGGCAACATCAAATATTAAAACTCGACCAACAAGCTCTTCTCTCAAGAGAGAATTCGGTCAGACAGATCTCTATGAGGATGAACTCATAGAATAGTACAAGACTATGGAATATCAGCGATCTTGGATTACTAATACTTAATTGAATTAAACTGATTAGGAATGGCTGTAAGAATTGAATGTATAATTAGTTATTGCATTAAAGGATAAATGTAAAATAAAGAAGGATAAAATTTGGCATCATAAATAACACTAAATAGGTTAACTTATTTATTATAAGTGCCGACGTTTCGGCCTTCAATGTAGGCCATCTTAAGGGCTAAGAAGGTAAAACAGAATAAATAATTATTATTTTTAATTTATAAATTAATGTAAAACTGGACAATAAATCTTTTTTATTCTTATATTTTGGGAGAAAAAACTTCATTCAGTCATCTAGTACTTCTAAATTGTTTATTTTTCAAAACGTTTCGACATTTCATTCAATTATTTTAAAAAAATGCCTGCATCATTCCAATAATAATTAACTTAAAAAAGTTATATGTCTTTTCATCTCATTTATGTATATTTATTTCGTATTTAATTGGGGATATATCCATCCACCATGGTCAAATTATTAATAATATTAGTCCTAAGTTCAGATGCACGCTTTTACTTAGCGTTTACATCATTTTTTTTGTTATGTTATTACAAGCTTCTCGATTTGACCTTTGTAAAACCCTCATTACACAGTACCTGAACACTGACTCGCACCAAGAATCAGAACATTTTTGCAGCAGTTCTAGGGACGTATTTCAGTACTTTGGTCTAAATTAAGTAATAGTAAACGTATAAAGCATAAGGACAGAGAAGATTCTTGCGAAGTTAGATGAAAAAGTTTACAAAATAATAAGATATAATAACAAGATGAATTTATGGAGCCTCGTAGGTGCCCTTATGATTTTTTAATGTCAGGTAAAAAATCCTTAGTTATTTCGTCCCGAGCCTATGCAGTGTGAGCTACTCTTTAAAAGTCCTTATCGTAATTGCACCTTGATAGGAATAATTTAGGGCTCCCACAGTAGCACCGTATGATTAGCCATATCAGGATAAAGCGACGTTAAATGAAACAAGCAAGCAATCTAGGTATCAATTTAAAATAAGATTTTTATTCCAAATATTCATGACACTCCTACGCGTATACGATTTTTTGCTTTATATTTGTTGAAAAAAAATATTTATTTTTCATATCCGTGGATCACATTGAAAGTGAAATATTTAAAAAAAGGACCAGACATGATTTGGGGTGGATTAATCAGATGATGAGAGAGAGAGAGAGTGAGAGAGAGAGAGAGAGAGAGAGAGAGAGAGAGAGAGAGAGAGAGAGAGAGAGAGAGAGAGAGAGAGAGAGAGAGAGAGAGAGAGAGAGAGAGAGAGAGAGAGAGAGAGAGAGAGAGAGAGAGAGAGAGAGAGAGAGCTAAATCTCTGCCTCCAATAACTTTTAATTAAAGGAGTAGTATTGACAGAAGCAAGCCCCTGTTAAATAGCCTCCACCGCATCGACAGTTTTAACACTACCCACTCCGCCTTAACGGCTTTCATACACCAGGTCTAATATATTCAATTGATTTAGTTTTTCTTGTGTATTAGCCGGTCCCCATTGAGTGTTAACCTACATTAGTTATAACCTGAACACTGGCAATTCTGATATACAAAATGTACTTACAGAATGCTAATTCTAGACCCCCCTAGCCATGTTCCGCTTCTTATATAAATGATTTCCCAACACTATTAACGAAAACATTTCTATCATTGTCAAAATCCGTTTGATGATCTTTTTCATATAATTTTATCTTTGGAATTATTGCGAACTTCCGCAAGTATTTCACAGCTTCTGGTTTTAAAGATGGCTATTCCCAAAGTTCTGTTCATTCTAAATAGCAATAACAAAAGGAATAAGACAAAAAAAAAATTAAATTTAATAAGAAATACAGAAATATAAATAGACAATAAACAAAATTAACAAGACAAAAACACTAAAGAGGCATATACAAATAACTCAAATAAGACGAGAGGTAAGTAGAGCTTACATGAGATAAGGAGGTCGGTTTCATGGAGACTAGCTTGTACACAAGTACCAGGATCTATAACTCAACAACTCGTAAAAGGTCCATTACATAGTAGAGACTGTACTATTTCTGTGATACTCAATACCTAGGTATTATACCAACTAAAGGTACCCACATAGTTCTCAAATAATTATATTATTAAATTGATATGGTTTCACTCAATGATTACCCAATTCATAGAAGCTAGATAAGCCCGAGAAAGGTCTGCAGATCCTACACTGCCTATTTAGATCTGGTAACAAATTAAAAAATTAATCTACCCCAGCCAGATTTGAATCCGGAACTTTCATCTTAGCAACTCAAAGCTCTACACACTGAGCTGAAATATTCATTGATTTGATAATGTTCTCTCAAGTTTCTTTGAAGGTTTCTCATACCTGAAAAAAATCGGGAAGGGTCATGACTTCAGTGAATGATAGACACTGTACGATTTCTAGAGAAACTGTTGTTAATGAACGCTATTTTTCCGAGAAAACGCTCAACCGCCAGGTTCCTCCAACTATATGGAGGACGGGTCTGAAGATCACCCACCTATTCATTACTGTTAACTGATTAATTAATCTACTACAATTGGATTTGAATCCAAGACCGTCAGTATAGCAACTCAGTAGTTTACACACTAACCTAAGACCCTATTCCAAACTATCAGCCAGGCGCTCGTTGCTTGTTCAGTTCTGCAGAGGCAATATTGTGAAACTGTGCTGTGATCTACTGCCAGTTCATTACCTGATTAAAAAAAAAAACAGGTAGGTAATAAATTAGTTCTTTCACTAGACTGTTATTTTTCGATAGAAAATTTTAAAGATTTTTGCTCCCATGCTTTTTCATACCTCCCAATTAAGGCTTCCCAATTTACAGGGGATGGATGAGCCCTAAAGGTATGCAGATCCCACAGTGTCCATCAATGGCTGGATGTCAGTCCGATTTGAACTAGAAACCTTGATTATAGTAATTCAGTGCTCTACACATTCAGATATTCCGCTCTTTGAACAAGGGTGATCATCAAGTCCTTTTGTAAGATCCTTATTCGAGAAGTGAATATATCAAGGATTTATATGCGATTTGTTATAATTCCCCCGTGCTAGAGCATTCTATAATGATATTTAGCTCAGTAACGTAGAGCTACCAAGAATCAGAACCAACCATTTTTTCCGACTACTATAAATGATAAGTAAAATCTGTAATATTTCCCTCTTTATTACAAATACGATGAAAAATGTATAAAAAATAACAATAATTAATTAATTTGGTCATAAAAACTGTTTAGGAGCAACATTAAACTCTAATTATTTCAGTATTTAATCCAAATTGTTCATGATTTTAATTTTCACTCGATTAATAGAAAAGAGATTTCTCCATCGTGTAAAGAAGATGACACTGACATATTTATGATATTCGTCATCAAGTGGACAGTTTTCCCAGTTTTCCTGTTCTGTAATATCAGATTAATATAAAGGCATGACGTAAGAGGAAAAATGAAAATTAGACATGGCAACCAGGAAAAAATAAAAAAAATACACTCCATATCTTTTGTGAAAATTAAAAACGAAGCCATTTTTGACTGTTACATATTTTTTATTTATTTTATTATCCAATGAAATTGACAAATAAATTATACTAATACAACAAGTAAATAGGATGAATGGTACATATCGTCATGCATAAAGACAAGTAAACTACCCAGTGGAAGTACTCAAATAAAAAGTTAATCTTAGAAGGTCACGAGGCCATCTTCTTTTCTGACACCTCGGAGGATTATCAGGAATTGAAGAGGTTGCTAGGTTTGAGTGGTAATAAAGATTGTCATGAAAAGATAGATATCGGATGCGGCCTAAATCAATGCCAAAGGGGACATTAAGGTCATTATGGGTTACTTGTAACAAAGTAAGGAGCATTGAAGATTTTAAAGATTGTGGATTGTAAGGATTAAATACAAAGGCATTCGATGGTTTTGTAGAGTCTCAAGCTCTACTCCGTAATTCCAGATGGGTCTAATGATTGCCATTTAATTAATTGGGAGCTTAGAGAGTTTGTCTAGTAAATGTTGAAGTAGCCTGAGCGAACTGTTTAAGTTTAAGTCTAGTATGGGGATTCCAAGTTTATGGTTTGTTAAGGTGTAGTCCTAAGTACCCGACCTGTTCTGCAGGATTCAGTGGAATGTTATTAAACGATGCAGGAGGACAGGAAGTCGTTGGTTTACGACAGAGGAGTTACATATTTAAGATGCTAATAGGCAAAAATTGAATCATTTCTAGCTTCAAGCGATCAAAAAAGATTTTTTTTTAAATTAAATTTAATTAAGATTCGGCTGTTTTCCAACTCTTTTATTAAAGAAATAATTATTAATAAACTGATTGAAGAATGATTTATATTTCTTGGTACGATTTAGTCATTCCAAATGAATAATATTTGAATGTGTATACTAATTTCGTTGAATGTTATACAATATTTCTAATTCGATATTATGTTTTTTTTTTATTTTGTGGCATTAAATGCATCCGAAAATGATAATTATAAAAACTACAGTCTTAATTCTTCCAATAGTAGAATATATAAGTTATAGTATAATAGACTCTAACGTAACCAGAATTGTATAACGTAACCATTCTTCTGACCAACAAAATTAATTTTCAGAAAAAAAAGTAAAAACCAGAACGAGGAAGCTAAAAGGAAGAAAAATAGAAGTGATAAAATTTTCCACTTAAATGATAAAATAAAGAAAGGAAGTGCAACGGAAACGGATGTTATCTTCACCGAGTAATAAATTTATTCTTATCACATGGACCTCTTCCTATATTTTTTCAGTTTTATTTTAACTTAAAATATTCTCTGGAATTGGATAACAGATAGATTTAAAAAAATTACGAGTAACATTTCAATAAATTTAGTTGAATTCCTCAGAAGGTAAACAATATACTTCCAACTGTCATTAAAACATAAATACAAAATATATATAAATATACATTTATATGAGATAAAAAAAAATAAGGGCAGCCATTTTACAGCCCCCCCGGTGCAATCCACAGCTGTTAAAATAATAATTAATTGCCTCAGCTGAGGATTCCCACAATATTAAGTCAGTACTTAAACCACTCAGCGATCTCGTATACGTAACTAAGACTTAATAATATTTAGCAATGGGTGTTAGCTGCGCCTTCAATGACTAATGACGTTTAACCTGCAATACTTAAAGATGATTTAAAACTGTATTTAAACGATTTAAGGGGCTACAACCTTACTGTACTGTTGTGGTGTCCTTAAGATTACAATTTTATAAATTATGGAAGTACAAACCACAATTTAAAAAAAATATTATATTATGTAACACATTTAAAAAGCATCATCATTATCACATCAATCAAAAATAATACAGTGAAAACAATTAATTAACAGTGTTTTCAATCGCCCAAACAAGATATATTCAGACCAATAATGGTCATGCATTTTTTTTTGTGCTACTATATTTTTGCCATATTTGGAGCGTTATATAGCATCAGCTGATAGATGTAAACATTCAAAATCGCCTATGTAAGTAATACATAATAAATATACGAAATAAACAGGAAATTTTGTTAACCAAAAGAAATATGAAAATTTAGTAATCGAGATCTTACAGTATGTAGAAATGTAACGCTTTAGTTATTACTATAATTCTGGCTGAAACGTAACAAATAATAATATTAATAAATAAATAAGAACTAATAGAAATTAACCGTGGAGGAGGGGGGTTTCTTTATTTTACGTAAATATCGAAATCAAGGAATAGAGATATACGATTACGTTATTTCTCTATTTTCTCCGAAGAATTTATAAAGTAATTTTATTTTATTGATTAATTACAATGTCTTTGATGAGCTGTAACGAATTTAATATAGCATTTATAGTTCAGAAAACAGTTGAGAAATTAGACTTTTATTGATGGCCATATTTTTAAAAGCGAAAACATTTATGATATTGTCATTTTACGAAATAATATTTGATTTTATTTTGTTTTTTATTGTTGTATTTGTTTTTAAAATTTAACTATTTTTATTTCATAATTAGCTTATTTTATGAGCAGAAATTGAATTTCAGTGAAAATTCCATCTTCTCGGAACTAAAAAGGTGATAATAAATTTTCTTTAGGTACGAGAAGAGAAGGGCGAACTGATATAGCGAGTGATGAACCTGTAATTAAAAGCTTGATTAATTCCAGACGAAGCGGAATGCTGGCGGTGGCCGGAGCAGCTTGTCCATCGAATAACTAAACTCATTCTATCGTCTAGCGCTCAGTTAATTGAAGAGAAACAATCACCTACCTTCATGCAGTCTCTATCAATGCAATGTAATTTATTTTCAACTGATAAAACGGGATCCATACGTGTATATCGGAAACTGAGACAGTTATAAAAACTAATAAAATGGCCTGTCAATTGGAAAATATTCCCAGTACAATTTCAGGTGAATTAGAGGGGAAAAATATTTCTTCTGACATTTATTTATTTCATTTTTTTATATAAAATTAATTTTTAGTTAATTGACCTGATTTCCAAGAAGTAAACCTAACAATATTTCATTTTTTTTAGAAATAAAGTAGGCTCATCATATGATACGATACATCGGATTTTTTTTTTTATTTTATAAGAATAATCAAGCCCTCAGCGGTTTAAAAAACGATTATTTCCAGTTTCCTACAACAGAGGAGAAACTAACTTAAGAAAAAAATAAAACTCTTTACACTGCTAAATCCAAGGAAAAACGAATTTACTTTAATTTCTGGCTCGTGACGATTTAGCATTAATACATTAAATATTATTATTAGTTGCCTGTATTATAAAATAAACTAAGTAAAGATTTTTCATCATATTTGTTAAAATACTGTTATTAAACAGTTTCACAAATTTTCGAAATGATCAAGGTTTATTTATCCATTTATCCATGAAGGATCGTTGCTGAATAATAATATTTCTAGTTACTATACCCAGGAAATAATTTTTGATTAATATGTTTTTAAGGTAGCTTATTGGTAGAGCGCTGAGTTACCGCGCTGAAGGCCCCTGGTTGATATCCAACTGTGGTAAACAAATTATTTAGTCTGTTAACAGCAACATCCTCCTGGGGCTCACCCAGTCTCTATCAATTGGGTACCTTAATTCAAAAGAAAGCCTGGCGTTTATGATACGGTTTATGGAGTGTGATCCCGAAAAATTCATCTCCCTGCACAACTGTTGACCTAGAAACAGTAAAGTCTTTACCATGTAATGAACCCAAGGCCCTTAATAGTGGTTCAGTTTCTTTTAGTTCTTTATTGATTTGATGCTATTTTGTCAAAATATTGTAAAGGATTATTAATGGAATCTTAAGCGTTTCTAAAAGGTATAAAACTCTTTAATCATGAATAAAAGTCATACAAGAACGAATAAAGTGTTTCGAGTAATTTAATCAGCTAAACAATATAAGGATGCTCTAAACAGAGCTGATTAATCCAGGGGCTACTGCCTTGAAGAATAAAACGATCCACTATAATATCCTAACTGGGTCATGGCTAGAAGTAATAAAACAGAAATAGACCTGGAGAAAATGAAATAGGGGGAGTGTTGAAATGACGAGAGGAGAAAGATAATTCGTGAAAGAAAAGAAAGCGTTGCCGAGAGCAGAGGGTACAGTGCGACAGTAAAAGTGTACAAGGCCCTGGGGAACGGCCCCAATTCCGAGACTTCCCTCTGACACCAAACCTCGCTCTGTCTTTCAACCTTCCCCTGGACTCTGCTTCATTAGCTTTGAATCAGACTGCAGTCACCTGCAGTCCACCCTTAGCTATTAAATTCACGAAGACTCATTACCGGCCAATTTAATTAGGGTTTTGCTATCTGGTCTTAATTGTCCCAAGGGAAGCGGGTTAGCCCAGTGATAGAGTGATGAGTTGGCGCACCAAAGGTCAAGGGTTCAAATCCGACTGCGGCAGCCTCGGATTGATCCTGTGGGATCCTGGGGTTCACTCAGCCTCTATAGAGTGAGATATTTAAGTCGGGGAAACCCGTAAGCATGATCTGGAACTCAAAGCCCACCTGCACAACTGTTGTCATCCCTAGAAAAGGTACGTACTCTTAGTGACCCCTTCACAGGTTTTTATATATATAATGTACTAAATCAAAAAAGGTCTATTGGACAATGTGAGTTCTATTGAAAATACAAATACCCAGCATAATAAAAAAACAAAACATTGTTTTTATTTTTATCCCTCTACCTGCCAAGAGCACGCTCAACAGTCAGGTTTTTACTGTAATAAAGATTACCTACTATACAGAGGCTGGGTGAGCTTTAGAAGGGTCTCCAGATCCCTCTGGATCCACCCCCGGCCGTCGATAAAGAAATTACAGATAAACAAATTATCTGTCACAGACGGATTTGAACCTGTTACCTTTGGCACGGCATCCCTATAACATTGAACTACCCCGCTCTCTAACCTTCGTGATTAAGTGAAAGATTTGGTCATGGTGATATTGCGAAAACGTGTATGGATGAAAAAAAATACATACATACAGTGCGGGATCAAAATCGTACTGACCAATGAAAATCGAAGAAAGGAGAAAGGTTTACGGGAAAAGAATAAAGGATGAAATCGCATGCTTTTTTCATTTGCATTTTCCATTTTGGAGACATTCGCTAATAAAATAGTATATATAAAAGATTTCGAATTTATGTTTCATCAGTAATTCGCTTATCGTCTATGATAAATTAAATAATATTAATATTAATATAACAAATAATTAATAATATATCACATTCACCAGTTCCTCTTCATCTTCGCATCTCACTATATTTATTCTGCACTTACCTGCAAAATAAATGAAAAAAATAATCAAAATGTTATAAACGATATAATAAAAATATATGAAGATGTAATCAAAATGCGGAACATGTTTTTTATGTAAAGCGTTCAAGATCAAGAGTAGATAACTCCAATTTCCAAACATAACACGAATCTTGTTTCTCATAGATTTATTCAGGTTCTGAACCTGATGTATCGAGAGGATATAATTGCTCCATTAAACGATAATATTCGAAATTTCAGAATTATTCACTTTTGATCCTGAATGCCTTATGTGTTTTAACTGTAGGACATATGAAAATATTAGCATTTTCTTAGAAATATAAGAACTGTTTCTTGATCGGATAACTGCCCGTTTATCTACAGAGATGAATAACTGCCGAAGTAATGGAATAAATAAAATAGATGCCACACCCTGTCTCCAAATAGAGGAACTACTCTAATCTTTTTTGCCATTGCTATAGCGAAATGTAAATAACAGCGTTTTAGTTCTGCAAATTGAGAGAACCCTGATCAATAATAAGAATATTTTAAAAAATAATTAAGGAACACTCTTCCTGGGGATAAAATCGCTTTTTGTGGAGCAGGAAGTCTCTTGGCCCAAGACCTTTTTATTTATAAAATATACTGATTAAAAAAAATTGACTATAGGATAATGTTAGTCCTCGTAAAAAAAATAATACTCTGGGTAGTAAAAAAAAAAAATGGGGTGTGGTGTGTCATGGACACGGCCGTGTGTTGTACGTGAAAACGTTTACGTAACGGGTGATATTTTTTATATAAAATATTATTATTTTTGTATTGAGGAGTAAGTAATTGCTATGTTACAATATTAATTATTTAAGTCGGTTTGACTCGGTTATATGGTGTTTTACTGTTACTATTCGATAGCTCTTGAGAAGCCCTTTCCAACCGATTACGATCTCTGTATTTGGATTTAGCTATTCGACGCATATAGGCCGACATAATATACTTTAGATAATAATGATTTATTCTAACACCTATTATTATGTTCAATGTCACTATTTTACAGTAATGTTTTATATACAATTGATATATTTTGACGACAGCTTTGAAACCTAAACAAACGTCGTAGCTGCTCTGAGTCAAAAGTTATACTGCATGGAAATCTCAATATGCAGCAAAATGACCTCAAACTGGCGGCGCTTCCTTCTCCACCTCACGCGAAGCTTCCCAGTCCTAACTTATCGTAATGAATTCTTTGATCATTTAACTTTCGGAATTTCGGATGGAGATGATAGATATGTAGCTGCAACACTAAACTGTATCTCGCGATTTTTGTTATCATTCATTTTCTTGAATTGTCTCCTGTCAAAAATACCCTGTATCACTACAACCCATGAAGATACTTGGGTTCAGAACGAACTAATTGGACAACGGTTAAGCAGGAAAGTGATTTGATCACCTCAACCGCCAGGTCCTCCCAATTAAGAATGGCAACTTTATAGAGGCTGAATGAGATCACACAGGTTACGTCTGCGGCTTTTAAAGATTTAAAAATTTAATAAAATCAGCCTCAGTTCTTAAAACTTAAACTTTTTTTGTATTGCTATAGTGAAATGTAAGTTAAAACAGTTTAGTTCCGCAAATTTAGAGAAACTTGATCAATAAAAATAATAGGAAAAAATAATAAGGTAATTAAATCATACAAGACTGAAAAGAAAGAAACTGCTAGAGTTTTGTGCCTACTTCAACATTTACTGGACAAACCCTCTAAGCTCGCAATTAATTACAAAAGACTCATTTACATGACAGTTATCAGACCTGTTTGGACATACGGAGTTGAGCTTTGGGGCTCTACTAAACCATCCAATTCATCTCGTATCAATCCTTACAATCCGAAATCCTTCGTAAAATCCTCAATGCTCCTTATTATGTCACAAACAAACTCATCCATCATGATCTTAATTTCCCATATGTAGCTGATTTAGCCTAAACTAGATACCTTTCTCTCCATTACAAGCTTCATACACACTTGAATCTGTTAGTCTCTCAACATGCTTCCCATACTATTCCTGATAACCCTCCGAGGTGTCTGAAAAGAAGATGGCCTCGAGACCTTCTAATATGGAACTTAATTGGAGTACTACCGATGTCTAGTTTCTCCACAAGTGTTTTTTTTTCATGTCATTTGTTCATATAAGGAAATTTGCCTGTTGTAATATATCATAGTTTTAAATATCAATAAATTCATCTTAAAAAAAAGATAATTAAAGAACACTATTCCTGTGGACGAAATCGCTTTTCGTATAGCAGGAAGCCTCTCCTCCCCAAGTTGATTAGGGCTGGATCAATCGATGTCACCCAAAACGTTCACGTCCTGCAAATTACAGGGCCTTCCGCAGAGGGGAGATGCAAACAGCCAAAGGCGAGTGTTAACGAGCAACGGGACCTGCACAGTCACCCTGTGCTCTCGTTCATCCAATTTAGAGGCTAACTACATTCCTCATGGCACTAACCCTTAAACTGGGATCAATTTAAATTTAAAAAAAAGAAGAAAAGGCCAAAATGCTTTGAGGGATAAAGATTTCGTCCGTTATCATCAAACAATGGACTAATCAGTACAATGAAATCGGTTGAACATAAGATGATAATAAAAGAAGTATTAGCAAATATTAATTCGTAATGAAGAAATCTACAATTCCACTGAATAAGTGAATTTTATCAAAAGAGAGTTAGATCAATTGAGAGAAGTTGAATCTTGTCATTCTTGTAGTATTTGACTTGAAATGGAGTTGTAACATGATCAATAACTCCTTTTCAAGCCAATTGCTGACTTAGCCCTTATTCAATACGAAAATACAAACGATTCCACTTCCTTAAATACAAGAAACTTCGATTCGACCGAACATAGGAGCGATATATTGGGAATCAAAGATAAATTCAGTTTTTTTCACGATGTTGAATAGCCACTGATTTCTAATAAAATGAAGAATCGGAAATCTTTTAATTAGTTTGAAGATTCGCTTTTATTATGAAGTCAAGCTACACTGGAGGCCTCATTCTATAATTCTGCAAATTAATGCAGAAAGGTAAAAGAAAGATACTAGCAGGCTTCATAATCATCCATTGATACCATAAAATCCAATCCTACTAATATTATAAATGCGAAGTTTTATCTCTCTTTCACGCAAAAACTACTGAACGGATTTGGATGAAACTTTACAGTAATATAGGTTGTACATCAGAATAACATATAGGCTACAGCAAGGGTGGATTTAGGGGGGGGGGCACGGGGGCACGTACCCCCCAGACAGTTTTTTAGGTACCGTGGAGAATCCATTATAGTACATAATTAAAGGCAAATCAGGTACTTAGCATGTTGAATCGCAGATAGGTCCTTTGTGTAATTTGAGAAAGAAATTTGGATAATTCCACCCTCGAGGGTTTCCCCTTTAATATAATAGGGCTTCAAAGATTGTAGGGAATATGTCAGTTTTGAAGTTAGACATCTGAAATTTTGGATGTACCAGTAACTTATAGATACAAATTTTTTTAATTATTTATTTAAAATGATCTGTCACTGAACTTTATGTGGCAGACCAAATTCCGAACGCCACGGGCAAAAGCTAGTAATTCATAAGTATTGATATCTAAATTTGGTCAATCTTTATCAAAAGAACAAACTAAGTACTCGTGCTATAACGTAAGTAAAATGCAATCATTTTTTGACCTTTCCTTCTTGATATGTCAAATAAAAACAATATGTTATCATTTTCTTGTTGTTTATTCATTTAACGTAACCTTATGCTACTATGGTTAATCGTACAGTGAGAGTCCTAAATTTTTCCTATACAGCAATAAATAGAACAGGAATCTTTAGCAAGTATCTGGTAATCCACAGGCTCGAGACTGCCATGAACGTCTCTTCCGAAGGACTTTTTACTCCCTTTAAAAAATTCTAGGGCTACCTAACAGACTGCCAACCAGCGACCTGTGGCTTAGCAAGTTATTATTCTAACCACTACACCTTAGATGACACACCCGTATTATTATTATATCATTTTCTTGAAGTACACCAAGAATCGTTAATGCTATTTCGTATATCCTATTTTACTGGTAGGTGAAATAATAAATAGAACATTTTGAAGGAAAGTTAAAAAATATAACAAATTTCAAAAATTTCAATATAACAAAGAAAATTTCTATAAAACAAATTCTGTACTATTTCTAGGCCAGCGATTCTTTAGGGATTCTTGATTTACCGCCAGGATTTCCCGCATTAAGTGTAACGACATTAAAGAGGCTGAATGGGCCCAAGGATGATCTCCAGATCCACAGAGTTCATCCCTAGCTGTTAGTAAATTAAATTAATTATCTGTCAGCAGGATTTGAAACCGAGACCTTCGACTGGGCTCTAGCAATCACTGAGATACCCCACTCTCCTCTAAAAAATAAAGATTTATTTATACATAATGTAATTATATGTGGGCTTGTAATTAACATTGTTGTTCTCGGAAATATACAATCAACCCTAAATAACCCTTACTTTAGATATAATAATAAGCACGTATCGGAAGGGCGTTGTGGTGACTTCTACGTTATTGCCGCGTACTATTTCGAGGTCGGCGGGAATTGAACGCGGTAAATGTAAACAGCAAGGGTTGTATAAATATCGAGTTGGATAAAATCGATAAAATATCCGGCAGAGGATATGAGGTCCCAACCCGATGGAGAAACTGCTCACAGATATCCACGTTCGCTCCTAGCTCCGATTGGAATGCTCACAGACATATTGGTTCCCATGAGTGGTTTGGTGTGGACGTCACGAGATTGATTTTCATACGGATTTTTTCTTACATTAAATCAAGGAGAATGTTTTAAAATACTTTTTTTTTATATTTTATTTGTCGAAATTTACAATTATATAATCTAATACATAAAATTGTCGTGTCACAGTGTTTGTAACAGAACTCCTCCAAAACGACTTGACCGATTCTTACGAAATTTTGTGTCCATATTCAGTAGGCCTGAGAATAGGATGTGAACTTTTTTTCATACCCCTAAGTGATACGTGCCGCCCATTATTAGTGGTGATGTGTAATTTGAATCCACCAATTATGGAATCTTACTCGTTTGGTCATCAAAAATATCACCAGGAATGTTATTGAAGCAGCAATGTTGACTGAAATCTTTAAAGAAGTCGTCCTGTAGCCACGTATTCCAATGATACTATCAGACCCCATAATACCGTTCAAAAGACTTCAATTTGATATAATCTTGACTTTTGCTACAACCATCAAGTCTCACGGCCAGACAATGTCCATTTGCGGTTTGGAATCATGTTTCTCCAGTAGAAAATTATATGTTGCATGCTCACGTGTTATTAAACCATTTAATCTATTTGTATTAGTAAAGGGCAGATTAAAAAAAATTGTGAATCGATTAGCCCTCAATTAAATTGAAATAAATAGTTATACTTTAAAAATATATTATTAGCCATAATATAAAATCAACCATGATAGATCTCATTCATTAATCTAATGTTTATATTTTATCAGTTAGGAATTTTGTATATTATAGATTTATTATATACTGTACTCAGATATAACATGACTAAAACGTAAAATCGAAAATCTATTTGAACCATTTTTTCCATTCATTCATAGTTTCTTTAAAATACAAATTTTAACGTAATATACTTTTAAAACTATTACAACAGCAACATTAACGCGTGGCCGGGTCAGCTAGTAATATATATATATAAATAAATCTGAACAACCCTAATGGGTCTTGGGTTCAGTAAAGAGTAGAACAATGTTACTTTTTAGACACGGTTGTGGAGAGAGGTGATTTGTCTTAGATCACCTATATTCCAGTTTTGAACCCAGTATCTTCGGCAAAGGAACTGAGCGCTCTAAACACTGAGTTAACCTGCTGCCTAAATTTTAAAAAACTTTTTTTTTTACACGGAACGGCCTTAAAGACTAAGCGAATATCATTATTTTCACATTTTTTCATACCCCTTCTGCCCTTCCATCTTTTCCTTCTTTCCTCGATCCGCGCTAATCCTTTTCTCGCATCTCTCTTTCCACAAGGATCTTAATTTCTTTTAATATTTTCCCACAGTCATCCCTATCGAAACAGTCTTGGTCTGTTATTTTCAGTCTCTCAATTACTTCCATAATATGTTTGATGTACCCCCCAGCACTCTTGTATCCTCTCATTTTATAGAAGATTTCTCTATTTAATCTCGCTGGGTGCATCCTCACCATATGTCCGTAGAACCTTAATCTTTAATGTCCGCTGCCTATTATAATAATATAACACATAAAAAGATAAAGAAAACGATAACCACTGGTAGTACTCAAATAAATTCAACTTAGATGGTTACGAAACCATTATCATATATATATATATATAAGTTAAGGGTTAGGCCCTGGTAATAGTGGAGCTTAATCCTACTAAGAGTGTAAACAACTCCCAGATAGTATATAAGAAGGATTACTTGATAAATAAAGTTAGTGTTTTACCAGCTTGCTAGTGTGTAGTTTCTTTCCCAATTTACTCTTTTTTTTTATGTTTCGCGAGCCAAAGTACTTAAGTGGTGCCGAAACCCGGGAAAATTATTGGAAGTCACAAGAATAATTTTTTTTTTGTTTTGTTTGTTTCGTGAAGTACTTTAATTTTTTTTTTGTTTGTTTTGTTATTTCTGTTGTTTTGTCACTTTCTTCTCAAGAAACCGGGAAAACAGGTTCAATATGAATGAACAACAAGGACAAAACATTCTCAGGCCGGCAACGTTAACTTTAGAGCCACCGCAGCCAGAACAGGTGAATCCAGAGTTTCCTCCATATCCATCTACCACACTAGCAATGGCGAGAGCAGACTTAGCAGCTCAAGAAGCGAACAGGATCGCACAGGAGACAAATGAGCTAGAGAGGATGAAAATAAAAAAGGCCAATGCACAAGATATCAGGAGAGAGATATCGGACCTGGAAAGGTTCAATGGTGATGTGGGTGAACTTAACCACTTTATTAAGGGCGGAGATGGTATCATAGCCAGTATTCAGTCACAGGTGGCAGCTGATCTGTTGGAAGGAGCAGACGCGCAGAGATTACGAGTCGCCCTGGCACGTCGAGTAAGGAGGAGCGTTCTGAACCTGATTCAAGCCGACGAGGATACTACTTGGCCAGTTATCAAGGAAAGGCTGAAAAAGGCTTATGGAGGGGGGCGATGGGCCCCGGAAGAAGACATGCTCCAGCTGTTTCGGGAGACCAAGAGGGCCAATCAGTCGAATGGTCAGTACGCTGCAGGACTCCTCGCAAGGTTGAATAAGATCAATGAGAAGCTGCGAGAGGTAATGGACACGAGCTCTGTTGAAGCCTGGATGCTCTTTATGACCACGGTGCTCAAGGTACAGCTGGCCAGGGATACTGGCAAGAAGGATGGGCTTCCTAGGGATAAGGCGTTCGTGGAGTGGGCCCAGGAAATGGTAGATGCAAGTGCTCGTGATGAGGAGGAACGGGAGGTTTTTGAACCAGGGTGGAGTAGAGTATCCTACCGCAGAAATGAAGTAAGGAAGTATAGGGGAAGACAAGACCCAGGGAAGAAGAGAGATGGAGAAGGGGGTAGAAGAGAAACGCTACCCAGAGACAGAAGGCCGTTCATAGATAAGAAGAACGTTAGAAAGGAGGAAAGGAAGTGCCATGAATGTGGCAAGGCGGGACATCTGGTAGCACAATGCCCTCGCACCAGATGTTACGAGTGTGGAATGGAAGGGCACCTAGCCAGGCAATGCCCATACATGTTCCGCAGGAAAGATGCATACCACGGAGAGCCGATGGAAATAAATGCGCAGGAGATGCGAAAAAGAAGATACTCGGCCAGGCGAGGTGAGGCTTCCAGGGACTCGACCAGTGGATCTGGATCGTCAGAGACGGAGGAGGAGCTGGGGAGCAGTGGCGGCGAGGGTAGCTGGAGTAGCGGCCGGAACCGGCAGAGGAAAGCAGCTCAGGATCAAGGACGGCGCCAGGTGCTGACGGTGAGACGAAAGCAGACGTCAGTATGAGGAGGGTGCGTCGAGAGTGGCGACCGAGCTTTCACCATCAACAATGTAGAAGGTAAGCTTAAGAATTGGTTGCCTATTATCAAAACTAAGTGTGGAGTGAAGTGCCTTGTGGACACAGGGAGCTCGAGCACCCTGTTGTCGAAAATAGCGATAGAGAGTCTATGTGTTAGGGGGAAGGCACTTCAGATTCAGGAATGCGATTGCAATTTAATTACTTTGGGGGGGCCGTGTAAAGTAATGGGCGAGACAACCATTGGGTTGGACGAGTGGGGTAAAACAGGGGCGCAGTTGCGGGTGCATGTGGTAGAAAGTATGCCCAGGGAATACCAGGTCATAGTTGGGTGTGATCTTTTACAAAAAGTGGGCGTGGAGGTAAAAAATATGCAGGGCAAGTGGTTCGTGAGATTAGCCGGTAGGTCATTCGCATGTCATCGGGTAGTTAGGGGCGCGCGAGTAGGGGCCGTAAGTAGGGGGGTAGAGTGGAGAGCGAATTTATTGCATGAGTTCCGCGACATTTTTTTTCAGGAAGGGGAAGTATTAGGAGTTACGGGTAAAACTGTACATGAAATCCCGTTAAAACAGGAAAAAGTTACCTACGTGAAAGAGAGGCGCTATCCTCAAGCGTTACGACAACATATTCGGGAGGAGTTGGAGGAATTACGTAGGCAGGGAATCATCATCAATAGTTCATCCCCGTACAATAGCCCCCTGTGGGCGGTCAAAAAGAAGGCTCCGACGGGGCAGGAGAAATACAGGGTGGTTGTTGACTTTCGTCAATTGAATGATAATACCAAAGATGAAGCGTACCCGATTCCGCGTTTTGACGACATCATGGACAGACTCAGCGGAGCCACAGTTTTCAGTACTCTGGATTTGAAGGCTGGATATCACCAAATCCGCCTTCATCCTCGTGATCAGGAGAAAACGGCCTTCACATTCGAACGGGGACACTATGAGTTCACCAGGATGCCGTTTGGGTTGAAGAATGCCCCCCTTACGTTCCAACGCTTAATGGACGAATTCCTCAGGGGTATCGATGAAGGGATCTGCCAGGTTTACATGGATGATCTCCTGGTGTTCAGTAGATCAGAGGAGGAGCATGAACGACACCTGAGGCAGGTATTTGAGAGGGTTCGGGAGTTCGGGTTAAAATTGTCTCCGGAGAAGTCCACTTTGGGTAGGGCGGAAATAAATTTTTTGGGTCACACCGTGTCGAGGGACGGGGTGAAACCGGATAAGTCCAAAGTGGAGGCAATTACCAAGATGGCAATCCCCCGCGATGTAAAGGGTATCAGGAGACTGCTGGGAGCGCTGAACTATTACCGGAGGTTTGTACCAGACATGGCCCGATGTTTGGTTCCCATTAACAACCTACTGAAGAAGGGAGCAAGGATGATTGTCACACCCAGTATGGAGGACAATATACGGCGTTGTATGGAACACCTCAAGGGAGAACCCGTGTTGGCATTTCCCGACTTCACCAAACAGTTCACGGTAACCACAGATGCCAGTGAATATGCCTTGGGTGCGGTGTTGTCCCAAGACAGTACATGCGGAGAGCGGCCCATTGCATATGCTAGTAGGCGGTTATCGGATGCGGAGGCAAGATATAGCGCATTGGAGCGGGAACTGCTAGGCATCGTCTGGGCGGTTGATCATTTCCGACCATACCTGTTCGGTAGGAGATTTCGGGTACAAACTGATCACAGACCGCTGCAATGGGTGGGACAATTGAAAGAATCGTCGGCGCGAGTGTCACGCTGGAAAGAGAGGCTCAACCAGTATTCGATGGACGTCGTCTACAAGCCCGGCAAAGAGAATGTCGTCGCTGACTGGTTATCCCGGGCACTGATGGTAAATGCCCTAGAGGAGGACACTGCGGGGCCATCGCAAAACATCCGCCAATTTCTTCAGGACTGGTCACCAGGAGGCGAAGGAGAACAGAATACCACAGCGGCGGAAAGGGAAGAGGTGTCCTCAGCCAGTGACGGGTCTACAGACGAGAGACCAGAAGATTTGGAAGAAATTGACGAGATTGTCAATGATAAACCGCGCCAGATCATCTGGAGGACGAAGACTTCGGGCATGCTGTCCATAGAATACTCCCGTTACGGAAGATCGCGGGTCAACGTCGTTTCGTCACAACCAGGGATCAGGTTGGATCTAGTCTGTAAGGCCCTGAAGGACGCGTCGAAACCAGGTCGCACACACCACCTATATGTGGGGAACGCCGCAATTTGGGAAAAGATCAAGCAAGTGTGGAGGACGGACCAGATTCCGGACCGCGTCTTCATTCGGTGCAAGGTCATGGTGGAAACCATTAGGGATGTTGAGCGCCAGAAAGAGCTAACAGGGGCGTATCATCAAGGCAAGACCAATCACCGCGGAGTCAATGAGACGTTACAGGCGCTCAGGAGAAGGTATTATTGGTCAGGGATGCGGAAAACGATCCAAGAAGTCATAGGGGCATGCGAAGTCTGCATGACTACGAAATACGACCGTCACCCACCGCGAGCCATACAAGAGGCAACACCAACGGGCGATCGGCCGCTCCGGGACCTGCAAGTTGACACGTTCACCTGGCGGGGGTTTACGTGGTTAACGGTCATCGATGTGTTCAGTAAAATCGCCACGGCTCACCTGATCACGTCTAAAGTAGCAGAGTCCGTGTTGGCAGCTCTCCGGACATGGTTCATGTTTTACGGGGTACCGGATAGCATAACGTCGGATAAGGGGAGGGAATTCGACAATGCGGTGGTGAGTGAAGAAATGCGTAAGTTAGAGGTCACGTGGCACTTCAACACTCCGGGACACCCGAAGGGTAGGGGAGGAGTGGAACGTTTGCATGGTACACTCAGCGATCATCTCAGAGTTTATCACGTCGACCAAGGGCTGACTCCAGATGTAGCGATGCGGAAAGCGGTTGCGGCATATAACCACTCGATTCATTCCGTAACAGGGTTTTCTCCGTTTGAGGTGCTGTTCGGAGTTCGGGGGCCTAGTAGGGATTTTGGCGAGACAATCGGGGACGATACGGTTGCTCGCGATATTGTGGCGAACCACGTGCAAATTCGCGGGGCTTGGGAGAAGGTGCGGAGAAAAATCTGGAAGGAAAAACGGACCAGGGTGACGAGGGAGAACGCGAGGTTACGAGACTGCACGGGGGCGTTGAAACTTGGCATGATTGTATACCGGCGAATTGGGTCCAATAGGAGTAAAGAACCGCGGAGATACGAGGGGCCATTCCGTGTCGTTGTCTTGAGAGAACACAACGTAGTCACCATCGAGAGCGTTGGAGACCCAAGAAGACGACGAACCGTTCATATTGAGCAGTTAAAGTTTCCTTTGGGATCTGGGGTGCCTTCGCCTGTGCAAACGGGAAACTTGTAACAAACCAAGAGGTGTCTAAAAAATTTTTTTTTTTATCTTTTCTCTATATAAGTCCGTCATGTCAGATTAAGATGTCACCATGTTAATTGTATATATTCAGTTTTGTGTGTCAACCGCAGTATTTTTTGTGTGTAAAGACAATGATTGTTTTTTAAATAGTCTTATTGTATGTGGTTATTTTTCTTCATTGCAGGATGCTACAGTTTTTTTTTTTGCTTTGTTATTTCCTTATTGACTGTAATTATTTGTGTCTGGGAGCTGTAAGTTGTACAGGAGCGAGCTCTACTAATTGTCCAGCCTAGTCACTTCTTTTAGTTTCCAAAAGGTGTCTGGAAACTGGAGGGGGGGAGTTAAGGGTTAGGCCCTGGTAATAGTGGAGCTTAATCCTACTAAGAGTGTAAACAACTCCCAGATAGTATATAAGAAGGATTACTTGATAAATAAAGTCAGTGTTTTACCAGCTTGCTAGTGTGTAGTTTCTTTCCCAATTTACTCTTTTTTTTTATGTTTCGCGAGCCAAAGTACTTAAGTTATATATATATATATATATATATATATATATATATGTATGTATGTATGTATGTGTTTGTAATGATTAAATCCAACAAAGTAACAAATGAATAATGAAAAATTTAGAACAAAATTGTAGTAAATAAAAATACCAGCCATAAATTATACAATACAACTTCAAATATGATACAATACAACATAAATAAATAAGAGTTTATTAAAAAAAACAACAACATAAAACATATTGGAAATGTAATTCCAGTATGCTGTTCCTAAATTAAAAACCTTCAAACAATACAATTTCTACAGAAGGATTAACTCAAAATTGCCAAATTAAAAGGGACAGCATGAAAATGCAGGTGTATTTAAAGCAATACTGTTAAGACGGTGGTATTGGCAGACCCCCCTGTGATGAATCCTGTTTATCTTTTTCAGAATGCAAGAAGCAATGATGTATTCTAATGAACTAATGAGTTAAGTTACACATTTTTAATAAGTAAGGAATAATTTAATTATGAAAGGATTGAATTATCCCCTAAATGATTCAGTTGTAATGCTGTTTGAGTTATAGTCTTTAATGCCTATATTATTAAAAATGAGTATGGTCCAGGTAGTCAACAGTATAGTCTGAGATATTATACAGTGCTGAGTTTCTATGGGGTCCGAATTAAAATACGGTTGTGGCAGACAAATTATTTAATATGTTAACATCCGCTGGTATTTGACAACCCTCCTGGGGCCCACCCAGTCTCTCTAAAGTAACCTTGACTAGATAAAAAATATTACGGTTGAGAATGATCTCGGAGTATTCCATTCTCTACACAACCGTTGTCTTAGAAACAGCAGAGCTTCTATCATGCACTGGAACCAAGACGATTCATGAGTTGTTGAAGAAGTGGTAATGTTTTTTTTATCTATCTTAATTCGTAAAATTGTGTTGTTATCGTTGCACTGCAGATCATACATACAAGACCGATTTGAAATCCAACTGTGGTTGATAATTTACTTAATTGAACCCTGTGGGACCTGTAGATTCTGCTGTTGTTCATAGAGTGGGTACCCTTGATTGGTGAAAACCTGACTGTTGAGCGTAATATAAACCTGCCGTTATATATGCGAAAGTACCTCCCTGCACAACCGTTCAGTTAGAAACATTATAATATCTACCATGCACTCAATCCCAGACTCCATTGACACCTAATGGATTAGGTTCAATTATAATAATTAGTTATTTTATAGTAAAATATTGGTAATTAATAAAATTATATAATCCACAGTTTTCTCTTCACATGTTACTTTTCGTCTGTGATAGTACAAATTAAAATTTCTTCCAAACTCTGTAAGTTTTATTTATTTGTTCACAAACATTGACATTTTAAAGTATTTTATTATTTTCTTGGTTTAAGGGAAACAAAATCTATATAAAATTGAGTGGTATTAACTGTATTAACTTCAGCATAATCAGCATACGATTTATTGGATTGAATTCTGTGAGTTGAAAGTTAAGTTCCAGCGGTTTGGGATAGCCATCTTTAATTAGAGCCTGACCTATCCTCTTGCCTTCGCGCCAAAGATGCCAATGTCAACTGTCCAAGTCCAATTAATTCCTCCTCTAATTTAAATCCGACCGGTTTAATTAGATTTTATCGCTCAATAAGTTTTTAATTGTTTTCATGGTAGTAGATTATTCTTCATTCTAGTGATTTTTGATTTTTCACATTTTTATTTAATTGAATTATTAAATAATTAAAACGAATTATCTCTGAAAATGCCAGTGAAGTTCGGTTCGTAGAGATTGCCACATATTCCCACATCATGGTCCGGTAGTGTTAATTTAATTTAGTAATGAAAATAAAGTATAGTTGGAATATTACTTCCATCCATATTCAACTAAAATTGTATTAGTATATACCTATTATTTAATTCGAACAACAAATTAAAAAAAATGAATGCCAAATGATCATAAAACTGATAAGGCCCCAAAACGATTTCTATCTTTAAGGAGACATAACTGAACCTAATTTATATTTGATACATGTTGAATGATATTAATTGATCTTATATATGATGTTGTTATTTTTAAGGAGCGATGTGACATAATATTAATTGAACAGGATATATTTGGTATTACGAAGTAAATATTAATAGTACCAAAGTTTTTTCTATTCTGAAGGAATCTTATTCCTTTGTTCCGACTAGGAAACTGAAGACCCTTTTGATTATTCCAACAGAAGGCTAAAGATTGGGATTCCTTTGGAAGCAGAACGATCTATTGGAGGCAGCCTTCTATTGACGGAAGATGAAAGTGAGCGTAGAGTGCGAGGCGCCGGCACAGGTAGTCTCTGATTAGAGCTACTTTTGTTTGCTCTCCTATTGATTCTCAAAGATCTCTACTGCTTCCTGAGCTGGAGATATGGAGGAAGAACAAGACGCCAGTCTTCCGGACTGAAAGATGTTTCGTCTCCAATAACCCGGGTGTGGTTTATTCCTGACGGTTGTCAAGTGCAGCCATTTCCTATTCTTACAGTATTTTCCTCTTGTGGACTTGACTTCTCTAGGCAATATGAGATATACCGACTGATAGACGCAGTATTTTATGAATGAAATATTAAAAATAAATTACAAGTAGAATAGAATTGAAAAATAATTTTATTCTGCGACCAGGTCCCTTAAGAATAACAGAAATGTACAGAAATTAATAAAAATATGTCTGGCTAAACAGCTTCATTATTAGAATGCTATAATATGATATACAATTAAATATGAACTAAAGGGTATGTTCTGATAGAGAATAAAGCAAAAGTAATAAAAAAAATAGCATACAAACTTACAATAAACAGAAATTGGCTAATGGAAATATTACTAAGTAGATATTAAGACCGTGGAAAAATTACAACGAAAAGTCTCCAAACCAAAACAGAAATTGAAATTATCTGTCCAATATTTCGCCTATTCAGGCATCCTCAGGGTAGAAAAAGCAAAACAAAACATAAAAAATGCACCCAAGAAACATCCCACCACCTCCAAGGCTCAAATGCAACAAGGAAGGTTACTCGAAACCACCTGGATAAGGTTTGAGGATTTGAATTGTAGGAGACTATAGATATAAGATGGATGTTTTGAGTCGATGTTTTGGTATAAGAAAGAACCTAGAAAGTAGAGTCTACGGAAAGAAGAGAAGAGCCACTTAAACTCATCATAGAGGTGGGACACATGATACTCAGGAGGTCGAAGACAAACCGAAGTAAGCAAATGCATACTATGCCAATCCAAAATTTCCGCAAATCCAGCAGATCTTGTCCTCCTGTATCCTTTAATAATAACATCCCGCTGACTCCTGTAGAATAAATCTGGTGCTGAAGATTACATTATGAAAAAAAATTTTACTTGGAATACTCATACTAGAATGAAAAAACATAAAATGCCATTTCAAGCTACTTCAACACTTACCCAAACAAAAGCTCTGAGCACCCAATAAATTACATAAGACTCACATATATGACAGGTATAATACCAGTTTTGACTTACCAGAGCCACTAAGTCACATAACTCCTCTTGTATCCAATTCTAACAATCCTAATGTTAAATCCTCAATGCTTCTTACTTCGTTACGCACATAGGCTCAGTATTCCATGTATTGCTGATTATGCCCGAACCCGATGCCATTTCTTTCATGAAAAACTTCATTCCCACTCAAACCCACTTCTTTCAAATCTACCTACTTCTTCAATTCCTATTAATCTTCCGAGAAACATCCGTTTTTCGTGTATTTTTTTAAAAAGAGTAATCTTGTTTAAATATGGACACGCGGCAGCCCAACCTTCAAGAAACATTACACCAAATGGTGTAACGAACCGACCATTTGTCGTTGGTTGCAGAATCAGAAATTGTCAACTGCTAAAACAGATTAATTCATAAATAATTGAATTCTCCTTTCTACCTAGAGGTGAAACCATCACATCACATCGTAATGCTCATCAAAAAGCAACCTTTATTGTTTAACCGGAAGGAGCCTATATTCTTTGACGACGCCTCATGTTTCACGACAGGCAGTGAAAAAGCAAACGAGCTAGGTTAAGAAGTCATCCCGCTCTCATCTTATTCGACATTGAAGCGGACTTTTCATATCAAACGAATAGTAATAAATTGGACCGTAATAGATTTACAAGAAATAATAGAATAGAAAAATAATTTAAAAAAATGAATAATCGATAGCAAATATTTTCCTTTATACACTTTATCAATACCATGGAGAGGATACGGCTAGATAATGATGACTTTATAAACGATGGAGGATAATTAAAAGAGGATTGGAAATTAATATTGACCACATCCATATGAAATATTTAAACTACCGCTTTCTCAGACTAGTTATGAGATTGAATTTGTGTATTTTTGTTTCAGACTCTCTGGAACTAAATTAAATCTGTTATTAGTGGTACAGTCTGTATTTACTTCTATTGTAGTCAACGGTTAAGAATTAAGTATCGATGAACATAGGAAAACCAAAATATGTTTCTATAATGGTAGTAATATGTGTTTAAAAATAAATATAACCTTTAGAATATTTAGAGTTGTTTTAAATAAGATATCAAAAATATTTATATAAAAGACATTTTAAAAACCAATTTTTGTTGATTTCAAGTGGATCAAATGTTTTTAACTTTTAAACGAAACAAGATTCAGAAAAATGATTCAGGTAAAAGTTGTAGTTATTCGGGTCTAGTTTGAAGAAATAAAAAAAACATTTTTTGGTTTTTCACTTTAAATGGCCAATATCGACCTTCAAAAAATGTAGTTTCCTCTTGAGCCCAATTTATTTTTATTTTCTGAAATGTACAATCCAAAACATGGAAAAAATGTATATAACATTTTTTTCTATCTTTCATAGTTTAAGTGGAAAAAGCATTCAAAGGTGACTACTTTAGTATACCTCCTTTACGAGGAAACGTAATGTAGCATTAAGTTATTTTATTTAAGATGTTTTAGTCGAAATAACTAACTAATCAAGGTATTTTGAATCTTTCGAAAAATGTCTGGACATTTAAAAACCTTCTGTGAAGAATTCTTAATAATAATTCTTGAACTCTTTAATTCCAAAGCAGTTCGAATTTTATGATGATTTTTTTTACGGATAAACAGATTCATCGAATGAGAATAGGAAGTATAAGGTATTCAAAACAAAGCCATAATGTATTTAAGCTGTAAAATATTTTTTAAATTTATTCTTGCTACTTTATATTTTTATTTCTTATTGTTGCTATGTGAATATTATTGATGTAGAGATGTAACATGTGTCTCTTGGCCAGATATATTTTATATTATTATTGTAGACATTATTAGGGAACCTGCTCCAAGAATAAAATTATTTTTCTATTTTATTCAAATCTATTTTAATAACAGTGTGTATTTTTTAAAACATTTTTATAACGTTAGAGAAACAATAGCTATGATAAGACAATTTTTTTATTATTATTAATTTTTAGGAATTGTTAGTTTAATGTTGCTTCACATTTTCTTGTAAAAACCTAATATTAAAGAATTATAGGTTAATAACTCAAACCTTATTGGACCCATTGGTTAGCAGAGGCTGGGTAGATTTTATTCTTAATATATTAATTATTTCGTATTGGTTATAAGAAATATTGAGCAACGGAACATTTATTAAAGTATCATACAAAGACAAGTCTAAATTGATGCACAGATAATTTATTTAATCTGTTAACAGCTGGAGATGGATCGTGTGGTACCTAAAGAATCTCTTGGTACTCAGGCTCTATATATGGGTACCCTTAATTGGGGAAAACCTTGTAAGTGAATTCAGATGAATCATTACCCTGCACAATCGTCCTAGAATCATCATCTCTAACATGTACCGGATGGTTTTTTTTTTAATAAATTGGTACACGAAAAAACGTTTTCATTTTCGTTTCGTAAGTTTAACCACAGTCTTGACCTAAGGTAAAGATTAATTATTCCATTGGTCAGGAATAGGTGGAATAAAATTGTGGAATAAAGGTTTAAGTATCACGAAAAAGAAACGCTCCTCAGGTAAAAGTAATGCAATGAGACAAAGATACTTGGCCTCCGTTTTATTCCTTCACATTTACTCCTGCGGGTCTTTTTTTTTATTTTCAAAGCATCCTTTCAAGGAAAATGCGGGCAGGCCCCGCGACCCCTTAAATCGTAGCTTCACGCTTCAGAGGGTTCCTTATAATTTGCCTAAATGAGCGGTAAATAACTTTAGGAAATTGTATTTGTACTTGGTTCAAAAAAGTTTCCTTAGCAGCCTGTCTTCAAGAGGTAAGAAGTACTTTTATTTTATATGGATTTTTAAATGAATAGTTTCATGAAAGATATTTCTTAAAGTTCTCAGTAATGATTATTAAACATATACACATTGATAAACAGTCATACGTTAGTAGCAATTTAGTCATTAGGGCAATACTAAGAGTTGAAACTTTCTAATATACTTCATTCAAGTGGTGTCCAATAAATACCCGAACTATGGTCATACAAAATTAATGTTGTTTCCTAGAAATAGCTCTCCATTTGTCTTCAGAAACTTGTTCCATCTTATTTTCCTCAGTTCAAAGTCCTCTGCAGTTAAGCTATTTAGTTGTATCGCCCTTTTTCTTACCAAAAACTTAACATTGAGTCGTTGCACAGTAATTTCGTCAATTAAAACAACGAAACAGACAAACGTTAGGGGCACAAGACGAATAACTTCAGTCATACGACTATTGTCCTCTCATTGGCTTGCTAGGTAGGATAGTATTTTGTTTTTGGATAATGTGTACTTGCATGTTTACATGTTTTTTGTATAGGAGTGGGGTAGTTCAGGGTTTTAGAGAGCTGAAGTGCAAAGCTAAAAGTCCTGGTTTGAAATTGGCTGTAGTATTTCAATTATTTAATATGTTAAAGGCCGAAGATTAATTAATTTATCTATAACGCTGTAGTAACTAGGCGACTGAGAGTGATATCGGCAAAACCACCTCCTTGCCCAACCTTTGGCTTAGACAATACTTGATATTTTATGTTTATTATTTTTTTTTAATAATATTTAGAAGTTGAATTCATTATCTGCAGGATTCAATAATAATCATTAGCGTGTTATAAAAAATAGATGAATTCTTATTAGACATCAAACCATTAACCTTAGTTATCAATTTATATTATAATAAATATCGTAAAGGATTAAAACACATAATAGACCACTAACCATTTTAAATATATATATTAAAGATCCCTATGCTAGTTAAACCTGCAAAATTTTGGACTCCCACTGCAGCATCGTCCGATTAGCCAAAGCAGCATAAAATGGTGTTAAATGATTAAACAACAACATTGAGTAGTAATTTCATGTCACGATTATTCAATGCCAGCAAAACTTCCTGATAGATATTATGTTATATTTTATTTTTTCTTGGAAGATATATTAAAGGAGTAATTAAGCTAATGTTAGATGTTATAAAGGGACGTGACGTATGGATAAAAGGCATGTTATTCTCTATTAACGGAGTGTCACGCGACCTGCAACGTTTTGATGAGGGATTAATTGACGGTAAGAGAAAATTAAGTGAGAGTGTTTGAGTAAATAAATGTAGTACTTCAACAGTACATTGATAATATTTTATTCCTATATCAAAGCGTACATTTTTAATTGCTTAATTATAGAAATCATTGTTATAATTTTTTTTTATATCTTATTTACATCCACACCTGTCAAATAAAAACAATGACAATCAGCAGATTGGCTGACAGTAAAATAATATACAACGCCATGAAAGGCATGAAGAAGAACAGTAGCCAACCTCTCCCCTGGCTTGATTAAATTTTCTATGATAAAAAATCCCTCATCCACGTCCTTTTTAGTCTCCTCCTAATGTTCTCAGGCAGGAGAGTCGAGGCCATTTGTTCTATCAATGGGTTTGGGTGTCCATGTAGTTTTCCTTGATAGCATTTGTAGTATGTTCGCATGTGTTCGTCAACCTTTGGTATTTTTAATCAGTAGGTAGAGTTTTTTTATTAACATACCAGGGTGCTTTTGTGACAAGTCTGAGTATCAGGCTTGTGTTGCGTCTTGATATTTGGTGATTATGGCAGTGTCGTCAGCGTAGGTTGCTGCCAGTATGTCAGGACTTTGTGGAATGCTATGTGCATATGTTATGTACGAGTAAAATAGCGGTGCAAGAATTGATCCCGGACGAACACAGGCTATGATTGGTCTTATTGAAGATAAATCTGATCCTTGTCGGACTGAAAAAATCTGTCTGTAGTCTTAAGCTTAAAGAGGAGGCCCTGGTGCCAGACCTCGTCGAACGCTTAAGCGACATCCAGAAACACTCCAGTTGCATATAACTTTTGCTCTAGTGCTGTCGATATGTAGTCAGCTACTTTGTGTAATTGTTGAGTCGTTGAGTGCGATTTTCGAAAACCGAATTGATGATGAGGGATTATAATTGTGTCAGTCAGTTAACTTTAATAATTAATAATTTAAAGTAATTTTTCAATAATTTTAGAACAAATTGGGAGTGAACTAATAGGTCTGAATGAGGAGGGGTTATTGTCATAATGAAGTATAACATGTACCACTAAACCTCATGACTGGCCTTATGTTTAGTAGATGGTATAGACTGTAGTGTTTCTAGGATAACTGTTGTGCAAGGAGATGATTTTTCTAATATCAACGGTCATATTTCGCCCTAATTATCGTACCCAAGTCTCCTGATGTCGAAGGAATCATCCATAGCTGTTAACAGATTACAAGGCTAGATTTGAACCCGTGATCTTGGGCACAACATATCTGCGCTCTATTACTGAGCTACATAACTCACTTGGAAATATAGTAATCAAATAAATATGATGGAAAATTCCTGAATATAGTAACTGGATGTTATTATACCAAATCATCTTGTAATGATCGTTAATGAAGAAAAGCACTAATTTTCTCGATCGGGTTAAGAAATACAATTACTTCACATTGTATTGTCACAGTTGTCCTGTGTTCTGTTCGAATTCATCTTTAACAGGTGGCCATAAAAGGAGATAATTTTTTTGTTTTTCTATGAATTGAAGTACCAAATTTATAGAGGCTGGTAGGATCTCCAAATCATACAAGATCCAGTCAATCGTCTTGGGTCCATTCTCCATTGGATCTGGTTATTTATTATTAATAAATTTTAAGATTTAGTTCAAGCTGCAGGGAAATTTCGCAAGGAAAATAAATATAAAATAACACTATAAAAAAAGCTTCAAAACCTATAAATATAAAATAAGTAGGGCAGGTAGGAGGAAAGGCTAGCAGCTCTTATAGGATATTGGTTTCAGATTTATTCTTATAGCCTCAGGGTTGATAGCCAACAACATAGACATTTCGGAGATGTTATAACTCTAAGTAAAATTCTTATTTAATTAAATCGAAAATGTTTAAAAAAATCAACAGATATTGAGAGAAAAATACACAAATTGTGGCTATAAAGTATTTTATTTATTTCTTTTTTTGTAATCACAAGTACTGATGCTAAAACTTTCGTTTGAATTTTGCTCGCTTAACTTTTATTTTTGACACTCATAAACAGATTAATATTATTTTTCAAATTATTGAACACATCCAAAAAAATTAATTTATCCCTCAACAAGCAATTTTACACTGCCTATTTTACTTTAATATTCAAATAATTTCACTATTAGAATCTCATTAATATGTAGAGATTCCCTTTCATATTATTGAAAACAGATGATTAGAAATGAAATTTAAATTGTAGTAGATAAAAGTTGTCAACTGCAGGGTCAGAAAGGGCTGGAGATTATAGATTAGATTATAGTATTTTTTTTATTTGGGGAGCAGGACAGCTCAGAGTGTAAAGTGCTGAGTTGTTATGCTAAAGGTTACGGATTCATATCCGGCTGAAGCAAGTAAATTATTTAAACTATCACGAGAGGAAATTTAGGGATCTACAGACTCTCGTGAAGCTCGCCCAGCCTCAAGTGGATACACTAATATGGGGAGAAACCTGCCGATTGAACGTCATCTCGGAAAAATCACCTTCTTGAACAACCGTAAAAACTGAACAGTCTCTATCATGTACTGAACCCAAGTGACCTCAAAGGTTCTAGTGGTACAGATTTTTTTTTTATTTTACCTGTTTCTATCCTATAAAATATCACTAATCCAGCAGGTCTGTGAACTTAAATCTCTGCTCAGGCCACATTTTTTAGTTATATTACTCTCTCAATTATATATTTCGTCGCTGTTAAAAACTATATAAAATCATATTATAAAAATCTTTCAATTATAAAACCAAACCATTTTCGATATTTGACTAATGAGTAGTGTACACTAAATATTCACATTATAACTATTTTTATTTGACGAAATCGATGTATTGAATTGAAACAACTGAAACTTACCCTAATGACCTTATCAATTGGTTGTTGCTAATCGATACATCGATTAAATTTAGAACATTGATTTCGTTTTAAATAAAAAAAAAAGTTGTGAGGTTATATGAAACCACGATGCCAGTGAAACTTTTTTTCGGTTTGTAGGCATTTAACCAAAAAAATTAGAAAAATTATTCGATTTAGGATATTAAAATTGCGTTTTTAATCTTAACTTAATTATTCAAAAATGGGAATGATAATGGGAAATCAACAGGAGACAAAATATTCAATAATAAAATTTAATTTCAATTTGCGTATTAAAGTACGAAATACATAATTAATACATGATATATTATTCTATTTAGATGATAAATGCATATTAAAAAGTAAGAGCAATATTTATTTAAATCATTGAATCGTTGTCAACTTCAATTATTCTATCAATAACTTCATCTTCGCTTGGAGTCTCACAGTTTATAAATGTAATTAAGATTTGATGGTAACTAAAATAAGTAAATAATGTCTTACATTCTATTTTTTGAATGTACCTAAAAAAAACCGCATCGATTGTAGTACCATATCTTGTAGTAGGTACATTTCTATCATTTGTCATTTCAAGATTGAATATTTCTCTCAAGTATTCAGTAGATTTCTTCCCTGTCTTTACTTTTTTGAAGGGATACTCATCTTCAGAGTCTGGTAGAGGTGTATTTAAGCCCAACATGATCACTACCTGTGCACTTCCTAATACACCTATCCCCTGTCCTAGTAGCACTACACACTAAACACTATACGCAATTAAATAATCACTGCACTTGCTAGATGGCTATGCAATTCCCTGCTCTTATCAGAGTAACGCTGCTTTGTCATCTGTTGAGGTTGTATCCAAGTGATATGAATGGACCCCAACTGCTTAAGGCGGAATCCAAATAAGTGTAGTTATAGTGTTTGTTTGGATAGGTGTCTTTAAAAAGGCTTCTTTACAAAAAATTATCGCATTTCAACCCTTTCAGAATAAAGCAATAGAATACACTGTTATCATAGATACCACATTGTAATGCGACATGCAATAGATAAACGAAAAATTTTGGGGCGATAGAAAAAAAGTTTCACTTTAATAATCATAATATGAATATTAAATGCCTTATTCACTGTAAAAAAATGAAATTAATTTTAAGGAAAGATTTAAAGATGAAATAAAAGATTAAATAATCATAAGATTGTCATAAAACTCCCTGTTTTTATTATTTTTTACAGTATCGTATAAAAAAAATAATAATAATTCGAAGAAAAATGCAGGACGCTTAACCATGAAATAAACTTTAATATTTCTTTTTTTTTTTGTTTCAATAATAACTGTTGTGTTGTATATTATTAATATCGATTGTTTAGTATACAAGATTTACAAAGCTCCGCTTTAATTATTATTCAGCGATTGAAAGCTTTAATGAAGTGAGAGGGAAAAAGGTTTAAGCATAAAAGAGGCCGGTGGTCCAGGTCTAGACACTCTTATAAACTATTCACAGAAACCACTTGTAACTGTGTCGACTTTGCTAGGACTCCTCACAACTCGGTTCTTCCTGTGGGATATCTCAAGGATCAACCGAACCTATTGTAATATCTCTATCAATTATATAAATAGATTTTTATTGATTTTTTTAATGTAATAAAGACTCCCATCATGTTTCATTTAATGCTGATAAAACGGAACACATGACAGCCAATAATGAGGATATAGAACTGAACCCAGAATGGGTTCTAAAAAGAGTTAGGCATTTTTAATATCTTGGCTCCATAATTGAGATGGATGGTGCATGTGATATGGAAATAAATAGAAGAATTTCAGAAGGTAAAAAGACCATATCAATGTTCAACTCGGTATTGTGGAATAGAAAAAAAAAATATACAATAGTATATTACTTAGCAGTAGGACGTAGGGATCAGAAACTTGGACGTTAAAAAGCAACCTCATTCAGTTATGTATAAGTTCATAAGTTCCATTGACGTCAATTTCTTGGCGAAGACGTCATCCAGTGCCTGTGGGGGTGTAGGTATAATGTTCTAAAATCCCAGTCTTATCCTAATTGGTAACTGAGTAAATCTTCATTATTGTCAGTCATCCCACCATTTTCCTCCTCCTTCAAGGAATTTTAACTAGAGTTTACTGATTAACTTTCATTTACATTTTAAGATAAGCGCTTTGTTTTACCCCCTCTGTGGAGGTGTTTCATTTTCGTATTCTGGATTCATAAAATTAAGGAATTCGTGTACAGGAGAACCTATGTTTAGCAGCCACATAGTAGTGTACAGTAGTGAAATTTAAAATTATGTATTTAAATTTGTTTCCTTTTTTTTATTTAAACCAATCTTTTTTACTCCCGAGATTGTAAATTATATATTATAATGAATTGGGCCCCCATGATTGCTCCAGATTCTCTCTATTTTTCCCCTGACTGGGCCACTATGGATCATGTTCATTTCAACCACCGGTTTTTTCCTACCATTTTCTTCTTCATCCAAAACTCATTCATCCTCTCCCAATAATTTTCATTTCCCTCCTCAGTCCAGATGCCAGTCTTCTTTTTCGTTTTATCTTGAATTTCTTGTGTTTTGGTCATTTTTTTCTCAGTAGTGCACGGTTTTAAAAATCCTGCCCTGTTATTTTAAGTGATATGTTAAGTTCTGTTATGCCTTTTTTAGCTTTCTATCCGTGTATTCCACATTTTTAATTGGTTTACATAGTCGAACAAATTCTATGTTCGGATTTATATTTTTTGCAAGTGGACATAATAGTTGATTTTTCTTTTTCTGATTAGTTTTGTCATTATCTTAACGATTATGTAGAGTACTGTAGTTGTGGTCCCTCCTGCATTCACACCCTCCTATATTGTTCCTAAGATATTCTTTCAATCGATTCCAAATTTCCCACCAACATTTTCTTGTTCAGTCAGGTATTATCCTACATGAAGTGTTTCTGTACAAATTACTATAATATAGTGTTTTGATTTAGCATTGATGGATATTGACTATTTATTGTAAATATTTAATTTTATTGTTGTTGTTTTTTGTTTATCCCTTGCTTTGATAGCTTCTTTCTCTGAAACATTGTGTTCAATCACTTCCCCCAGGTAACTATATTTATCCGTTTTTTAGATGGCAACATATACACCACAGACAATATTTCCTCGGTGCATTCTTATACCAATCCATTAACTCTCAACATCTTTCATATATCTACAGTCTCCTCCAATTCAAATTTTTAGTCCGGCACAATATCTCACCGATCTATATACTCGGTCCCAGAGAACCAACGCATTCGAGCGTTCCTTTCTCCCCCGCTCAGCCACAGTGTGGAACTCAATCCCTCCTATCATTCGTCATGTTTCTTCACTATCTTCATTTTAATCCTGGCTTTTCCAACATTTCCTGGCCTTCCCAAAAAGGTACTAAATAGGTTAGTCATTTGCTTAGAATGAAATGAATTAAATAATTTATTTTGTTGTTTGGTCGTTTTAATTTTGATTTTTCATGTAAATATTTTTCCACAGGTATAAATTTTATTACATTCACTCATTTTATTTTGTTTATATCATTTTTTGTTTTGTTATTGAATGGTTGTAGCTACTAATGTTTCATTAAAGTGTTTAATAAAAAAAAATTGTTTTTGTTTTTTAAGAAGATTCTCTTTGTTTGCTAAATATGTTGTCAGGATTTGTACTTTTTATTTATTTATTATTTGATTTGATTTTTTTATTTTTGTCACTTTTTAAACACTTTATGATTTTTATTAGGTAGCCTTCTGGCCAGATATATTCAAAAGGAATTTAATTCTAGAATAAAGTTACTTTTCTATTTTATTCCATTTTTATTTTTTTTCATGAGAGCTGTCTTAATGTTTGACATCAATATAGATTTTGTAAAACAGAAAAAAGTAAGTATTCAAATATTTTTTCCTGTTTTCAGCTCATCCTCTTATAAAAAAGCAGCAGATGTTTTATTCTGCAAAGCCAAATGCCATCAATACCATCTCCATCTTCTTACCTAAACTGCTCTTACGTCAAATAATTTATGTCATTACAAATATCAAATATTGAAATTCTTTATCTTTTTAAAAATTTTAATATTGTGATAATATCCTTCAAGTTACAGGATTAAGTTCTAGTATTTCTTCTGCCAGTCTAAAATCAAGATAGAGAGTTCTCCTGCGTTCTCTTAAGTCCCGGCAAATTAGTTCTAGTTCTATTAAGGGGGCATGTTACTAACTGCTGTTGTATTCATTGTTGTGTAGAAATGTCATTGTGATGGATTACATCCAACTACAAGCGCAACCAATCTTAATCTAGCTACTTAATTACTTAATTTAATTAAAAATAGTACCAATTTAATTTATTTATATACAAGCATTTGCAATAACCATTTGAATTGAACTTTATCAAATTACCCAGAATTGGGAAGATGATCGATAAAGTAAACAAAACAGCTGGAATTAAATTTACAAGAAAGCCTAGTGGAAAATACAACAACTTTTAGCCCAAGCTTTGTGAGTATTTAACTATATCAAACAATAACTATATAATTTATAATAAACAATAAAATCTGCAACAACTTAAATAATTTTTTTTATTAATTATTATTTTGATGGTGATTATTTTTAAATATTTTTGTTTTGAAGAGAAAACGACCAGGACAAATCTTTTCTCTTCAAAACAAAAATATATATAAATGTATTTTTGTCTGTTTTCGTTTTACTAAGTAATTTGATTATTGTTAAATTCTAAAAAGAGACTATTAAAACGAAAATCAACATTTTGAAGTTTAAAAAACGAATAAAATAACTAAAAATGGAATAGATAATACAACTGTAAATAGCTACATAAAGAAATTTTAATAATCTACACGTCCGATTACTAAACGTTAAATTTAAATTACGTTAGATAATTCGTCTTTTTTTCTGGTACTATAATCAGGAAGACAACGAACATCGGAGATCACGGTCAACTCCCAAATTAAGTGCACCCACTTTATAGACACTGAGCTTATATATTTCCAAACCCCATCCGTGGCTACTAACAGACTAAATAATTTATCCGCAACAGCCGGATTGAAATCCGGAACATTTAGCAGAGTTCTAGATACTGAGCTACCCCTCTAGCTAATAATATATTCCCCTGAAAAGCATTCAGAATGAAGTAATCAATTGAAATTGCCTTGTAATGAAGTAAAAGTAATATTGTTATTAAGAGAATGATATTTAGATTAAAAAACATTGTGTTGTTTTAGGAAAATTATCTTGTCAGTGATCGAGGCCTTGCAACCAAATCAGATTCCAAGCGTTGTTTTTGTGAAAGTTACAGACTCTTGTACCAGTCCGATGGCTCCGCTAGGACGCAGCGTACAGATGCGTACGCATATGATTACGCTGGCGAGAATTAACCTTTATAATGAGCTGATTTTTTTCCAAATAATTCAGAGTTCGAATACTGATACTCCAGGCGAGAAGTGTGATCTGAGCTGAAGAAAGATGAACTCTGAAGTTAGGAATCTTTCTTTTCACGGTAGTCTGACTATATTCTGCTTGGAGCAAGATACTACTATCTGTTGATGATAGATCCAACCACTTTTGACAGTCAAATATTTTTACTGTTTATAACAACTCGATCACTAATCAGATAGTCCTGGACCGGACATGTCATCAGAAGGAATGCTGTAACTTGGACCAGGCAGCTTATGGATTGATATCCAAGAGAGCACGCAAGGAAGAGAGGGGCCACCGACAGACTGGGACAAGGAGATGAAGAAGAGCTGCGGAGGTGCAGCCTGGAGGAGAGTAGCATTGGATAGGAAAGAGTGGAAACGGATGGGGCAGGTACATTATTTAGTGTGCTTGCAAGAGTGATATATGAAATATGTTAGAGTGATATATGAAACAATCGAACTCAAAACCTCAACTAAATGTTGATTTTGTACATATGTGAATAGGTATGGAAAAAAAGAAAGAAAGGTTTTGTATATGTTTATTATATTTTATGAACAAATAAAGGTTATTATTATTATTATTCGTGCATCTTTGGTTTTGTATGTAGTAGGTTTTTTTTTTTAGATTTGAGGATTGGGTTCATTTATTTCCCATATGTGCCCTTGACCCGCAGGTAATCCTTTTTCGTTTTAATTTTCGTTCAATGTCAATAAAACTACAGTATATATATATTTTGAAACCAAAGATGAACTATGCCTGAATAAACTGAAGTTAAATGCGAAAACTCAGGTCTTAAATCAATCTAGTCTCACCCCCAATTAATCTTAAATGATTATCCTATTCTTTCAATTCCTCTCTTAAAAACTTCGGTATCATTTTTGACCAATCCATTTCCTGAAAACCCCACATCGCTCTAATTTCCCGCCAGTCAATAAGCTCCCTAAATTTAATCCATCGTTCCAGGCATCTTTTAACACTAACTATCCGTAAGCTCCTTATTACTTCATTCGTCTTTCCACAATTTGGCTATGGATGTGTGGCATATGGCGGCCTCTCAAACATGCTCGAGGATAGATTTAGGCGAATCATGAACGGCTCACTATGGTTTGTTTTCGATTCCCCGATCAAGTCTAATGTGTCCCACATCTATAAGTTAAATTGGCTCTTCCCCTCCGTCCATAGACTCTATTTCCTAGATTCTTTTGTATACCAAACGATCAGCTCAAAACATCAATCCTATATCTATAGTAACTTATAATTTAAATCCTTCATCCAATCCTCTTCATCTTATATCCGTTCCCACAGAACCAAAACATTTGAGCGTTCATTTCTCAACTCACTTTGGAACTCGCTCCCACCAGATATCCGTCATGCGTCTTCCTTATTCACATTCAAATCCAGGCTTTTCCTACATCTCCTAAATTCCCAAACTGATGCTGTTAAACAGTAATAATTAATAGCTCATCTTTATCAGACATGATTGATGAATTACTGTAAATATTCTTCACTTATATTTTATTTATTGATTATTATTGTCTCATCTTATTTCTTTTAATTGTAAATTTGTACTTTCCTTGTATTATTATGAAATATCTATAGAATATATATACATATGTATATATATATATTGCTATGTTTCTACTCTTAAATTTATCTTGAATATATATATTGATATTTCGGAATTATTATTTATATTCCTTAATCTTAATTGGGTTCCTTTCCAGAGGTCTATTCTTGTGTTTACCAATTTACTTATCTATTATACCTTCAATATATTATTTATAAATAAATAGTGTATCTGGGGTATGTAAGCACCAAAAGAATTACAATAACTATCGTTTATTTATTTAATTTCAACAAGGTTAATGATTCAGATTTTAATATATATATATAAAAGGATTGCCATATAATACATTACAGGAAATAAATTAAACTTATCTGTGGACAGGGGTAGATTGGGTTACAGGTCGGTCTTCTTCCTTGACATCTCCGCCCGCTTCGTTCGGCCGCTCTTCTCTCTCTGGGTACCCGTCCTTCTTCTCTCCGGTCTCGTCTCCCGAGTACTTCCCTGCTCCGCTCCTGCGTCCTGCCTTCTCCAGCCTCGTTTTTCAAGAGTTTTCTTCTCGCCCCCTTCCTTCCTTCTCCACCATCTTGGACGATAAAAATCCATAAGGGACCCAAAAGGTCTGTTCTTTGTCCCAAACATATTCCCTTTCATGTGTCCCGACATGACACATTTTCCCCGCTCAGCATCCCTTTCATGGTGCCACCCGCATCAGTACATAGCAATATATATATACTCTACCGAATATACATTTAGGTTCATGTTATTATGTAAATAGTAAATTCTTATGTTAATGTAGCCCTTTGGCCAGATCTTAAATAATGAATATCTTCATTAAATTTTGCACTGTTATTCAAAACGGACCTGATCTCTGGATAACATTAGTTTTCTATTCTATTCCAAATCGTAGTATTATTTCCCCAGCTTTTAGATAAGTTTTCGAAACCGCAGTACCATTCCTTTATTGGCACATTTAGACTATTTCTAAATGTATAGAAATGTATATGTGTTAAATATTCCTATATTTAACTTTAGACAACCTTACTGTACCTAAGTTGTATAGATTATCCAGTAAGGAATGTCATTAAGTAAGAATAGAGACCGGAATTAGCCCTTCGATTGTACCGATATCGTTGAAAGGTAACTGCTATTGAGACAGACATTAGACGGGACGGGAGCAGAAAGTTGTCCATTATTGCCTAAAGTGGAACAAGTTGGGAAGGAGGGTCCTGAGCCCGCAAGCAGTTTAGGCCCGGAACAGGGTCTTAGCGCCGTCTCAGGAAATTACAGTCCCAAGGTGGGTCTTCTCTCTCCCAATTCTATCACGGCCCCAGTCCGATGAACACGAGGTAATTTCAGAAGATCGTATGTTTCGTTCTCTCTATTAGTTTCTATTAACCGTGACCTTTTCGAATCATTGGCAAGTCCCCAATTTGGATTATTACACACACACACACATATAAGAAATAGAAACGATAGATCATAAAAATTATAGGCGAACAGTTCCGGCTCTGAAACAAACATTAGAAATAACAAAGAAAGCATATACGAAATAAAAAATATACTCTGTTATTTACAGCGATTAAAATTTCATAAATACATCAGGAAGGATGATCTCAAGAAGACTTTTAAAAAAAATAAGGATTCACCTGTGGTATAGTGCCCAACATAACAACCTACTATACCCAAGATCGCGGGTTCCCAGGTGCACTTGAGATTTTTCTAAAGGGATTGAAAAATCCTTCGTTATGGGGGGTCCCTGCACGATGTCAGGTACTCACTCGGAGGGCACGTATCTTCGTCTCATTGCGTTATTTTCACCTGAAGAGCACTTATCTTTCTTGATACTTAACCTTTATTCCCACTTTTATTCCACCCATTCTTTGCCAATCGGATAATTAATCGTTAGCTTAGGTCAAAAATGTGATTAAACTTGAGAACGAAAACGAACAAAAGGAAACGTTTATTAGTGTATAGATTCATTTTTAAACTGATCTTCCCTTGGTAACATCGTGTTGTAAATATTTATTAGCTGAAGAATATTTATATCTGGCATATACTCGTAATAAATAGTGTATTAAGAATAATACCTCCCTACGATATGCGTTTCCAAAGGTTCCATAAAATTTAAGTTATTAGCTTTTCTCAAGAGTAATACATCATCCAAAAAGTGAGAAAAACCATGAAACGTAATGATTCCTAAATTTTTTTTTTTTAAAGAACAAATATGGGTTACCTGAAGAAAATCTATCCATATTATTGATATCATAATCTAGCACAATTTTCGTGCTGCCTAGAGACCTCTTGAACCCTAAGTGAATTCTGGACCTTCAGACTATAAAAGCTGATTGAGCGTAGAAATGTCATTAGTCTTTTAGTTAGTCTTTACAGCTTAGGACTTTGACTATTCCAAAACCATCAGATCTAGTTATATTCGGAAAGTACCTTGTGTATTCTTTAGTGGCATTACTGTAAACAGAGTAAAATTACTTGGAAGAAGTGAACTTACTATCCAGCTGTAGAAATGAGAGGGTTCTAGGTGGCAAAGATTCAGTGAATGCTAGGAGTATGCGTGATTATGAAAGTATGGTTAATGTTAGGAAGTGGTCACTTGTGGTGTAGTGATTAGCATAACAACCTTCTAAACACAAGATCGCGGGTTCCCAGAGGCATCCCTGGGATTTTTGATTCTGGGGAAGCTGCCGCGAGGTTCAAACTTATCACAGTTCACGATTAACTCCATGCACACCTGCACAGAATGGGTATCCCAGAATCTTATAATTGTCCCATATGTCTTTCTGATGTAATGGATGGTGTGCACTTACGAAATTGAAGTGGTCTTAATGATATTTCAAACAATGATGACGATGTATATCTTTGGGAGGTTAGTCGGCGCATGGCAAAATGCCACGTGCTGGCATTGGATAAATTAAAAAAAAAATTATGAGACAGGCAGCCAACATTTTATTAGTAAAAACCGGCTAATGGTTACGGAAAAAGGGTAATAAACGATGGAGTAAACCTTTTATTTTTAATTTTGTGGAGATTGAGCATTTCTTTTTTTAGTGAATTTTGAGTTTCCGAACTATGCCCGACGACTTTAGTTCTGATAACCGAAGTTCTACATTTCTATAAGAGTCAGCTATGGTGTAGTGGTTAGCACAACAATCTATAATGTATAACATCCGTAGACAATATTTCCTTAGCGTTTTTCTATACCAATCCATCAACTCGCAACACCCTTCATATATCTATAGTCTCCTCCCATTCAAATCCTCTGTCCAGCAGCACAAAACAAGATCTCGCCTTTCCGATTTCTACATTCCTTCCCACAGAACTAAGGCATCCGAGCGCTCCTTCCTCGCCCGCTCCACCACTGTGTGGAATTCAATCCCTCCTTTCATTCGCCATTCCTCTTCACTAGCTTCATTTAAATCCCTGCTTTTTCATCATCTCTTGGCATCTCAAAAAGTCGCTCTCCAAGCAGGTCAAATGTCTGCTTGAATATATCAGTATCACTCGATCCCGCTACCCTTTGTTTTGTTTATTTTTCCAACAACAATGATGATACCGACTTTTTAAATATATTATCGCATACTATGCTAATCAATTATTTTAGTTAGCAATTTCGTCATCAACTACTGTATTAATATTATTAATCATTATTTTGTTAAAATAAATATATTTATTTTCTACAATTAGTTAAAAAGCAGTCAAGTTCTTTGTATTTTACTTATTTATTTTCTTATCTATTTCTTTTTACAATGTTTGTTCACACTTGATTATTTCATGATTTGTGTTATAATGTAGCCTTCTGGCCAGATGAATTTTATGTTTTTTTTTATTTGTTCATTATTGTTATTCTAAAGGGACTTGGTCCCAGAATAAAGTTTATTTTCTATTCTATTCTATCTGGATAGGCAAGAACCAAGAAGAAGGAGGCACATTTGTCCAATTCTTTAAAAGTAATGAAATAGAATTAACATCGCCGTTTTAATAGCCAACATCCGGAACCGATAACGAACGCAAAGAAGAAAAAGATAAAACCCTCAAGAGTTGACAACTGAAGTAAATAAATTTGATATTCCATTCAAAAAAAGATAAAGGGATGAAAGGTTAGGTAGTAAACATAGTAAAAACTTAACTGTGTACGTAATCGTGTCTGCTAAAACAAACTGACATAATGCTGCACTTTTATTCTAAAGTACGAAAACAACAAATAATAAAAAAGTTTAACAGACTAGAGACGAAAGCAAAACACTACTCTTGATAAGACTAAGAAAAAAACAGAATAGTGTGTGTTCTAGAAGCTTCCCTACTGTTCCTCCTGCCTGCCTTACCTAATAAGTTTAGGTTGGTCCTGGAAAAGAGGCTTAGGACTGAAGTCGGCCTTCGGAATCCTTAAGATGCATAGCCTCAGGGAGGAACTAAAGCATAGGACATGGCTACGAGGAACATTGGTTCTATTATTGGTGACTAGTAACAGGTATATTTAAGGTTTAACTTAAACGATTTAGGGTATCTGTTCCGCAGGTTGTCGCTTCGATTTGAGTAACAAGTTTTAACTGTTTATTCGTTTCCATTTCAATATTTTCATATTGAATATTCAATATAAGATATAAAAATATTCAACCGATGATTACCGAAGTATACTCATTTCCCATGATTACATTATCTTTTCCATACTTAATTTAATTTTTTTTAAAGGCAGAGGTGTTTAAAAAAATAATATTTTTATTTTGAAGAGAAAAGATATGCCCAGGGCCGGGATTCGAACCCGAGTCTCCCACATTTCCGTTGTGATACTCCACCAACAGAGCTATCCTGGTTCGTACCTAGGTCAGACATATCCATTCTCTTCACTGATCCCTTATCCCCGTGTTCTCGCAATTTGCGATGTATACTAAGGGAAGAATATTCATTGAACATTACTTTAATTAGGATCTTGTTGACTTACGTCATTATATAAGTAACGGTTATGGGGGGTACCTTTTACTTCTTTATCGATAAGATTGTATTATTTGTTTTAGATAACAGATAGAAATTAAAAGTTAAATTCCGGTTAAATTAATAATACTTTAATATCTTAGTTTGTATTGTTCAGAATATTAAGAAAATAAAGATTAATGCACAAAAATAAAGTAAAAACACTATTAATGCATGTTTTGTTCGTATTAAACCATCCATTGAATACTCTAAAGAAGGATAGTTGTAGACGGGATGGTTAAAATTAAATTTAAACCCTTAAATTAAGGTTAAAAGCTTTGCTCGAACTAGTTAAGAAGATAAATATATAACCTCAATGTTACCTTTGAGCTTAGATGTTTCTTAAGTTTTGTTATTATGAGAATAGATTTACATTTTTTTTAAATGGTCAGGGTTTAGTCAATAAGCTTTACAGTAAAATATAAAAATTGTGACTGCGACCTCCGATATAGCTTTTATATTATAGCTCCAAAATCATCAGATTGAAATTTTTCGAAAAAACTCAAATAGTTTTATAACTGATTGAACTTTTTTCAAAGCTTCATCAAGATTGCCTTTAAATTGAAAAATACTTATTTACAGCGAAACCGGTTTTTGTATGAACTTATTTATCGTTGGTTCTTTCAAATATAAGGACACAGTGGATATTTGTTTATTCACTTAACGTCACTAAGTAAAATTTTAATAGTGAAAAGTAAATTTAATTTTCACTAAGTTTAGGGTTTGAATGTGTACATTATTTTATTTATTTATTTTTTTATCTAGAATTTATTTTATTATCATTTTTGCATAAATTTCCTTTTAATTCCGCATGTATTTTATTACATTCAATTATTTTATTTTGTTTATATCATTTTTTGTTTTGTTATGGAATGGTTGTATCTACATAGCACCATTACTTATTGCCCACAAGTGGCAGACTGTAATGTTTCAATAAAGTGTTTAATAAAAAAAATTCGTTAAGTAAATATGAAAGTTTACACTTGGTACAATTCTTGAAAAATGAACTTGGTTTAGACTTTATTTCTGGCAGATTAGTAGATATGGTTCAAAATATTAATGCAATATTTCACGATTCATAACCCATGTAACTCCTGACGTACACGTATCGCATTTTAGTTACCACAAACCTATTGTCACATAATTAAATAATGATGATACTTACGGACTAAATAATGTTAATCATTATCATAAAAATCATGTTAAATGCCAAATTTTCATGGAACAAACGAATCTTCTCAAAAATGATTTATATAAAAATATTTTTAAAAATTATCATTATGGGAAATAGTTGATGTTATATATTTCATTGGAATGGTGTAAATAATATGAATAAATATTTATATATACTTTGATTATTTTTTAAGATGCTTTCATTTACCCTCTTTTTACATAAATTTCACAATAATAGTTATAAAGAGTAAACTCCAGCCGTGCGTCGGAGCTTGGAGCACACACATTTTACTTTTTTAAAAAGGAAAATCGATTAAAAATAAAATAGTCTTTTAATCTTTAAGTATCATGGTAGCGGGATAGCTTAGTGGTAGAGCAATGAATTGCCGCGCGGAAGGTCCCGAGTCCGAATGAGGCTGTGACAGATAATTTAATAACCCTGAAAAAAGTTGAGAATGGGCGGGGTAAGATCTGGAGGACTTTCTTGGACTCACCCAGCCATTATAAAGTGAGTACCCTTAATTTGAGGAAAACCTGGTGGTTGAGCATGATTTCGGCCAAATCACTTCTCTTCACAACCGTTGTCCTAGGAACAGCAAAGTCTCTACGATGTACTGAAACCAAGACCTTTTCATGGGTTGTAGTGGTACATATTATTTATAAATTTTATTAAATAGAAATTGTATCGTCTCCAAAGACAAAAACAATCAACGGTTTAATCTCACCTAGGAAATCTGATAGCTGTACAGTTCTGTACGATTTTTTTTTTTATCAAACACATAAAAACCAAGGTGTGACAAACTAACAAGTAATTTACAGAAGCGATTCAATTAACGGTGGGCATATTATCAGGAGATGATAAGGCCTGGACATAAGAAAGGACGGAGTTCTAATTGAGGGCAGGGACCGGCCGCTGTGGGAGGAGTTAGTGGCTAGCAACTTGGTCCCAAGTCGAGTTCCCTCCCTGGACTTGCTCCAAGTACTCAAGCATGATTTAACCCTCACTAAACCTCAACTCCAGGTAGCCCCTCCTTCTTCAGCTTAGCAACACCAAACTCTATTTCACGCCTCTATGTTTAAACTATATATTAAACTCTATAACATATGGTAACAGACAGCAATACTATAAAAGTAGTTAGTATTTTTAAAAAAAAAGATAGAATATAAGTTTATGCAGGACCTACAGAAAATATAAATCGATAATTGGGTCTAAAAACCAGGAAAACAGAAAGAAACGAAAGAATTTAGTAGTTATTGTTTTATAGTAATTTAAAAAAAAAAATATAGAAATGTGCTTAACAGGTTTACATTTATTAAAAAAAAAAACATACCATTGTATAGACCGCAGGAAATGGTTAATATTTTAATTGAAGCGAGAACTACAAAAAAATTCAAAAACCTGTAACACTACAAACCATGAAGTGTCTTAAGTTCAGTACAGAAACTGTAATGTTTCTTGGATAACAATTGTGCAATGAGGCTTGTCCGAGATCACACTAAACCCCCAGGTTTTTCCACAATTAAAGGGAGCCATTTTATAGAGGCTGGATCCGTAGCATGATTTGAACCCAAGGCCTTCAGCACAGCAACTCAGAGCTCAACAAAGTGAGCTACGCCGCTTCTATTAAAAAAAAAAAAATTAACCAAATAAGAATGAGCCAAAAAAAAAGTCTGATTAGATATTTATGAATCCTTTTCTAATATTTTAAAACTATTTTTATGCAGATTCATACGTGTTGAACTACGGGAAGTTTCTCAGGAGATAATATAATATTTCAGTTTTGTATTGATTCAAAAAAAGATTACAATTGTAACGGTTTCCTTATACTTATTCAAAAGTATGAGTTTGATTTGACATGCTCAAAAAATATATAAATAAAATTTGGTCTAGCCTTGTAAGGATGTGCATGGCCAAAACAAATATTTCAGATAAGATTTGTAATGTTTATTTTAAAGAGTTCGGTATATCCTGAATTTTAAAATAGAGATATAAACATAAACAAAAATGAGAAAAAACTCAAAAAAGTGACATAAATTAGAATGTAATAAGAAAAATTTTCAAAACAAATTCGCTAAATCATGCATCAACTGAGTATATAATTAAAAAAAAATCGCATCAAAAGAGACTGAGTGAAGCACACCTCACATCAAAATTCAAATCATACTCATGGAATAGAGATAACAACCTTACTCCAAGAGGTTCCACAAATATCTACAATAGACGTTAATTTTCGCAGTTTCAGAAGTTTAATGTTTAAGAAAAGTAGATAGATTTAATCAAATATATGATCAGTACTATCACAGTATTCCTAAAAGTGAAAGATGGACCTTGAGTTATAGTTGGTATACTATTTGGTATATTAGTTGATATGCTGAAATGTACGAATAGAGTTGTACTTAATAATGAAAATATTCTTAAAACAACTTATCACACTTTTAATTTCACGCATTATATATCGTACATTTAAAGATAAAAAAGATCTATTGCTGGTAATAATTACTAATTAATCCAATTTCGTCAATAGAAGATTGTAAATTTGGCTAGTATTGAAAATTGAAGGCACACTCACAAAAGTTAGTCTTCACGAAAATGCAGTAAGACATATGTATTTAAGTATTTTAAATATCCAAGTAATAATAAAAGAGGTTTAAAGAATATATTAATATAGAAAACAACTCCGTGTGAACAACACCTTCCCTGCTCACTCACCCGAGACTTATACCATTACACAGGCCAACAAAAAAAACCTTTTTGAAAACTTTTTTAATTTTAATAGCTGATCTTGATAGATTTTTATGTGCTGAATCCAAATCTGCTCGTAGTTTTTATGTATCACCCTTAGTTTCCAAGCAAAATGTATTTTATTATATAGTCTAATACCCATTTACAGTATATAGGGAAATCAATGAAACACTGTAGAATCGTAAAAATGGTTTGTATTTACAGTAAAATACTTGGAATAGTAATTTTATGTGATGATACAAGGTTCACTTGTCAACTGGAATTGGTTTATATTTTCTTTCCCTTTTTTCCTTGAAGCTTCTTGTGTAGCTTTTCCTGCGATGAATAGCTTGCTGAACTTCCCGGTGAAGTGACCAACAGTAATCCCCCATCATGTTGGTATTCCAGCGGCCCTGGTAACGTTTTTCCATCACTTTAACGTCCTGGTGAAAACGCTCACCTTGCTCCTCACTAACATCTCCTAAATTTTCCGGGAAGTAATCGAGGTGGCTGCTCAAAAAGTGAACTTTCAGGCTCATCAAACATCCTAACTGTTCAAATTTTTTTAACATGTTAGCAACAATAGCCTTATATTCTGGGTCTTTTTCATTTCCCAAAAACTTGGTGACAACTTGCTTGAATGAAACCCATGCTTCCTTTTCATTTGAGGTCATTGTGGATTCAAAGTTAACGTCAAACATCATTTTTCTAATATCAGGCCCGGTAAAGACGCCTTCTTTCAGTTTAGCTTCTGAAAGGTGTGGAAACTTCTGACAGAGATATTTGAAACAAAGCCCATCTTTAGGCAAAGCCTTTACAAACTGTTTCATGAGACCTAACTTAATATGTAGTGGTGGTAGGAGCACGTTTTTTGGATCTACAAGGTTTTTGCGTAAAATGTTCTTCTCGCCAGGCTTTAAAGACTCCCTAGCAGGCCAGTTCTTTCTGCACCAATGTTGATTCCGAGCTCTACTGTCCCATTCACACAAGAAACATGGAAATTTGGTAAAACCCCCTTGCTGACCAAGGAGCATGCACGTAACTTTCAAATCACCACATATCATCCAACCGTGTGCAGAATAACCTATTTTATTTAACACTATTTCTAGATTTTCGTAACTCTCTTTCATATGTACAGAATGACCGACAGGTACAGAGGCATACATGTTACCGTTGTGTGCTAAAACTGCCTTCAAACTATTTTTGGATGAATCAATAAACAACCTCCAATCTTCTGTTTTGTATTCAATTCCAAACTCATTCATTAAACCATGAATGTCTGAGCAGTACACCAAATCACCCTCTTGTTCAAAATACTTCGAAAATTGTTGTTCTCTCTTCCTATACACATGAATGCTGGTTCCAGCCGCCAGCAAGTTCTTTTCTTTTAGCCTAGAGCCAAGCAGTTCAGCTTTTTCTTTTGTTAAGCCCAGATCCCTAACTAAGTCATTAAGCTCGACCTGAGTGAACAATTTAGGCTCTACATTTTCTGTAACACATTGGAATTCTTCATCGTGTTCATCTAACTCCGACTGTACATCAGAAAATACTTCTGTTTCAATAGAATTTAAGTCCTCTGGTGGTTCCGGGATTGGCAAATCTACACCGTGCCCTACTGGTCGGATGGCGGACGGAAGGTTAGGGTAGCTTATTACCTTCTTGTTCTTAGAGTTATGACCAGTAATATCTACACTGCAAAAGTAACAGTCATCGGAATGATTTTTTGGTTCCCTCCATATCATGGGAACAGCAAATTTAAAGTGTTTTTTCTCTTTTTTTGACCATTTCCTGAGGTCTTCAACACATACATAACATACCTTATGCGGTGCCCAAGGTTTATCCTGGTCTCCAAGTTTGGTTCCAAAGTATGCTAGATAAACCTTTTTCACAAAGTCTGTAATGTTTCTTTGGTGCTTTTTAATAACAAACTCACCACAAATATAACAAAAACTGTCAGCAGAGTTTTTACAGCCGCGATGAGACATTGCACTGAGCACATGTACAGGAAACGTAAAAGTGAGGTTATGTTGAAAATAAACAAAACATCAGCTGTTTAGCATGTGTTTCAGCAGTGCTGCCAACATCATCTTTGTTCATTAGACCTATTTTTTCATGTTATCTTAACTATGAAAAAGCTGTTAAATTCTAAAAATATTTCTTTATTTCATGAATTTAACTATAAAATGTGAATAAATGGTGGGTGATACAACTTTTTAAGCATCATATTTGGATTCAGCAACCTAAACAACATAAGAATAAGGTATTTTCATTAAAAAAGTATTTTCATCGTTGGCCTGTGTTATCTTTAACAGCGCTGTAAAATAGCCATTTCTAACTCTCAGATTTGTCGCATTGGCAAGGCCCTTCTATCATACTCCGAGTGTTTTCGCCTTTAGGACTCAAACTCACTTCTATTGGCTGAGTACTTATACAAAAGATGGCGGAAAAGACAGGCTGGGATCTCCACCACACGTAAGTGACAGGGGATTCAGTAATGCTTAAGCCTAGCGTGATCATAGTTATTTATTTTACAAGTGAGGAAAGTGCCACTTTATTACACCCGAGTGAATTTTGGTAATTAAACGAGAGTGTTATAAGCACTTTCCTCACGTGTTAAATATTACATTTTTCCTGCAACCATTTAAAAGATAATAAATTAAAGGTGAAACTTTAGATTTGTTAAAACTACACTAGCGATATCTCTTACAATATTCTATTACTAACCATGCAAATTATAACTCTCTCATTGAAACATTTATTTATTATTATTAAGAAAATAATATTCTGTTAACACATACAAACATAAAATAAACGTATACTATTATCTATAGCTTGACAATTACAAGAATTAGTAGTGTTTATTAATTATTTATTTAGTTATTATTATTGATTATTTAGTTCTAATACATTTAAGATGATATTAAATATTTCTATATAATCGCTCCAAAATATATAAAATCTGCCTTCAATTAAATATAAAATAGTTCTAAAATTATTTATTTTAACATTTTAGGAATATAAAATGAATGATATGTATTATAATACCGCCATTTAACATTTGAAATAACAGAGTGCTGATTATCAAATTCGATGGCTGTTACTTTTCCTCTCTAGTGGTTTTCCCTCACTAGTGGGGGAAAGTGGGGGGAAAGTCCGCACCATTTTTATTTAGTTGAGCAATGGATAGCATATCTCAATGGTTGCAGGAAAATTAAATCTCTCTGTATTATATGAAAATGATCTAAGTGATGTAATATTTTATCCTCGTTGCCTAGCAACGGATCTAGAAGTTAATTACGGTTTAAAAGTTAATATATAGTTTAGTCTTTTGTCCTGCTCGATCAGTAAAATATTTTTAAAAATTCACAAATCACAGAGCCCTGACTTCTTAAATTACATTACACAGAATATAAAATCGCTGTTTAATTTAAATGGAATGTATCAATTTAAAAAAACAAGCTAAATCTAATTCCAATATTTCGAGTTTAGGGCTTTTATTTTAATACAGTAAATGCAATAAAATAAGATTAGCATATTTCTTATAAAATATACTTTTTTATCTATAAATTAGACCTATGATAAAAAAAATCATTTCATTATTTTATTTAATGTGAAATAATCAGTTTCTCAAAAAAATACTATATGCTTATGCTTATGGTTATTATATTAAAACATATAAATTGTATAATGGGAATTGGTTAAGAGTAGGACTGGGGGTACCTCCCTAGTGTGCGAAAAAATATTTTATAATGCACAATAATTTATATAATACGCTATTGTTTTATTTTTTATATATGTATATATATTGACGCAGAAGGACAGCTGGCCAATCAGTGTTAAGGACTTATACTGGAATTATTTTCAGCAATTCAAGGTGTTTGCTAGAGCAGTGTGGTTAATCATCACTACACGAAATCAATATTATAGGTGAACAAGAATTTTAGTTTCGTTTTCAATTACTTTGTTGTAATTTTGTGTTTTTTCCTATTTCTTTTTTTTTTTATTTGTTCAACTGGCTTAATATTTACTATGATCAATATTTTTATGTTTAAGTTTTGTTTTTTAATGATGTATTTTCAATTTAGCCTTTAGTTTTGTATATAAATAATAAAAAAAAAAAAAAATGTAAACAACATGTAAGTACAATTGTATGTAATGTACCATAAATGTACGGAACATGCAGAACAATAAACGTCCTTCGCGTAGGGGTACTGCGTGAAGGGAAAAAAAAAAAAAATATATATATATATACCGTTAATCGACAATTTATTTATGTTGATTTCGGTTATCTATATGATTATTTTTTAAAATAATTTATATAGACATCAAACGACTCCCTTTTCCCCTATTAAATTATAGATAGAGAAACTCCCAATAACTCAACTCAAAATCTTCCTATAATGCATTACCAGCCACTGCACTATCACTTATTGTTTATCACGTGTGTTTTTGATAAAATTATACTGTTTTTTGTGTTACAAGTATGAAAATTATAATAGTTAAGAGTTAAAAATGGGCAACATAAATTATTATTACATAACAATTTTTAATGTAATACATGGAAAACTAATTATTAGGTGTGAAATTATCTCTGTACATAAAAAATAGATTATATATTCTTAGATACGCACGAAATGTAAATTAACAATAATTGAGAGGAAAATAGTTGACTGGAAGATCTAATGTGGGATACAGATAGTCTGGGGGTGCAGTCAATATAACACAAAATAAGAAAGACTTCTTTATTATGAGTGCCAACGTTTCGACCTACGTTGTAGGCCATCCTCAGGGCTAAGAGAGAAAAAAATACAAAACAAAAGTAACTATAAAAAACATTGCAATACCTAGAGAGAATATAATAACATCAGATATTGAAAAGTAAAGAAAATTAGCGATGGATATAATATTAAGGAAATATATGAATAAAACATTACAATATTTTCGACTAATTTATTCTTTATTTATACTTTAACATCATATTTTGTATTTATTTTCAAACATATTTACTTACATAAATATCTATTAGCAAATTACCTTTTTCTAGGTTTTTCCATACTTTTATATCTCACCATTTTACATTTGTACCTTTTCTTTATGTTCATTTTGTATCTTACAGTTCATCTTCTTTTTTATCATTGCTTGGCATTATCACCTTCCTGTAGTCTTATTCTGTAATCTTTAATTCATATATATCCTCAATATTATATCCATCGCTAATTTTCTTTAAGTTTCAATATCCGATGTTATTATATTCTTTCTCGGTATTGAAATGTTTTTTTATAGTTATTTTTTTCCTCTCATAGCCCTGAAGAGGACTACAACGTAGGTCGAAACGTCAGCACTTATAATAAATAAGTTTTTCTTATTTAGTGTTATTTTGACTGCACCTCCTGACTATCTATATCCCACATTAAATTAATAATAGTTTTAAACCGGCTCTGTACTGCTTTTTGCAGATAGGCATTCACTGAATATATATACTTCATAAAATCTAAAACTGAAAAGAATTAAAATAGTATTTCATTTCGAATATGTCCCAAAAAACACAGGCCTATTTCTTAACAAAATACAATAGTATGTTGCTCGTATCCTAGCAGTCTCTAATGAAATGCAAATGTGATTAAAACATCAAACATTGATTGAAACTGGGATAAAAATGGACTGAAATCGCTTATATAATTGATAGTTTACATTAAGTAATACACATAAGCGGTGTTTAATTTAATTTTAATGAGAACGGAGGGAACAGTTAGAGCAGTAGTTAACACCACCATTGAGTGGAATCCTAAACCACATTGGGCTCGGCGAACGATCAGAGAGAGAGATTTGGCCTGCATCTTTTATTCGCTACTCCATTGGCATTGGTTTATCTCCCAAATTGTCCGATTCAACACTAGTCAAGTCTTTTAAAAATAATGAAGTATTTGAGAATGTTTTAACTAAATAAATGTCTGGTTAGACAGTTACAAAAAAAAAAAAATCAAACAGAATAAATCAATGAAAAATGAAGATAAAATCAAAAATATGTTCATGAGGTAATACTACTTCAAAATATGGAAAATTGTAGTAACAGATCTAGTGTGTAAGAAAAGAAAAACTTATATAATTCTAAGGTATAATTGTGGGGATAAACAATCATATATGTGTCAATGGGTCAGAGCTATTCTAATACTTAGAGCTTCATAAAGGAAGTAACAGAGATTATCAATATCATTGTTGTGTTTAGGATTTAATACTGTATAGAATGGACAGTCAAAAAGTATGTGGTTTAAATCATCACATGCGTTATTTAAGCATAGAGGGCAATTATCTTCAGTGTTAATTCTTTGGATGGTTTTATTGGTGTAAATATCTATTTTTTTGCTGGGGGAAACTCTAATTTGGTTTAGAAGTCTTATTCTCTCTACGGATAGATCTGATCTCAGGTACGGCTGAACTGAATTTATACAGAATAAATATTTGTATAAAAAAATTTACTGAGAAACTCAAAGTACACAAAGTACTCTATTTACATCTTGTCCGTATAACATTTCGTTGTATTTATTTATATGAATGATATAATAGCGTTTGATACCTAACTAGGCACTGGAATTTTATTAATCTGTAGAAAAGTTTATCTACTCTGTAATACTTTATAAAACCTTTATGAACCGAATTAAAATACCATTTAATTTAAAATAGGTCCTGAACAAAAATTACATTTAATTTTTGTACGTGTATATTTACACGTAGGTGTATATTTAATGTTTATGTACTATGGAGTAACAGTACAAAAAATCTTATCTTTATTTCCACTTAAACCTTCTTGTTTCAAACCTACCTCTCTTTCTCTGCCTCAACCTATCTTCGATTACCTACAATCCTACGAGACTTGTGAGAAGATAAAGTGATTTGACTTGTTCCTTATATATATATATATATATAAGGAACAAGTCAAAAACTCAACTTTTCAGGAAATAATAAAAAAAAAAACGTTTCTACAATTTCCTTTGAAAAATTAATTGCAGGTATTCACATAAAATGTTATTATACAAGTAGTGATTGTTGAACTAATTAAAGTTGCGTAATTTAACCGAAAACTTAATTAAATTTGTTGACTTGTTTTCAATAAAAAAAAAAAAAATCAAAATATTGACTTGTTTCTTTCTGCACCGAGGCCGTCCATATATATATATATATATATATATATATATATATATATATATATATATATATATATATATATATATATATATATACATACATATATATATACATACATATATATATATATATATATATATATATATATATATATATATATATATATATATATATATATATATATATACACTTTTATTGACCTCACTGACTAGATTGAAGTTTGAGAGTAAAATAGTTGACTGGATAACTCTAATGATGGATTGAATTGGTCAGGGGGTGCAATCAATTATAACACAAAACAAGCAGAACTTATTAATAGTACCAACGTTTCGGCCTCTCCTACAGTGTTTCGGCCATCTTCAGGGCAAATAACGAGTGCTTTGGCTATGGTGACTTGTCAAACTAAGGGTCCTGGGGAATCCAACTGTGACAGATAAATTATTTAATCTGTTGCCAGCTCAGGATGGAACCTGTGTGATCTGGAGACCCTCCTGTTGAAAAACCTGGCGGTTGAGGCTGATTTAGAACAAATCACCTCCCTGAACAACGGTTATCCTAGAAACAGTACAGTCTCTTCCATGTTCTGAAGCCAAGACCATTCATGAGTTGTAGTCGTATAGGTTTTTTATAAATAGGCAAATGGATAGAAATACAGTAATAAATAAATATCATAGATATGAAAATGAAAAGGCGAGTATTAAAAATGTAAATTCATTCTCACCTGATAATGATACTGCTCTCGAGGCGAAGAATCTCAAGGATGCCGGCAATAATTAGCAGAATTGAGACCCTTCTCTCACTTTGTTTATTTGATCTTTACTTTATCTTTACTGTACATTTAATTAGATGCCGCCCCTTTACGTTATGATCGCTCCTCCACCGGCCTTCTTTTCTCAATACACCTTTATGCCCTTTTGACTCGAAGCTGGCAGGAGCTTCTCTTGTACACATAAAGGGAGAATAAATTTGTACAGCATAAAGTCAAGATGGATTTTATGTAATAATCTTCAACAAGTTAATAAAGAAATAAGAGTTCAATCTTCTTTGTAGAATGTTTTAATCATTTTTTCGTAAAGACGAAGTCATCAAATTACTAGGTTAAGGAAACCCACTATTTGTTGAAAATCCTTTAAATTTTTTTTTTTTAAATCCGCGTTAGTAGCAATCGAGGTAATACTTTTTGTTTAATCTATTGTGCTCGATCACTTAATTTATAACAATTTTTAAATTCGAATTAAAACCACTGTTGTTTTAAATGTCTTCAAATATCTATGTAGAGAATATGATTATTAGTTTCATAGCACACCACAATATATGACGGCAACCATTTTAGCAGATTCTTGTTAATAGACCCATACATTTTCCAAAGGATTCAAAATACTATGTGGACTAATGTACTGATATGCAATATCTCAAAATTAATATAACCGTTGCTAGCGGTAAATGCGGCCCCATCTATGATATTAGAGTAAGTATATTGCAAACAGTTTTCCTGTAAATAAATCATTGATATCTGGCTTAATTAATTTACACTTACTGTTTCTACATCCACATCCGATTTCATTCGAGTAAATATAACTTACAAACCTGCATACTCCCATCTAAAATCAAATCTCTCATTAAAATATTAACGTTTTAAAGAAAATTCGTTTATTATTTTATCATTATTAGCTAGGATAAGAACAATGCTTGAATCATGTAAAAGTTTGTAAGCATTTCAAGTTAGTGTACATAAGAAAAATGAAATACATTTGAAAAAATTATATAATAATTTTTTGAAAGAGGTAAATCTTTGTCTAAACAACACAAAGTTTTTAGTTATACAAACATTAAAGTTTGTAGTCTGACACTTGAAACTAAGTGGATGGGTCAATGTAGCCCTTAAAAAGTTTAGAGATCCTGTTTTTTTTATGTGTTCAGAAAAAGTTTTGACGATGAAAATATGACTGTGCTTTACTAACGAGCTACCACACATATCGTCAAAGTTGGCGTTCAGGTGATTTGAAAGTTTGTTGTTTACTTTTGTATATTTATATATTTTATCCCCTTCAGAAACTATAGGTGTCGAACTGCATAGAACATTCGGTCCGGAACAGGATGAGACTATTCGAGAATTCAGGAGATTTATCAACGCGGAATTGCTGAGAATGCATTCGGTTAATATAATTGCATTGATACTGGATAAAGGTTGAGATGGGCTTTTGTAAAGTTGTTGGACTTAGTGACAAACCAATTCTTAAGAATTTAATTTAAGTGCTCTGCAGACCGAGGTGTCGGTGGGAGGTTTGCGTTACGAATGATCTAGCGGATTTGGATTTGAGAGGTCCATGGACGGAACTTTCTAAACAGCTTTGGTGGTATCGGCATTGAGCCATCGACTTCCCTAAGCTTTATTTTATTCTAAACTATTCAGCAAAGGGAGCGGGGGGAGGGGGAGCTAAGTGGGCTAAGAGCGCTTAGTTGCCATACCGAATGTTACAGGTTCGAATTCTTCTATGGATGATTAATTGTTAAATCTGATAACAACCATTCTGTGGTGTTCTTCAGAACCTCCTGGGAATGACCAAGCCTCAATGATGCGCGTACCCTTAATTGGAGGGACTAGTGGTTGAGCGTGATCTTCGGACAATTCACATCCCTAAGTAATCTAGCCTTTTTTCAAAATCATGCTTTTGACTTGGTGTATTTCAGTTGTAACCCCAATATTTACGCTATGTTATTAAATTTAACGATTCCATTATTATTATTATTATTATTCTTTAATGTTCATTGGCACCTGCGCAATTGCGCATCCAGAAAATTTGATTGAAGTGTGTTTCTCTTCGTTTTTCTCCATGGTCATCCAGTTATTTTGGAAAAAAAAACTATCAATTGTTGAGTAGGTCTCTTGGCCAATGTCTTTTTAATCTTTTTTTATCAAGTCCAGGTAACAGGGAGTAGGAAAGCGGAAGAACGAGTAGGTTTGGGTGATGTGTCGAAGAGTGGAATGTTATATGTTTGTAATGAATATATGATTTTATAGTGGAAATGTTCATGTCGTTGTGTATAGTGTGATACGAAACATACCATGGTGCATTAATAATTTTTCTGAGCATTTTGGATTGTGTTGTTTATATCTTGTGTATGTGAACTTTTTTTGCTGAACCCCAAAGTTCTGCTCCATATGTCTAAATAGGTTTTAGTATACTATTATAGATAAGTCGTTTGTTCCTCAAGTCAAGTGAAGATCTGTAGTCCAGAAGAAGTGATAGTTGTTTGTACCGTCTAGTCAGTTCTTGTCTTTTTAATTTTGTATGTACGTTCCATGTAAGTCTTTTGCCCAAGTATAGTCCGAGGTAACGTACATAATTTTTGGAAGTTACTTCGTCATTGTCAATTTTGACTGCTGGACACGAAGCTTTGCGTAGAGAGAAGCTTACATGGCTCGATTTTGAGGCGTTTATTTTGATTTGCCATTTATAGAACCACTTTTCTAAATCAAATAAATGATTTTGAAGAGCTATAGAGCTAGATTTGGGTCTCTGTGAGAAGAAATAATGGCTGTATCGTCTGCGAAGGTATAGATGTTGGTGCAAGAGTGCTCGGGAATAACGATTCCATTAAGCGCGGAAATTTGTTATGTAACCCAAATAAATGCTGTAATTTTTTTATTTTAAAAAAGTTTTTCTTTCCTTTTTCCCAAGCTCCTAAGGCCCAACTCCAGCTAATAAACCTGATCAAAACTGCATAAAATTAAGCTCGATTTCATGAAATAACCAAGGCGCACTGTGGCACAATAATAACTAAATCATGAAGGGTCTGGGGTTCAATACATGATAGAGACTCTACTGTTTCTTGGACAATGGTTGTACAGGGAGATAAAGATAGTGCATCAAGAGAAAAAGTTCTTTAAAAAATTGGAGAAAAAGTTTTCACCATCAGTATGAAGTATAACACTTAAAACTAGGAAGAATGGTCGATGTTTTCCTTAAAAGGTATTGGAATCCTCGTTTTAAGGGGTTCAGGAAAAATTTTGATTGTGAAAGGATGAATGTGCTTTCATTTACTGTGCGATTCTTGTGATTGGATAGCTGTTGTTTGTAGTTTACTTTTGAAGTTTATAAATATTTTTTCCTAAAGAAACCATGGAAAACGTAATGAATGGAATCACGAATCTAGGTAGAGACTATAAAGTTTCTTAGACAATTATTCTGTAGAATGATGATTTGTCTTAGAAATCCGCCAGATTTCTCCCCCTTATTTTAGTACCCACTTTATAAAGGATGAATGAGCCACAGGTGGCTCCCAGGTTCCAAAGAATTCATCCAATGCTGTTAGCATGAATTAAAATCTGCCACTGCCGGAATCCAACCCGAAACCTTCGCCTAGGCAACTAAGCACTCTATCACAGAGCCTGTAGTTCGTAGTTTACTTTCGTATTTTCCTTCAGGAAACGCATTCAACTTTGTACATCAACTTTGCTTCAGAAAAAAATGAAAATATAATGAATTGAATCACACATGTAATTTAGAAAAAAAAACTAAATTGCTTTAAGAGCTCAAATAAGCCGTGAAAATAGGAAAGAATTGTAAATGTGAATAAGCGGTAAGAAGCGAGCCCAGAAAGGAGACGGGGGGGGAGGGGGTAGATATATGCCCGGGGCCAAATGAAATATTATATAGAGGGATTATTGCTCATCCAATATTCATGGTGAGGCCGGCGGAGCCCAGATCTAATTTCCCGGACCCTGTCCACCCGCCCAAAAACTAATCTCGCACTTTCCATACTCATCTCATTAGGACCCCTGGGTCCGTATCGCCATATTGGTCCTCTGAATCAATGCAATCTCCAAGGTACTTTTCGTCTCATCTTCGCTGCCATTACCATTCCGGACCCGTCACCTCATCTGAGAGTTCATGATGTCCAATCACAACAGAGCTCTGATGGGAATCCTCCTTCATCAGAAATCGTAAATATGAAACAGTACGCGGTATGTATTATACAGCCGGTTCGTGATGGTGATATCGATCTTTGGGATATGATGATGACATCTCATTAGAATTTAATGAGCTCAAGTGAAAGGCTCCGTATCAACCTGCACAAGACAAGACCGATCTCGAGTATTGACAAGTAGGTTTGAGTTGGTTCAATAACATTCGGGAAAAAATTATTAATTACAATTATTTTATATTTTTTAAATAACTATAAAATTCCATACTTTTGTATATTATACTCATTATAACTTATATAAAATTTATTCAACTAGTATCTATTTTAATTTGAATAAATTGGAGTGCTCTCAATAGGTGGTTTCTCCACAAGTGTTTTTTTTTTTCATGTCCTTAGTTCATAAAGCAGATTTACTTGATGTAATATAATTACAGTTGTAAATATCAATAAATTATTCTAAAAAAAAATTTGAATAACAAAACCAATATGATTATGTTATTATAGGTCTTCAATATTATTTGCAACTAAAATTAACAATAAAACCGAATGTACAAATCTTCAATCCCCGTTTACTTTCCTCCCAATCCCAAATCCTAAAGTTTACTTTTATGCAATCATTTATTTTCGTGAGCTGAATTGTAACCGCATTCAAACGAGCGCTAGTGGGATTCACCTGTGGTATAGTGGTCAGTATAACATCCTAGTATGCCCTAGATCGCGAGTTCACAGCCACGCAGGTGATCCTAGGATTTATGAAAGAGAGTAAATAACCCTTTGTTGTGCCATCCTTCGGAGGAGATGTAAAATGGTAGTCCGGAGCCTATGCAGTGTCAGGTATTGGATTAAGATCCTTATCCTAAGTAATCCTAGATAGGCTAAATTTAGCATTACCAGTATAACTCCTGATTAGCCAAAACAGCATAAAATGGCGTTAAATGAATAAACCAAAAAGTGAAAATATTATATGAGGAAGAAAATGGTCCGGGTGGAGGTCAAGAAAATTCATTTATAGGGAGAACTTTCCACCCATTCGAATTAACGTTTCGACCCATATTGCAGGACTTCTTCAAGGCTAGTAGGAAAATAAGGTATGTTTGCCAATTTTTTGTAAATTTTATTATTTTAAAAACCTATTCAAGTAGCAGAACTTCTGATTTGAGTAGCATCACATTTTTTTTTATAAATAGTTCATAATATATTTTTTAAACAATGCTAAAAATGCTGAAAGCTTCATGACTGGTTTCTTCAATCAATGTTTACAGTCCTGAGTTCATTTATTATTAAGACCTGTACCATTATAACCCATAGAGGGTCTTGGATATAGTAGGATATAGTTTCTTGGTCGGCGGTTGAGCAGGAATTTGTCCTAGATAAGGCTCAACCGCCAGATTTCCCACCTTATTTTGGGTAGCCATTTCAAAAACCATAACATAAAACGTTTTTAAATACTACAGCATGACAACCGTACTGTGCATGACAGGCATACATCTGATTGTGTGTGATCGTAAATTCATGCTTCTGATAATTTTTTTAATGTTAATTTATCATTATTTAATTAATTCACTAAAAATATTAATCGGTTTTGATTAATTTAGGTATTTTCAAGATTGTTAACCTTTGCGTGTTATTCAACAAATATTTTATAGAATTCTGATCGGGAATGCATGGTATTGAGACAGGCCAAAACCTTTTTTGTTGACCACTTTTTTTTTGGTTTTACCATAAATTACTGTGGTTTCGTACCAAACTTTGAAATATTCAGATGAAAAAGTTGTGGCAAAGATAGTTTTAGACAGGATACCAAAGAGTTTCTCGGAAGCGGGCACTGCTTGCATAATGAAATATGTAAAGGATTCAGAAACCTAGATTCTTTTAAAACTCATGGAAGTTTATAAATCTTGATGAACTCTAGCCATAAAACTGGATGTAAACAACTATGTTTGCCGTCTACACACAACTTCTTTAATTGTTTTCCAATAACAATACAAGAGAAATGGTTCTTTAAAACTTAATCTCGAAAACTATTTATTTTATTTATCATTTTTTTTTTTACAATTTAAATAGATAATATGATATCCTTGGCTTAAATTGTCAAAGTAGTCGTTTCAGGTTACTTCAACATTTACTAAACAAACGCTCTAAGCTCCAACTTAATTACAAAAGACTCATATACATGACAATCGTAAGGACAATCTGGACTAACGGAGTAGAGCTTTGTTGGTCCACAAAGCCATAAAATTCCTCTCGTATCCAATCATTACAATCCAAAATCCTCAATCCTTCTTACTTTGTTAGAACTAAATTATCCAAAATGACCTTAATATTCCATTTGTTGCGGATTTGACCTGAACTAGTCTTTTCATCAAAAACTTCATTCCCTCTCAAATCTGCTAGTTTAAAACCTAGTTATTTCTTCAATGCCTGACAATCCTCTGAGGAGTCTGAAGAGAAGGTGGTCTCGTGAAATTTAAGTTGATTTTCTTATTCCAGTATTCCCATGGGTTCCTTAAGATAATTCCTAGTAATAGTTCCTTAAGATCTTACTTGATATTTTATTACTACAGTTGTATATTTCAATAAATAAATAAAAAAGTTTTCAATGTCTATATACGATTCGAGAGCTCTGAGATTACTTTATTGCAGCAATCGACTTTAAGTTTGAGGTCGGAATTATCGGAAAGTCAATTATAAAAATTTGATCTCAATAAAGAAACTCTGATGTTCTTCCTTCAGAGAGCAGAGGATTGCAAACTACATTCCAGTTGTTCAACATAAAGACTCCTGGCGAGGTTCCAAATCCGGAAGAGACCTGCTCAACAACGGCACAACTACGGATCTAAAGCAGGATAACAAATGGCAGTTGGCTGAGCGAACCGTCGGCTACCTCATGTACAAGAAAAAGGAGGATTATTTTGAAAACTGAAAAACTACGGTGAAAATGAAACTGAAGAAAAAGTTAAAATGAAAAGCGAAAATTAATATAATCTACAAGGAGTCTTACATGGAATTGATGTCCCAAAGGACTAATATATACTGAAGGTAAGTAGAGTCAGGATATTTCATAACATAGCAAACATCCCCCCCCCCTCTATTTTAAATATTTTTACTTAGCTTCCACTTTAAAATGGGGAGTGGAGTACCTCAGTGCTAGAGCACTGAGTTGCCATGCCGGAAATCCTGGTTCAAATCCCGCTGCAGGCAAGACTTTTATTTAGTCTGTTTGCAGCCGGAGATGGATTATATAGGATCTAGGACCCTCCTGGAACTCACCCAGCCTCTATAAAATATTATAAAAATTGGGTACCCAAAATAAGGGGGACAAATCTGGTGGTTGAGCGTGACTTAGGACAAGTCACCTCCTTGCAGAGGTTGTTCATGACAGTATCTACCATGTACTGAACCCAAGAGCCATTTACGGGTTGTAGTGGTATAGGTTTTTTGTTTTTTTTTCAGAATTTTTTTTTTTTATGCTAAACTACTTCTAAACAATTTATCTTCTCTGTATAAACAAATTACTTTTCATATAACATTAATATTAATAGTTTCGGATTATTTCCTTAAATCTAAGAAATAATTATCTGATATGATGATAAGGGAAATTAATATCCTGTTCTTCGTTACTCATCTTAGATATAATCCATTCTCAGTTGCAATATAAATTATATTATATTATATTAAAAAAATACCAATGAAATTATGTAGGAAATGTTCGAGATTTAATGGACAACGGTCCTGCAAGGACGTGACTTGTCTTTGTTCAGGCTCAACCGCCCGATCCCCCCCCCCTTATTTTGGGTACCCTTTTTTTATAATATTTTATAGAGGCTGGTTGAGCCCCAGGAGGGTCCAAAATCCTATATGATCCATCTCGGGCTGCAAACAGACTAAATCAAAGTTTTACCCGCAGCGGGATTCGAACCAGGATTTCCGGGATGGCAACTCAGTCCTCTAACACTGAGCCACTCCGCTCCCTAGTTTTAATGATGTAATTATAAATTAATGATATCCTTAGAAGCTATTGTAGCATTCATTATCATTCCTGTTATATTTTCTAACTATAAAGAATTGATTGAAAAGAGTTCAATATTACAAGTGAGAGGATATTGACAATGATTATTGAGGATATTGAAGACCGAACGAGAATATTTACTTAATATATTTTACGACAAAAAGATAATTGTAAAATTCGAGACTTTTTATATTTATCAGGAAGAAAATAGTTCGGGTGGAGATCAAAGAAAGAATTTCTTAAACAGTGATAAACTATTTATTTATTTTTTTTTTTAAATTTATTTATTGATATTTACAACTGTATTACAATTATACAACAAGTAAATAGAATGCGTGATAAGCTATTTAGGCAATAAAATATTACTGTAAAAAAATATTATATCTATAATAACTTTTTTATAATATTTAAATAGAATATATACATGTAAAATAGTTTATGAATAAGTAAGTTATGTAGAAGTAATAATGTAACCTACAACTATGTACTAGTAAAGTGCAAGCTTCCTGCAACATATGTTTTTTTTTAATATTTAGTCTTTTGTTTAATTTTTTCAATTGTCACATCATTTCATTCCAAGATTCTAAAGAAACATCATTGATTCAGTTTATTCAGGTATTATTTTTTTCTAATTGTATTTTTGTATTAATTTTTATTATTTGTTACTGACTTTTTTTTTTAATACATTTTCAAACATTGGGATGTTTGAACTGTGATTATTTCTTATTTACTGGAATAAGATATAGAATACAGAAATACATACATATAAAGAGAAAGAGGTAAAGTCTGCTATCTCCAAATGCAGACATACCAGCGTGAAGCCTTTTATTTGAAAGGTGAATAGAAGGTGTGTGCAATACAAAGCGCTGACAGAAGAGACCCCTTCATATGCGGGTCCTATAGAGGACCCTCGCACGTGGCAAAGCCAGCTACGTATCAATACCCAATCCAGAGCTAGGACCCACTAATTGCGCATAACCGGTAGTTTATATCCCTAATGGGACCTCAGTGAGGGAAATTGCACCACAATTTTCCCCTCAGCAGAGGATCCACGTGGGGCCCATCCCTCTTCTAACGGGAGAAGGGGGGGGGGAATTTGTCCTCCGTGTTGGATTATATTTTCAAACGGTCCTGTCTCTCTTGGAAGATTGATGAGGTGTCGGGACCCTTTGAGCTTTCAGTCAGCCTGGGGGGGGGGGGAGGGGGTCCTAAAGGTTTGCTTCATACATACTACACAAAACATTTTCTTTACTTTACAAGTTCGTTCCTTTTATAAAGGTAAAATATACAATAAATACAAAGTAAATCTAGCGTGTAAGTACGTACACATAACTGTCGCACGACCTTCAATTCAATAATTTTGATATAAAGATATTTGATATCTTTGTTGGGCCTGAGATCAGAAAACTTTTAAAAGATGAAAGCTTTGTCACTAAAATGGAAATGGAAGAAAAATGCCTGGAATTAATTTAAACTTGCTGCAACAGGCTTTCTTGGAAACAAAAAAGACCCAAAATACAATACTTTGGTTGCTGAATTGTTAAAAAACTACAAAATGCTGGGCTGCAACATGAGTGTCAAAGTTCATTTCCTTCACTCACATCTGGACTACTTTCCAGAAAATCTTGTGTGGCTGTAAGTGAGGAACAAGGAGAGCGTTTCCATCAAGATATAAAAGAAAAGGAGCGCAGATAACAAGGTCGATGGAATGTCAACATGATGGCAGATTATTGTTGGGTGTTTAAAAGGGAAAATTCACAACAACACAGCCGAAAAAGTACCAAAAGAAGCTTTGATGGAAAAAAAAATGTTTTTACAAAGACTTAAAATAACTTTAAACTGTGCATCACTTTTATGCTCATTTTAGCTAGGTATCGTAGGTTTTTTTTTTTATTTAACTTCATGTTAAAATAATAAAAACAAATCCAAAATTTTCGGTTATTAGTACTTTTTCCAAAAACTTCAACTTTATTTTGTAGCCATGCCTTACGTGATAGAAAAGAAACCAATGTCGTTTTTGAAATCAGCGCAAAAACTACATGACTAAATCAAAACAATTTTTAAAAAGCTTTTTTTTGCTGACCTGTGTTATCGGTGCGATCTAGGCAATAAAAGATTGATGGGTCAAAATTGTCACCACTTCAGTTACGAAAATGAGCTCAAGTGAGGAATCGTAGAGGTTTATTGACGCATAAATTACTGTGCATTTACAGAATATTTTGATTTTCTAGCCTAGCATGTCCACGCACAGAGCGTCCTAGATAAGAATTGAACAGTATTCTATTGCAAAACAATGTTCTGCTTTTTTGATTTTTTTAAAAAGTTATAGAATGATATTATGGAAAAAATTACTATAAATTCTAACAAATATATGAAAAGAGAAAATTAAATATTTTCTATAAGATGTACTATTTATATATTATTAGTAATATTGTAACATATTATATGTCTTAATTAAAAACTACAAAATGTTATGGCGCCCAAACAGCTTCAAAATGAGCTCTAAACTGAACATCAATTTCTAGAATAATATCGGGATAGGATTTGTAAAATTAGGTGGACCTCTGGTACTCCCGTAGTAATAAAAAAAAAACAATGGTAAAAAACAAAAAACAAAGGTAAAAAAATATCTTCAAGAAAAAAAAAAATCGGCTTCCAGTCAACTCCTTTATTGTTTTATATGACAAAACGTTTCGACACTATGGTGTCATTTTCAATTATTTATTTTTCTGCATTCCTTAACTGGAAAGTCAATATTTTTTAAAAATCATTTTTAAGGAGATCTTTAGTCCTCCATAGTCAAACTTATATTATAGAATATAAGTTTGACTATGGAGGACTAAAGATCTCCTTAAAAATGATTTTAAAAAAATATTGACTTTCCAGTTAAGGAATGCAGAAAAATAAATAATTGAAAATGACACCATAGTGTCGAAACGTTTTGTCATATAAAACAATAAAGGAGTTGACTGGAAGCCGATTTTTTTTTTTTTTTTTTCTTGAAGATGAAATTCAAATAAATCCAGTTTTAAAAAAAAGGAAAAAATTATAAGAATGTAAAAAAAATATTTAAATGATCTATCTCAGAATACTACATACAGAATATTGTTAAAATTAAAAAAAAGGTCAAAACAAAAGAGTATGATAATCAGAAAAAGTTACAAAAAAAGTCTATGTAATTTATGAGTTATACAGATTTTTAAAAAATCTGTATAAGTTTTAAAACTAACCAAATGTTATCAAAGATTTAGTACTACATGGGATGTGCTTAAATTTTCACTAACTTGGTAAGAGGCGAAATTCAGCTATAGAGTCTGTGGAGTGCTTAAGGGTCCACGTGCACTCCTCTTCAATTATTAACCCATCGACTCCATAGCTAAATCAAAGTCGATTTAATTGGAGTGAATTGGTTTACCAATTGTTTTAATGAAAACATATCATTATGATAATGGCGAATTAGGAAAATTATAAAATAATAGTGATACAAGGGTAAATTTTAATTGATTTATTTTAAAATGATTTTATTTTATGATGAATTTATCATTTAAATCATTATTAACTAATATTTTATTAGTCAACAATGAATTCAAATTAAAATATTTTGGATATTAATTAAGCCTTTTACCCTTTTTAATAACCTTACTAATTAACTAATTTATTAATATAATTTGGAGTAGTAAGCTTTTGGCCCGCAGACCGAAACTAGTCCTCCAGGTTGGGGTAATAACATTCAGTGTACCTATACTACTAACAAAGAACACTGACAGTAAATACTCAAAGGGTCACCTATTTTTGGAAGCCTTTAAAAACCAATAAACAAACATCTAAAAAAAATTTTTTTAAATCATTGTTAGGAGTGGTTTTGAACTAAAAACAGATCATTAATTTAACAATGTATTTAATGAGGACTGCCGACAGAAGTGAAAGCTTGAGAATAACTGGATTTTTATTTGTATTTTTGAACAAGCTCAATACAAAATATCAATAATTCAATTGTACATAGAGTTTATTTTTATTTTTAGTATTATTATTATCGTTAAGTTAAAAAATACTTGGATCATTTGTCCTTTCAACCATTTCTTAAAGCAAGACAATTAACTATGACAAATAAAATCATTTATGGGGGAATAAAAAAAAGTTCGGGCAGTTATTGATATTTCAAGTTATTACCAGTATCAATCGAACAGCTATTAAACGACATTTTAGATAAATCTAATTATTCTTATATCAATGGAAGTCTACCGTTTAAACTAAAATTGCTAACGTTGCTAATGTAATAGGTTCTGATAATAATAATATAATTTATAAAAGGACGCAAATATTTAAAGAGCTAGAGGTTGCCAAAACCATAACTTATATTGTTATATAATGACAATATAAGTTATTGTATTATATTTTATCATCAAATAATTTTTTTTTATTTTCTAACTAATATCTGAGGGAGAGATACTAAGCATGGAGAAGAAAAAAAGCTGCTGATACACAATTCCGTTTTCTATAGAATTTGAGAAATGAAGGAGTGGATTTTGTGTGTAGGTTATGATTTATTAGTACTTAAAATTAATTCGAATTTTTTAAAATCTGTGAGGATTTAAAAGATTCTGAGACGCCCAAGGTTCTTCTTCAACTTCTTTTTTATAACTTTCTGGAAGCTCCAGTTGGCTGGACCCAAGCCAGCTTTCTTAATCTGAAGGTCGATAACTAACGACGAAGCCATAGGCCTCGTCCATAGCCCTCCTAGGGCGCTGGATAGTTTGACCTAGATGGAATATTTTTGGCTGGAGCATTATAATGGGGACAGTTGTAATAGCAGGTCTCACTAATGGAGCCATGATTCATCTCTTATCGGATCAGAACTTTTTAAGCATAAAACTCTTATAAAAGCGATTTGGTGGAAATATCAAAATTTGATATGGTAACTACTCGACTTCCTTGTACTCTTATTTAACTGTAAATCTGTGGCTCAAAAAGTGACCCTGAATTGTTATTTGGTTATTAAGTTCCGAAGAATAATACCTGAATTCGTACAGGCTCCGGAACCCCGTTTTACTTCCCTTCCGAAGGACGGCATAATCAAGAGTTTATTAATCCCTAGGGCAACCTGTCGGGCAACAAACCGTTCAAGGTGCGAATAATAAATTACTACAATATTTCTTTTGTACCTGTTCATGTAATAACAGAACATTATTTCCAAGCATCAATCATCTAGTAAAATTGAAAAAGTTTATATCGCTAGAAATAAACTAAGGCCATTATTAAAAATACGCCAATAATACCTACGATAAAATTGATGAAAACTATCAGGATATTTTATTTAATTTCAACTATTTAATATTTTGACGAATTTTTTCATAAATATTTATGAAAAAGGAATTCACATAATCGGTATCATTTCAAAATCGTGAAGGATTCAATGAATTTCTTATTAGTAACAATTTCCATAAATAACTGACGTTCTTTAAATGTTTTAGAAATGGGAAAAACATTCTGCTTAGGAAATCTTTCGTAAAAATTCTCGTTATTTCCGTTCTTGTGCAGGGACACAGTTTGTCTCAGCAATTCTTCAATATGGATCTTCTTCAGAGTTGGGAGTTTTCTTTGATGAATTATTAGTAAGGCTGGGAAAGCATGATACTAATTTGTAATCATGCTTTAGAGAAGTTAAAGCCATCGCTTAGGCTAACTTTATCATACATTTTATATGATTTGTGATTCGATTATGTGGTAAAAAAATTGAATGTTATTATTATATTATTATAAAAAAGAATGTTATTATGTGGCAACAAAATATAATTATCAATTTTTTTTTATTTTAATTGAATACAAAAATTTTACAGAAGAAAGAAACGAACGCCATTCCAACTTCCAGATTTATCAGGCAAATACTTTAACAAACTTTTAATAATTCATGAATTTGTTGTCCTGTATAAATTAAAATAAGTTCGGACTTTGTTTTTTTTTATATCTATATCTTGTTCTTTTACGAATTAATAGTTGGTAAATTTTTACTACTACAAATGTACAATAGAAAAATGATAAAAAATAAGTTTTTTGATTTTTTTTTATATTAACATATACAGATAAGGTATCGAAGCAATAGACTACTTTTCCTATTTAGGAACCATCATCAATAGGTCTGGTAAATTAGATGAAGAAATCGAAAACAGAATAAATAAAGCAAACGTAATAAATTATCAGATTTACAGCAGTTTAGTTGGACACCGAAACGTAGGGGAAGAGTAATAAGGGTAAAAGAGCGAGATAAACGGGAAGAATATAAGATTACAAAACCCTTTACCACGACAACTCATGGGTTCAATACGTGATAGAGACTATGCTGATTGTGGTCTCGGACAAATCACCTCCCCCTACGACCATTCCATATCCTTTGAACCCAATACCATGGGTTGTAGTGGTACTCTATTTTTTATTTTTTTTTATTTTTGAAGCTTTAAAAAGGTCAGGGCAGATCTAGAGAAAGCGTGTTATCATTATTTTTTTTAAAGATTAATAATTTAGTTGGTAAAACGTTTTAACTTTTATTCTTTTTTAATATCCTAAAAAATAAAAACAGTCCTGAGTTTTAATATGAAAGAAAGAGTTTAATTGCGGGACATATGTATTGTTTTAATTACGGTAATTATTTCACCAAGAATATGATATGATAATGGATGTAATTGGTAAGGGAGTGCAGTCAAAGATAACAAAAGATAAGCAAAACTTATTTTAATGGGCTAAAGTTTTGGCCTAAGATGTAGGCCATCTTCAGGGCAACCGGTGGCAGGTGCCGAGTCCGAGCTGCCACGTCAAACTATCAACTGTCAACTCACGTTGTTGATATCATAACTATGATAACAACCTGAGTTGACAGTTGATATATCCACGTGTCACCTCGGACTCGGCATCTTCTACCGGTTGCCCTGAAAATGGATTACAGCTTAGGCTGAAACATTGGGGAATTAAAATAAGCTCATTTATTTTATAGTTAGGTGTTAATTTTTTTTAAATAATATTTTTACTACTAACAAATCACTATGGACGACCGCCAAAAAGATCCTAAAATTCAAAGATTTTAATCATCCTCTCCTTACTGAAAATCAAACTTGGTCCAGATCTGATGAAGAAAAATCTCACATATACGCCCAACACCTCTTCAAAACCTTTAATCCACACCCTGATATTCTCAACCCTATTCACATTGAGCGTATTGAAGCAGAACTGGATATCCCACTCCAAATGTCTCTCCCACCTAAGGCTTTTCATCCGTCAGAAATATCCAATATTATTCATAGTTTACCTTCCCGTAAAGCTCCTGGACATGACCTTATTACAGCTCACATCCTAAAATCCCTTCCTCGAAAAGCTATCCTATTCCTCACATACATATATAATTCTGTAATCCGTACTACCTATTTTCCTGATACATGGAAACTATCTATAGTAAAAATGATCCCAAAATCCAAAAAGCCTCCAGAACTCCCATCCTCTTATCGTCCTATCTCCCTTTTACCCATAATGGGCAAGATCCTCGAAAAACTCATTCTAAAACGTATTTATCCCATCCTAGATAGTAACCGCATAATCCCAGACCACCAGTTTGGTTTCCGAACATCCCACTCCACTATCCAGCAATGTCATCGTGTGGTGGATGTTGTCTCCTCTGCATTGGAGCGTAGATTGTACTGCACGGGAGCCTTTCTCGATGTAGAACAGGCTTTTGATCGAGTCTGGCACCAGGTCTCCTTTACAAAATCCGACAATTCCTTCCTCCTACAAAATTTTTAATCATTCGCTCCTTTCTAACTGGCAGAACATTTAAAGTAAGTCATAAAGGTTTCCTCGGTCCTATCCTTTACACAGTATATACAGCTGACATTCCAACCCATCCTAACACCTTTATCTCCACGTATGCTGATGACACATGTGTGTTATCAGTTAATAACGACCCATATATTGCATCCCAATCCCTTCAATTACACCTATCAAGCCTCGAAGAATGGTGTCGGAATTGGAGAATTAAAATCAATCCCAGCAAGTCCCATCAAATTACCTTTACCCTTCGTCGAAAACCCTTGACTTCCTGTCCTACTGTATTCTTTAATAGTACTCCACTTATCCCTGTTGAACAGATTCGCTACCTGGGACTCAACTTAGACAAGCGTCTTACTTGGAACCCCCACACAAGACTGAAAAGACAAGAAACAGCTAGACGTTTCCGACTACTTCAACACATACTAGATAAGCGCTCAAAGCTTCAGATCAATTACAAAAGACTTATTTATGTGACTGTTATAAGGCCTATATGGACTTATGGAATTGAACTATGGGGCTCCACCAAACCATCGAATTCCTCTCGTATCCAATCCTTGCAATCCAAAATCCTTCGCAAAATCCTAAACGCTCCTTATTTTGTCACAAATAAAACCATCCATAATGACCTTAACGTTCCATATGTTACCGATTTAGCCCATTCCAGATACCTATCATTCCACAATAAACTTCAAACCCATCCAAACCCACTAGTTTCCATCCTTGCATCCAATTCCATCCCGGACAATCCTCCTAGGCGTCTGAAGAGAAGATGGCCTCGGGACCTTCTATTATAGAACTTTATTAGAGTGCTGCCAGTGGGTAGTATCTCTACATGTGCTATCATGTATTATTTACTCTTATAGCAATTGTACTAGATGTATGTATTACAGTTGTACAACTCAATAAAAAAAAAATAAAAAAAAAAATAATAATAATATTTTTAAATATTTTATTTGAAAAGAAAAGATATGACCAGGACAAGGACTCGAGCCCGAGTCTCCTACCTATTCGTAGTGGTTTTTAGCCAACTCAGCCATCCTGGTTCGCTTCTCGGTCCGACTATAAATATAAAGAAATATTAAAATAAGCTTATTTTGAGTTATCTTAGTTTGAATTATCCAGTCAACTATTTTTCACTTATATATGATATTCTATGATATAAACCATAACAGTATGCGTAATCAGTTCTTTAATCTTTACGCAGTCACTAATAATTACTAAATACAGTCAATGATAAAATCATTGCTAAATTCGAGAATATTTTAAAGGAAAAGAATGAAAAGTTGTGATTTGACTCGAAGCTACAATCTGTGGAAATTATACCTACGACAAAATTGAATAATTTTTATCTTCAACTATCCTATTCAGAATTTAACTCGCTGTTCCTTTTTTATGTCCCGCTTCACACTTTATAATAACATAAGCCGTCGGGTATTTGAAACGCATACATTCCACATAATCCCCAATGTGTATTTAAAATACATATAGGGTCCATTTCAAATGTATTTATGAAAACAATAGACGCGGAGGTTGATAAACATTGGCCGGACCGAAGAGAAGTGTAAATATCAGAAAGGGGACTCAGTACACCATCAATCCGATTTTTGACAGAGGCAATAAATACAGTGGACCGGAGAATGAAGGGACAAAGATTTGCATCGGTCATATTCATGCATATTCAGTTTGGGTAAAAGCGGGCTTGGTTGAATCGATGAACACAAACTTTCTGTTAAGCTTAGTTTCGGGAGAGTATTACATATTCGAAAACCGCGAGGCAGGGAATAATAGTCGTGCGATACAACATGTCAAATCGCTGGCTGCCTGTAACCTATTCTGGACTCCCCAATCATGTATCTTGTTTGCTTTCGTTGTTCAAATGTTAATAATACCAATTTTCCGAACGCTATGAAACGACATTATTCCTATTTATGAGCAGAAGTTATTGATAGTTGAAAAGTCATAACAGGTAATTTTTTAAGGGAATAGTCTCAAAATACACTTGATCCCCAATCCACAACTTAGTGTGCATTTGCATCCACTATGCACTCAAGTTTAAGTGCTGGTTAACATGCCTAAATTTAAGAGAAAAAATTTGCCCTCGCCAGGATTCGAACCCGGGTAGTCTGCGTCTCCGTCACAGTGCTATAAACCACTAAGCTACCACAGGTCGTATCTAAGTCAGGCAAATCCGTTCTGTTCAACGATCCTGTATCCCAGTGTTCTCGCAATTTTTGCGATTAATATATGGGGAAGAATGTTCATTGAGCAATACTTTAATGAGGATCTTGTTGACTTTTATCAATATATTATTTATCAATTATTTTTATTAATTACTATTTTGATAATGATTATTTTTAAATATTTTTTAAGAAGAGAAAAAAAAGTATACATCTGGTAGCTCAGTGGTTTAGAGTACTGCGAAGGAGACGCAGACGATCCGGGTTCGAATCCTTGGCCAGGGCAAATCTTTTCTCTTCAAAATGAACATATTTAAAAATAATAACTATCAAAATAATAATTAATACAAATAAATTATAAACCATTATTTTTTAGTTTTAAAAATATTGATATATATTTTTCAACATATTGGATAATTTCATATTAGATGTCTGTTTTCTAATGATAAGTTATTCAGTAGAACAACTTTATGAAATCTAAACATTTACCTTCATTTTCCATAAATTTTTCTCACTGTGTTATCAAATTTTCAATCCCAGAACTGAAATATTCAGGGATTTATAATGTAATAAGGTCTGAAAATGCGATTATGAATTCAGAATAATTTTCAAAAATGTTAACCTTAAGAAAGCTGTCAAACTCAGCAGAGGAAATCTGTTGGAGATAAGTCTGGCGAATGAGGTGGATGCGGGAGGACTTCGTAACCCAGGTAGTTTGGTATCTTCAGTGGTTGCCGTGAAACATGAGGTCTGGCGTTGTCCTGTAAGTGCATAAGCCCAATAACCCTGCAGCATGATGTGGATGTGATGGTTTCTTGCAGATAGGTTTCCAAATGTACAAGATACAAGTATTTAAAAAAATTAAGTGAAGGAAAATGGACTGGGTGGAGGTCAATAAATTTCTCAAAATTAGGGAGAAATATTTATTCAAAAGCCGACGTTTCGTCCCACTTTCAGGGCTGTCAAGATGGAAGAAGAGAGACCCGGTTTAAGTCCGTCACGAGCTCTACTTACATCGTCATCTAACTGACAACTATTTTTATTTATATATAATTTATTGACTTTCACCTGGACCATTTTACTTCACTTATAACAAGGTCAAATATTAAAATTCAAGATGTATTTAAAAAAATACAATAAACTCGCGTGTTTCCACGGTAATATATAACGGTCATATATATCGATACAGCTTAATTCTTGAGTATTCCCATCCAACAGTAACTTAAAAAAAGACATTTAACTATGAAAAAAAATCTTTTAGGGGAAACAACTAGTTTAACAAGTTATTAATGGTTTAAGTAATTTTTAGTATGAATTTAACAACTTTTAAACGACCTTTTAGTTTAATATTATTTTTCTTACATCAATGGAATTCTAAACATTTAACTGAAGTCGATTAAAACAAAACGCTCATACAACGACGTCACCAGTCTTGCGCAATACGTTAGGAGTATGCCGCGAATGTCGATGACACGAACCCATAATAGCTCAACGAGGCTAACGAAGATTATACTGAAGCAAAGAAATTGGAATGATACAGAACAGTTTTGGAATCTAGCTCAATATTGAATATTTATCAGGCTACACTTTGTATTAAATATTTATTGGACAAACTATACTTAAATTACTTATATATATATATATATATATATATATATATATATATATATATATATATATATATATATATGATATTATTAATATTCTATAACGAATTCCGTTGGCACCAGGCCTAGATCCCTTAATAATAAAGGTTTAATTTGGCCGGGGTGTGAGATGGATGGCTAGCGAGTGACATCCTGACGTGGGGTGTCAGCCTGCCTCTGACAGCAGAGCTAGCTTTGTTACATTCGTGGTGTCACATTCAGGGCCTGCCACGCTCCTGTGTTTTAAATATATAAATCGTAAAAGAATAAGCACGTGCATTTCATTTAAATCTTAATTCGCCAATATGACTAACACCAGATATTTAAAGAAAAAAAATCACTACAACTAACGAAGGGTTGAGTACGTGATAGAGACTGTACTACTTCTTGGACAACGATTATTATGGATAATCACTTTATAGAGTCTGGGTGAGCCCCAGGAGGATCCATTATCCCCATAAAGATTAAATAAAAATGTCACAGCCGGATTTGAAGCCGGAATGTTCAGCACGGCAACTCAGTACTTTACCACTCCCTCTACTTTTCGCTGAAACTTTTTTTTAGGGGGGACCGGAAGAAGGAGTTTTAATAAAAATACGGTAGTGAACATCATTAATCACATGTCGGGCTTAAAACAGAATAATCTGTTATTTTGATTTAATTGCTGTAGAACAGTGTCCTCGTGTTGTATCTGTCAATTTTGAGAAGATTTCTCTTCGATTTTTCTTTATATTGAGACAGAATATGATAGTAAATAGCAAAAGGGTCTACTCTGGAAGATAAAACCTCACTTACCTACTTACTTTTTGATTCTACTGGAATGACTATTCAATAACAGCATACTAAAACGAATTTGGACATATGGAGCGCAACATAGTATTCAGAAAAACACGTCTATATAAACAAGATACAAACAGCACAGACCAAAATTCTAAGAAAAATCGTTAATGCTCCTTGGTTTATTTTGAATTCCCACTATACAATCATATATTCACAACAAAATCACAACATTTCACTCATCAATACAAAATTACCAAAATCCTGGGTACTTGTATGGATGTTAAGAAATTAAATAATATCTTTGCCATTAACGATTTAGAACCTTCAAAAGATTTTCACACTTGGTGGTCGACAGAGCACTATTATTATTAATATGTCCCTATTTCTATTTGTAAATGTTATTCCGCCAAAAAAAGCTTCACAATATTTTCTCTAATCTAACAAGGTTTCGACATAACCTAGTTGATTATTTTCTTATTATTCCAGAAAATACACTAATATATAATAATTTGGTGGGTATTTCTTCAAAAATTCTTTAATTCTAGAAAAAAAATATTGTTGGTATTTTGTGATAGTTAAAAAACTTTATTATTTAAAATATTATAAATTTAGTCACTAACGCAAATATGGGCTTTCCTCATAAATAGTTCACCTAGAATTTGAATGCGTCGTAAATTATCAAGCTTAGTTTAAAACCGCCATTCACCTGAATAATACCGCTTTGTCGAGAACTAGGAAGTCAGTTATCGGAAATTATATAGGCATGAGTTCACTTCAATACTACGTTTGGCTCTAGTCAAGCTGCTCCTAGCCTCAGTGATTAGGGAGAGTTAAAGGTGCCCATAATTATAGGATAGGAGAAGAGCATGCTATTTTGGAAAAAAAATATTGTATGGACAAGGTTTCAAGATTCAAGTGAAAGAAAAGTTTGGAGCAACTTTTTTTTCGTAAGTCGGGGCAAAACAAGGTAAATTATTGTTTGTAGTCCAGTTTTAAGTCACTTTAATCTGCCTGGCTAATCAGGCAATGCTATAGTGGAAGTTCTAAATTTTTACTATCAAGGTATGACCAGGAAAGGGGTCTTTAACGAGTACCTGAAACCTCATAGGATCGAGGCGTAATTTTCGTTCCCTACGAAGATTGGCATAACCAAGAAGTTTTTCCACCTTTAAGAAATTAGAAGGCTACCTGTCACGATGTAAACCCGCTATCTTGTGAATGTTAGATTGTAATGCTAACCACTAAGAATGATTATTTGGTAATGACAAAATACCATTATGTATTAAATAATAAATTTAAATATGTATGAAATTATTCTGTTGTAACATAAAAAATGCTTCAAAAGAACAACATAACAAACAAAAAATTGAAGGTTCCTATTTCTAATTCGTATAAGATATTATTTAATCTCTTAACACCCATACAAGTACCCTGGATTTTGGTAATTTTGTATTAATGAGTGAAATGTGAATTTGTTGTGAAAATATGATTTTATAGAAGGAATTTTCATGCCGTTGTCTTAGGTGTGATTCGAAATAAACCAAGGAGCATTAACAATTTTTCTTAGAATTTTGGGCTGTGCTGTTTGTATCTTGTTTATATAGACGTGTTTTTCTGAATATGTGTATTTCTATATAGAAAAGTATGTTGCGCTCCATATGTCCAAATTCGTTTTAGTATGCTGTTATAGAGTAGTCATTCCAGTAGAATCAAAAAGTAAGTAGGTAAGTGAGGTTTTACCTTTCAGAGTAGACAATTTTGCCATTTACTATAATATTCTGAAAAATCGCAGAGCAATCTTCTCAAAATTGACAGATCAACACGGCACTTTTTGAGTTAAGATTTCAGTAACGATTGCATTAATAGAAGGTTTTTATATATTCTTATAATTCAGGAACGACTAATATTTCATTTCCAACTTTTTTTAAAATAAAATATTTTTTTGTAGTATCATGTTTGAACTTGGAGTTTTTTAAGAATAATTACATAAGTTAAAATAAAAAACTTCAAGCTTTTAAAATATTGCTAATAGTTAATAAAATAATTTCAATATGACCGTTACAATAAGATTTGCTTTACCAACACCCAAATTTTTAACTCGCGTGGATCACTCAAATCTATTGAAACATTACGTTTTTGAGTTATAGTAATCCTCTTTTGAAGGAGCGATTTGTAAACATTATTACCATATTACTGATTTTATTTGTTACTCATTGCAATTAGCAGTATAATAAATAAAGGTCTTAAGTGGTAAAAGTTTTTTCGGCGTGAAGTGGTACGTAGGTTCGTGTCAGCAACATGTTCGAGACTGGCAACTCCTAGCATAATGAAAAATAACGTTTTTTGAGTTATGACCTTGTTGTTTTGAAGGAGTGATGTGCCATATTATTAACTGCAGCCCATATTTTAAGTAAATATTAATAATACTAACGTAATTAATTTTTGTTCTTTCAAAGGAGCGAGATATGAGTCATTTCAAAGGAAATTCGAATTTTTAAAACTAATACAATTCCAATGGAGCATTCACTAGGAATAAATTATCCAGATCTTAATCAACTAATGCCTTTTGCAGGATTCGAAAAACTTCGCATTTCATTTTACAAAGCAAATAATGTAAATTTAACAATTAGAGAAATTTTCCAGAGGATTCCCAGCCCATTTATCAGCTACCCTAAAATGCGATCTGGAAGCATTTGATAATTTGCTAACTTTCCATTCATTTATAAGTTTCGCGCAAGGGATAATGAAGAAAGAGCGAGGTAGTACAGGTTGTAAAAGGAGTTCATTCCAGACTTTCTGGGAACTGTAGAATTATATGTCTTCCACGGCCAGAACACAGTTTCCGTCTAGATTAAAGTTTTCTCTTTATTATAAATTAAAGAGAATTGGTGTATACTTGATTGTCAGTAAAATATCTTTGTTCTGGTTGAGTTTAAAAGAATTAAGCACGAACAAACGAAAAATTAATGAATTAAGCACGAACAAACGAAAAAACTAAGCATGGTCCATAAAAAACAAATTGAAGAGAATAATTATTGATTATATTGTATTTGTAGTATTTTTGTATAAGCGTATCTGACAATTTAGAAAAACGGCTTTTTGCGAAATCGGAGGCAGAAGGTGTGGAGTGGGAAGTGATTGAGGGTCATGCGGACCGCTTTAATAGAGCTAGAAATTGTAGGGTAAATAACTCTAAAAATTCTAAATAGAGTTCAAAGAAAGGCAGGTCTTCAAATGATTGCCTCTAAGGCAGAGGTTCCCAACCTTTTTTTGTAGGCCCCTACCTATTCAATGAAAAGCTTACCCCTGTTCAAATGAAAACCACATACACCCCCACTGAACAATAAGGGATAATGAAGAAAGGGCGTATGAAAGTATGAGCATATAAAAAACAAAAAACAGGTATTATACTGACAACAAAACAAATAACATTTACAATATATAATAGTCACAAGTTTGAATTGAAAATAAAGAATTATTGGTAAGAGAAAAATGACTACGATTAAGTGAGAATTTTTCATTTTCAACTGTCTCACACCGCACTTGACCTGTGCTCATGCCCCTCAGGTTGGGAACCAGTGGTCGAAGGCCTAAGGGTAGCCGTGTCGAACAGAAAAAAAATACCCCCAAGTAAATACCATGATATTACAGTAAGAGCAAACTAGGTCAAAATGAAGACTAAGGGCGTGTGAAGCGAGCTAGCTAGTGAGGGAAAGTGCGTGTCGTCCCTATGCGCAGCCTCACCGGAGGCGACTTCAGCGCAGGTTGTTTTCTAAAGTGTTAGACTACTAATGGCTGTAGTCTATCTAATATATATTTATTTCATCTGTATTCAGCTGTTCAATAGACAATATGGATTGTTTTTACTTAGCAAAGTAAAATGTAGTTGACTAAGTAGTCATGAATAACTTACAAAGTAGATAAGAATCTTTTTCGGATAGCAATAAGTACAATCGGCCAAACTTAAGGTAATACGTATTGGTGATCAAAGACCACATTCAAATCATGTACATATTTAAACACTTTCCTACAGATCTACGAGCCCAGCTCCACCCTCCACTTGTGGAGAGCGAAGCAGGACAAAAGAAGATCCCAACCCTTCATTCTTTGTAAAGACGGCTATACTAATAACGCACATTCAAATTACTCAAATGAGACGAGTGATAAAAAGAAGTTACACGAGATAAGGAGGTAGGTTTCATGCAGACCGGCTAATACACAAGTATTTTTTCATAAAACGGAAGACCGGAAACCAAGATAAGGTGAATGGGATTTGAGATTTGAGTTCCATCAAGTTCTAATCCTAATAACAGAATGGAGGACATTGAGGCGAGAGCTGAGTAAGATAGGACTCGCATTCACTCGTGTTTGCTCTCAAGCGCGAATCTTCATTTAGTCTCCGAGCGGCGGATTTAGGACAGATGATTACAGAATGTATTTTCAGCTCCATCCTCCTTATTCGTATTCAAGTGCTCTGATAGCCAAATATAGGCGGGACAAGGAGTTGTTTTTACAGCGATGTATTCAGGGAGGACATATTTAGTGGAAATCCTGGTTTATTTTGATTGGAATAGGAGAATAATTTTCCATAGATTTCCATTGCTACTGGGCGACATGGCTTTAAGAATCACTGGTTAATTAATTAAGTATGTTATGTATACTGTTTGAAAGATCATTTAATTCCTTTTCATAATCAGTCTTACTTTTCCTTTTGAAAGTGAAGCAACGTTTTCAAAATAAATTAGAATAAAATTATGTCTTCCGCGGAAATTTGCATAATTTTTCTCTACGAATTTAAACTTGGCCAGAGTGTCACGGGGGCGTTCCGGAACATTAATATTGTTTACGGTGAAGATACAGCGAAAGAGCAATCTTCTGTTGGTTTGAAAAATTTCGGTCCGGGGATTATGACCTTACCAACAAAGAACGTGGAAGGCCGAAGACTAAGTTGGTCAACGAAAAGTTGAAAGAGCTGGTCGAAGCGGGCCCTTCCCAAACCAATCGTGAATTAGGTTCACAACTTGGAGCAAGTGCCATGACTATTTTCAGGCACCTTAAGGAGCTTGGTAAGACAAAAAAACTGGAAATATGGGTACCACATGAATTAGCCGAGGCCCAGCAGCTCACCGGAATTTTTTTTTCAGGAGCTGAATATAGATGTCCTTCCTCAATCATCATATTCTCCTGACGTTTCTCCAACTGATTTTTACTTTTTCCATTGTTTGGGTAACTTTTAAGAAATAAAAAAATTGACAACTAAAATGCCCTGAAATCGGCCTTCCAAGACTTCGCTTCTTCCTTGACACCTAATTTCTACAGAGCGGGAATATGAATATATATAGAAATGCCTTTTTCACGTTGGGAGAAGTGTACTGAAAGTGAAGGATCTTATTTTGATTAATAAAAGTACTGTTTAATAATTTGTTTGCTAATAATTTAAATTTACACCTTCACTGACTTTTCATATGTTACAACCAATACACAATATTAAAAATAAAAATACAGAATTGTCAGGACAAAACTACATTTTAACACTGACCTGCCTCAGAATCCTTTATTACTTGATAACTTTATTAGATGTATTATTGAAATGATTTATTTTTAATAGTCCAATTTCGATTTCATTATTTCTTAACTTACTCTGAGATCATTGCTTGGGCAGTGAAGCCAATACAGCAAACTATAATTAGTGCCCAAAATAATAATTATAAATTATGTTTGTTTAATGATTGAACAGTGTATATAATTCTTTATTCACAATACATTCATTATTACATTATTAATATCATTATTCTATAAATTGATTGATTAATAAACTGGTAAGCGCATAACCAACCCCTGGAAAAGAATCAAATTAAAATATAGGTAGGACCTTAAAATAAATAATGAGTTGAGTAATTATCATAAATAGGGAGCTGATGAGCTCAGTGGTAGAGCTGGGTTTAAATCTCGCTCGCAATGCCGATTTTCAATTAATCTATGAGCGGCCGAATGTAGATCCTATGGGATTCAGGACCCTCCTGGGGCTCACCCAGCCTCTATATGTTAGGTAACCAAAATGATGGGAAAAATCTGACAGTTGAGCGTGATCCAGGACTAATCACCTCCCTATACAACCTTGTTCAAGAAATAGTACAGTCTCTACTATGTACTGAACCCTAGACCCTTCACTGGTTGTAGTGGTAGAGGTTTTTTTAATCATCATAAATTATTACTCTTGCATTCCAAAATCAATTGAATTAATATGACATATTTATCCCCCTAAAACATAGCAAATGAAGAAAAAATTTACATACACGGAGTTAGGTTACAGCATCATCATCGTTTGCAGTAGGTTCGAATTAAGATACCACAATCTTTTTTTCTTCTTTCTTTTATTTCAGTAGAGAAAAAAAATCAAAAGCAATTAGACTATGAATGTTTACAAACAGGGCTCGAACGGATTGGATATTTACAGAGGGCGGGGGTTGAATACAAACACAAACAGGGAGTTGAAAGGAACCCGTTCCCCTCTGTTTGATCGGAAAGAGGCAGGGCACCGGAAGGTGTCTCTATTCTATGGTAATCCTTCGGGGAAATGCTAATTGATTTCTATATCCTGGGGACCAAAGGAGACAAATGAAAAATATGCTAATGCGAGGAGTCGAGGAATGTAATCGCAGAGGACTAGAGCAGTCGGAGAGAAGAGAGGTAATGCTACCTCGTTCCGTCATAAAAGATGCAAGCGAAATCCCTCTTTTGATCGTTTCCTCTTTCCGACAGCTTTCAATTGCGGCTTTCCTTGCTAAATACCCTTCAAATAGCTCCACTTTGGTTAAATGCACCCGGTCATTTTGTTTAAACGTGAACAATTAGTCAGATATTCTATTCCAACATAGAAGAAATTATATTTTCTCTATATATATAACTAACATGTATATTCCTTCTCATGCATTATTATTTTATTCTCAACAGTGTTATACTGATAATTTTCTTCCTACACTCAATATTTTACTTTAAATACACAATATTAATTTGGTATTGTACAAAAGTTAAATATTTATACCATTTTAATCATTGATAAGGAATAAGAAATGCATTTGATTTGTGAAAAAAAGGGAAAAATATATTATATATTTTACGTCTATATACTTAATTTTTCCAGTTTTTATTTTATTTATTTAATTTTATAACATTTTATTTATTTATTCGAAACATTTTATTTTCAGTATGTTTGTTTGTTTGTTTATTCATTTAACGCCACTTTATGCTGCTATGGCCAATCGGATGATGCTACAGTGGGAGCTCTAAATTTTGCCTATCCAGGTTTAATTAGGATAGGGATTTTTAACGAGTACCTGACATCGTACAGGCTCGGGACCCCCGTTTAACGTCCCTTCCGAAGGACGGCGTAACTAAGGATTTTTTACTCCCTTAAAAAAATCCTAGAGCCACCTGCCGGGCTACGAACCCGCGATCTTGGGTTTAGTAGTTTGTTCCACTAACCACTAGACCACAGGTGACCGTATATATTTTAAGTATGTAAAAAATGTCAATAGTTATCACTGAACTATTAGTGTATGTTATCTTATTTATTTAAATTGTTTCATTTCTTATTTCCGAATCCCACGAATGTTTAATACTGATAATATCCTCCATAAACTCAATATGCTTTAAATATACAATATTTAAATAGTACTATAAAACATTATCCATCATTTATAAGGAATAATAAATACTTTTTAATAGTGAAAACAAATAGTATATACATTATTTTTTCCAGTTTTTCATTATATTTATTTTCAAATTATCTCTGAATTATAAGAGCAAGCAATCTTATTCATTTTAATCTTTTTGTTTATTATTATAATTTATGTTATTTTTATATTATATAATATTTTAAATATTTTATTTGAAAAGAAAAGATATGGTCAAGACCTGGGCTCGAACCCGGGACCTTCACCTCTCCGTAGCGACGCCTCAACCATCTCGGCTATCCTGGCTCCGCTTCACGGCCAGCCATATCCCCTCTTTTCAATTGATCCTCCATCTCCGTGTTCTCGCACTTTGCGATGTGTAAATGGGGAGAATGTTAATTTAACATTATTTTATTTTGGATCTAGTTGACTTTAAGTCGTTAATATTATTAAAATTTATTTTATCTTTGTATTATATAATTTTTTAAATATTTTATTTGAAAAGAAAAGATATGGCCAGGACCGGGACTCGAACCCGGGACCTTCACCTCTCCGTGATGACGCCTTATCCATCTCGGCTATCCTGGCTTCACTTCACGGCCAGCCATTTTCAATTGATCCTACATCTCCGTGTTCTCGCACTTTGCAATGTATACACGGGGAGAATGTTACTTTAACATTATTTTATTTTGGATCTAGTTGACTTTAAGTCGTTAATATTCCCGGGTTCGAGTCCCGGTCCTGACCATATCCTTTCTTTTCAAATAAAAAACTTTTTATTTATTATTTGCGAATGAGCCCAGCATCTATTATTATTTAATTCTCAAAAGTTTTACATTCATAATTTTCTTTCAACATTCAATATGCTTTAAATACACAATATTTAAATGATACTATAAAACAATAAAACTTTAAACCTTGTTCAGCATATATAAGCAATAACAACAATTTTTTTAATATATTAAAATAGTCTGTATCCTTTACTAGCTGTATCTTTTTTTTTTTTTACAAAATAATTTATTACAGTTATCATTCATTCTTAGAGTATTTAATTATAAATTTCAAATTAAACCTCTTTAAATGTTTCACTTGTTTTTAGAAGCAATGTTCTTGAAACTTCGGATTTGGAACTGGATTAAAAATATGAGAAATAAGTTGGCAAAATGTCGAGTTAGTAAAAATTGCTTCAACAAACTAGCGAAAAACGTGGAAAAGTCAGTAATTGAAAATTTGGAATAATCTGCGCTTTTGATGATTGCCTATGGATCTGAAAATGTATATTCTCACTGATCCATTATTTTGTAGTACCAAAAATTAAATCGATAATATTCTTTCTACACTCAATGTGCTTTAAATATACAACAATAATATGGCATTATAAAATATATATTTATATCATGTTCATCATATAAAAGAAATAATTTTTGTCTGAGTAAAAAAAACAACAATAAAATAGTCCTTGTACTTCATTTTTCCTGATTTAATTTCTTTATTTAAAAAAAAAAAAAACTGTTTACTATAGTTATTAGTGTGTCGTGGATGTACATATAGATGATATCCATTTTATTAAAACTTGTTCGCTGTTTTAGGTTACTTCATCACTTACTACACATATGTTCTAACCTCCCAATTAATTACAAAAGACTGATTATAAAACATACTATTATATAACAGTTTTTTTGACTTATAATCCCTCGAATTCCTGTCTTATATAATCCTTACAATCCAAAATCTTTCGTAAAATCCTCAATGCTCCTTACTTTGTAACGAATCAAATTATTCATGATGACTTTGATGTCTCAATTGTTGCTGATTTGGCCCCAACTCGATACCAGTCACTTCATGGCAAACTTAATTCCCACTCAAAACCATTAGTTTTGAACCTCACTACCTCTTCAATTCCTAATAGTACTCCAAAATGTCAGAAAAGAAGATGGCCTCGTGAAGTTTTAAGTTATAATTCGTTATTTGAGTACTACCAGTAGGTACCTTTTCTACTTGCTTTAACTCTTTATATTACGTACCATTCACTCAATATTATAAGTATCACTATAATATATTTGTAAATTTCTATAAATAATTTATTTAAAATATATAGTTTTTATTTAATTTAGCTAAAAGCTATCATCTGTACTTCAAATCACTATTTTTTTCATTATAATACTGTCAGTTAAGTATGCCTTCTGCAGATAAAGTGTTGAGTGGAATTATATGATTTCTTAAAACTATTAGTCCTTTATTAGATAATTATAATAGGACTCCTTTATAACAAGGCATTTGAACCAACCAGAAAATCGGTTTAAATTATGCAATGCCAGAATAAATATTTTGTCAAATCCGTCAAACCGAGGAAAGCAAACATTGGTAATATTGTCAGCGCTCCAAACCTGAATTGAAAATTTGAATTTTCCCAATTGAAATTCAAATATGTTAATTCATTCTCTGGTATTTGGTAGGCACCAAATTTTAATGAGAGTATGGAATATGCTCAAATAAATCAAGAGGATTAGTTAATTTATGTGTCGGTGATTTAATTGTTAATAATATTAACGAGTTATACATTGAGATTAAAAAACATTAATGATATATAATTTACCTTAATGATACGCCTTTTTCAGTTTGTATGAAATCATGTACGATATTAAGTGGAAATAGAATAATACAAAACCAAACGAATAATTTTTTTTGGTTATATTAACTTTTTATGAATTTTTTATAGTAAATAGGTTGTTAGTAATTTAGATACTTGTAATTTAATTGGAATTGTAATGTAATTTAATAATAATCAGACAATAGTAAATAATTATTATTTACTATTTACTATTACCTAACCACAAGTAATATGAATTAATTATTAATCTCGGGCTCAGCAACATAGTTTACATAGAAATCGGAAATAAAGAGAACTTATGTGCTGGACGATTGGTAGTTTTATTGTTTATTTAAGTGCATCTTTTAATTATATTTTTTTTATATAATACAGTAAACTTATCAGCCCTTTCTGTGAAATTAATACATTGTATATAAATAAAATAACTTGAACTGGGCTGTAATAATTACTTCATTACACTATACAAAGGGGCAGCAGTGGGTTCCTTTGAGGGTTCATAATAATAGTTTTGCTTAAGGGGTGTGGGTTATTAGCCCTTCCGGCTCCCGAGTCAGGAGTGGCTGCCTCCTAAGGGCCTTAGAGAAAATCCCGCTCAGATGGCTGGGACACATGGAATGTTATGGAAAACGCCTGTTATATGGAAGCATTGGAAGGAAACGATTCAGAGGAAGGCCTAGAATGAGATAGTTGAATGAAGCTGAAGAAGAATTTAAGTTCCTTGGTAAGTAAGGAGATGGAGAGAACGAGCAAAAGATAGGAATGACTAGCTTAAGGTCCTTGAGAAGGCCCAGTTCCTTGGAATACCGCAGCGCCCATCAGCAAGTAAGTAGGTAATGGCAATGTAGTGCAGGGGTTAGCATAACAACTATGCCTAAGATCGCTGGCACGCAGCCTCGCAAGGGTGGCCTTGGGTTGTTTTAAAAGGAGTAAAAAATCCTTAGTTATAGTAAAATAGCAGTATCAAAATACCAAAAATTAGAGCTCCCACTGTAGCAGCAGTGTTTACGACCGAGAAATACATCAAGTAGGCATTGTACAGTGGAAAAATCGAGTTAAACTGGCAACTCCAGCTGTAGACAGTCTTTTGTTTTCAATATGTTTTCAAAATGGTTGTTGGCTAACCATCTTAAGAAAAACATATTGTGTAAGTTAAAAAACAGTATTATTCACGAACTATGAGTGAGTGAATTCAAAGCTAACCAGACTGAAGAATTGGGAGCAGGAGAAGAGGGCCGGCCTTAGAGAATTCTAAGACCCGCCTTAACTTTAACTATGTAGTACATTTATTTCTATCTTATGTTACCTAATTGTTTTTAAATTAGTTTATTAAAATGTTGTAGGGAAATATAGGATAGATAGGAAGAAGAATTTACGGCCCAAAGAAGACACAGGAAGGCTATAGGTTGAGACCTAATAAGGATACAAAGAAGTGAATGATTTGGAAACGGGCATAAGAATAAGAATATTAAGGTCCTACGGACATATGGTGAGGATACACCCAAAGAGATTAAATAGAGAAATCTTCTATACAATGAGAGGATACTACATTGCTGGGGTTAACCCAGGATGAAACTGAGAGACTGAAATTAACAGGCTCCATATCGAAGACCATGGCTGCTTCGATAGGGATGGCTATGGGAAAAGACTAAAAGAAATTAAGGTCCTTGAGGGAAAGAGTGATGCGAGAAAAAGCTATAGCGTGGACCGAGGAAAGAATGAAAGAACAATCGGAAATAATGAGGAAAAGGTGGAAAGAAAGAGTCTGAGTAGAAATGAAAATAATGATATTCGCATGGTCTCTAAGGCCGTTCCGTGGGAGAAAAAAATACTGTTTTTTAAACATATAAAAAAATTACCCCCTACAATTCATGAAGAGTCCTGGGCTTAGGACGTGGTATAGAGTGTACTGTTGCTTTGACGGTTGTGCATAGAAGTGACTTGTCTTAGATTACTTTCAACCACCAGGCTTTCTCATTATTTTGGGTTCCTAGCTTATAGAGACTGGGTGAGCCCCAGGAGGGTTCTAGATCTCAGGTTCCATCCATACAATGTGCTACAGCCGATTTAGACACGGGACCTTCGACACGACACGGCATCTCTACCGATGAGTTTCACAGAAAAGATATTCACGAAAATTGTGAATGACCAAAACTATACATATCTATTAAATTATAACAATTTAATAACAAGGCACTATATAGTGTCTACTTAAAAAAAAATCTGTATTTCTTCTTGTTTAAATATTTAACTTTATGAATTCTATTTATAATATAATTATTGTGTGAACACAACGTGATCCATTGTTCTATCTAGAATAGTTATACATCATTATATACGATCCATAAACATTACGGAACATACGACTAATATATCATTTATTGAGAGTAGGGGGTGTGCCAACCGGATGATACATCGATCAAACACGAACAGACGGGCAACGACAAAGCTTCACGATATAGGGAGGGGGAGTTAGGTGACCGCGGAGCAGATAAAATTCTAAAATATGGCTAAGTTTGCAAATGACATTATTAGCAGTTTGATGGGGGGAGGCGTATCATTAGTGTAATTTATTCCCGCCAGTCCTATCACTCTTTCCCTGAAATATGTGACCACTATCGATTCCACAGATCGATTCATTCGCCTATCGGACTCAGAGGCAGCAAACCGAAAGCTATTTATCCTCCCTCCCCTTATCAATTACTAGAAAGTTTGTTTTATCACATGTCAATATAATTGGAATCGATGGAACCAAAACTAAGAAGCATTACTTAAATGTAATACAATATTACGAGGGGGAGCTTAGTCCTTAGTTAGTAGAGCGATCATCACACTAACCCGGATTCAGATCCGAGTAAATTATTTATTAATAACTACAGATGGATGCTATGGTTATTTTTTTTATTACGAGCAACCTTACACACACGCATTTATTTATACATAACTTAAACGTCTGACTCTTATAATTACATGATTTTTTTCTAGTCATATCTTAAGATATGATTAAAGTCTTAGAAAAAATGTTTTGTTATTTTTACTAGTACTGGTTTTTTGTCTTTTTAATTAAAGAATACATTATCTTTCAAGGAATACATTAATACATTTTTTAATATTAATATATTAAAGGGCGTCGGAGCTATTTTCCTATCATCATAGAAATTACCTGGACTTACATTTATAATTAGTATAGTAGTACTAGAATTAGTAAAGTTCATAAATAATTATTATACTGCATTACTAACTGATGTTAGTTTAATAAATTAATTATTTTTACGTTTCATTTACAATTCTTTAAGTTTGGCTTTCTTTGATTGTAAATATATCATTGATTTTTTTAAAGGAACAATTCCGAATCCCCACAGTGTATTTTTCTCTATATGGAAAATCGGAGGACTAGAGAACTTAAAAATACTCGTAGTCAGTTATGAACTAAGCATTTGATGAAATATTTAGTTTGTATGTGCCGGGATGACAATTTTTTTTAATTCTGGAACCGTGGCTAAACTTATGTAAAAGTGATATTTAATGAAATGTAAAAAACAAACTGTCGAAAGCATTAATTATACATACAATGTATAGTATAGAAAATTTAAAATTCATCTTAGAACTTAATAAAATTAAGAGCAAAGGTTTTGTTTTATGTAAATATAAGTTCCAAAACAAAACAGAATTAGCAAATGTTAAAATTTAATACTAATTAAAATCACGCAAAACAACAACAAAAATAAGAACTCGATACATTAGCATGATTTAAAAACGGACGCTACCATTGAAAAGAGTCATTAATTTTGATTGGCAACCGATACTGTAAATTATACGGTAGCAATTTACTGACCTAAACCTCACCCGGAAAAATCAACTATAAATTCCGATTGACAATGCAGCAGTTCGAATTGTCCAGCAGTTATTGTTCTCATTCATAAATGATGAAGTCATTGAAAAATAAGCGTAACCTGTTGTTTATGGTAATATGGTTTCCATGTCCCTATTAAACTTTACCGAATCCAATAATTGAAACCACCATTATATGATTAATGTGCTAAAACAGTACAAATATACAAATTGGAATACATAGTTTTATTTTTATTCAGGGAAATGGAACGGGGGCTACGTAGCTTGCAATGGTAAATGAATATCACCCGTGTATTGCATTTGGATGGGTGACTGCCCGCCGGGGAACACCATGAAACTCCAGACTCTGCAAATGTTTATCACTTAACCCATGGACACGAAAGGCCCATTCGACTACTGGAGACAACACACAAGAACAAAGAGCTCCACCCTACACTGTGTATTTCTATCGGAAATGGTGTGGTTTTCCTGGATGTCAAGAGCCCTCAAGTGTGGTGCAGGAGCAGTCTATTAGGGGTGATGAAGTATAGGCACCCTTCAGCATATCTGTGCATTAGGATTTGGTTTGATCAGTGGGTATTTAATGTATAATAAATCCAATATTATATATTAAATACCCACTATTCTATAGATAGATAGCCATGAGGAAAAGACGTCTTCTATTCTATGGCCAAATAATGAGGCTTACTAAAAATACGTAGCATCCCTTGTTAATGGAGGGGAATCCAAGATATTAAAACGTTAACACATGCCGCAAATGAAGGTTATAGCCGTCCTAAGAAAAAAAAGAACAACGCGAGTATGAAGTATACTGAAGCATGCACTTGTTAATTTTTGAGTAATACATCGAAAAAGAAAGGTAGCATGCCAGGTAGCATATTTATTACCCATTTATGCTTTTTCTCATGCTTTACCGCTTTGAAACATTTGGGCATTTAGAGACAACTGACGGCTATAACAGTCGACAGTTATTTTGGAAAAACTGTGGCCAAATGTGATAATTTCCACTTCCAAACATACAACTTATACTCGATTTCATCTGGCAGTCACAAATAATTGAAAAAAAAATGTGTTTCTGAGGACGATCGTCAAATTAAAAGTGTGCGGCAACGTGCTAAGAGAGACTTGGAAACGGCCAAAATTACTTAATAATTAATGAAGACACGGATACAACAAACAATTTAAGTTGAAAACTTGACTAATAATAGTAATAATGCAAATATTCTAAAAAATATAAGAATATATATATTCTTAATACGTTAATAACATTACAAAGAACTAAATTTGCTGGTTCTTCAAATCAACTTTGTGGTGAACTTAAGCTTTGCAGTTGCTTTAATACTTCCTTTAACAGTTTCATTAATTTATGATACGAATGATACTAAACGGTGTTCTTCTTAGGTTATATAATTTTTTATTACGCTTTATTAATTTGTAATAATAAGGCTTGATATTACTTCGATGTAAGCGGATTTTCGTAAAGGTTTTTTTTTTAAATAATATAAGATATGGATTTCTGCTTCATAATACTCATCTCGTGGCATTAAATATACATTTTAGGTTTATTAAATTTTCATTCCATAATACTGAGTAAAGCCATAAAAAGTATTTCAACTAAATATACACCGCTCTGTCTTACTAAAAATATTTTAAATGATCTTTTGAAGCTAAGCAACTTTAGAATAACTTTTTTTTTTTTTTTTAAATTTAATTTATTGATATTTACAACTATAATAATATTACAATAAGTAAATATGCTAAATGTACAATACGACTTGAAAAACACTTGTGGAGAAACTACCCATCGGTAGCACTCCATAAAAGTTCTATAGTAGATGGTCTCGAGGCCTTCTTCTTTTCAGACACCTCGGAAGGTTATCAGGAATAGTATGGGAAGCAAGTTGAGAGACTAGCGGATTCAAGTGTGTAGGGAGCTTGTCATGGAAGGATAGGTATCTAGTTTGGGCCAAATCAGTAACATGGGCTATTAAGATCATGATGGATGAGTTTGTTTGTGACATAATAAGGAGCATTGAGGATTTTACGAAGGATTTTGGATTGCAAGGATTGGATTCGAGATGAATTGGATGGTTTAGTAGAGCCCCAAAGCTCAATTCCGTATGTCCAAATAGGCCTGATAACTGTCATGTAAATGAATCTTTTGTAATTAATTGGGAGCTTAGAGCGTTTGTCCAGTAAATGTTGAAGTAGACGAAAACGACGAGCAGTTTCTTGTCTTTTCAGTCAGAATAACCTTTAAATTTATAAATTAAGAATACATAGTTGAGATTAGCAAGTATGAGTATTATATTGTGACCAGGTTGCGGGGTTTTCCGGTCCAAGGTCCAAATTGATTTAAAAAACTATTGTCCAAAGAAAAATGTTGTATTCTTATATTATACATCAACGGTAACATAATGCCAATTCCAAAAACATAACCATAATATATATTGTAACATCAACGTAACACCACCAACGCTGAGCCGCAAAGATACGATAAGGTAAAAACAGTTAAATTTGGCAATTACTTGGCCATATAACCCACTTATACACATCCGTATGGAATGACGGTCCTCAGTTAGGTGAGGTCAGATTGGTAGAGACACCTGACGGACGAATTTAGCAAACAAAAGAATACTCGTTACACACTCCCCTCCAGCGATTAAGTCCGTCGGGTTGGATAAAATAATTTAAGTTTTGAGGGATGCCATAAGCCTATTATCTTTCCATCTTCATCTCTCAGTTTACAGGATCCACCACCCGTAACGGAAACAACCGTAAAAGGGCCTTCATATTTGGGGTTCAGTTTAGCAGCGAGTTTATCAGCTGCCGACGATAGCTGAAACCTCATCTTTAAGACTTGGTCCCCCGGTTGGAAACGATCTTTTCGGCGTCTCAAGTTATAACGACTGCTCTGATTTAGACTTGCCTTCAGAGAGTTTTCCTCGGCTATATGATGAACTTCAGGCAGTCTGCCCACTTTAGCGGCCCAAGCAGCATGTTCGTCTGTGCCAGCCACTAGGATATCATCGTCGTTAGCTTGATGTAGAGGCCTCAGTTCTCTACCAAAATTTAAGAAGGCAGGACTTAACTTGGTCGAATCTTGAACGGCGGAATTTAAGGCAAACTGGATCTCTCCTAGTTTTTCGTCCCAGCGTTGGTGTTTCTTCCCTAGGTACGCTACGATAAGTTGCTTGATATTCCGATTCGCTCGTTCTGTCGGATTTGCCTGTGAATGGTAAAGAGGAGTAGTTTCTCTCTTGATTCCAAACTCCTTAGCCACTTCAGTTACAAGATTACTGACGAAGTTCTTCGCATTGTCGGAAATTACTTTATGCGGTGCGCCATATCTGTATATTATGCGGGATTTCAATTTATTTACAATAACCGAAGAGGTAGCTTTTCTGATGGGACATAATTCCACCCATCTACTAAATAAATCTACAAACACTAGTAGATATACATTGCCTCTAGAACTCCTAGGATAAGGACCCATAATGTCAACTGACACCATTTCCCACGGCTGCTTGTTATAGCGAGGGAACATTAACCCACGAGGTGGCGTGTTATTGGGTTTTACCTTCTGGCATAACTCACACTGCCTCACATACTGGCTTATATCTCGGTACAATCCAGGCCAATAATATAGTCTACTAACCCTAGAAACAGTTTTATCTATCCCCAGGTGGCCTGACTGCGGTAGATCATGATTTTCATATATTACTGCTCCCCTTAAATGTCTAGGAACGACAACTTTCCATTCCTCACTGGGGTCTTCTAGCTCTCCCTTCAAAGGATTCTTTCGATGGTATAATAGCTGTCCATCTTTTATCGACCATCCAGGGTGGAGTTCTGGGGACTTCTGGACTCGATAAAATTTCTGATTATACCATTCGTCGGTCGCTATGAGAGTTCCTGAAGTCGAAACAGAATCGGTAGTAGAATTAGGATCGGAACTGGTAGACAATACTGTGATTGCAGCAATTCGTGATAGGGCATCGGCCACTGTGTTGAGTTTCCCCTTTCGATATTCCACCTTGTAGTTGTAAGGCTGCAAGCGAAGAGCCCATCTAGCCAAACGACCTGAGGGTTTTTCAAGTTCAGTAACCACTTCAGACTGGCGTGGTCAGTTATTACAGTGAATGGATAACCTTCCAAGTAATGCCTATTCTTCTCGATACCAAACAGAACTGCGAGGCATTCCTTTTCGGTTACGGTATAATTCCTTTCAGCTGAACTTAAGGTACGAGAACAAAAAGCGATGACTCTTTCTTCGCCGTCTTGTATTTGAGTCAAGACCGCTCCAAGACCTGTATCACTGGCGTCAGTCTGTAATTGAAAAGGCTGTTTAAAGTCTGGCCTAGCTAATATTGGTGCTTCAGTCAGTGCTGACTTGAGAGCATTGAAAGAGGCGTCCTGCTCTTCTGACCAGATCCATTTAGCGTTACGCTTAAGCAAAGCTGTTAGCGGAGAGACAACTGTGGAGAAGTCTTTAATAAAACGGCGATACCATCCTGCCATTCCAAGGAATCTTCTGAGCTGCCCAGCGTTGGTGGGAGGAGGAATCGAAGTAACGGAACCAACCTTATCTGAATCTACACTCAAGCCATCACCATTAACCAGATAGCCCAAGTACCTAACTTCATTACAGCCAAATTCACATTTTTCCGGGTTGATACGCAGACCTGAGGCTTTAAGTCGACTGAACACTTCCATTAGCATATCCAAATGCAGTTTGAAAGTTGGTGTGCAAACCAAAATATCATCAAGAAAAACTACCACGTAAGGGTAAAGTTCGGGTCCAAATATTGCATCGGCTAACCTCTGAAAGGTAGCAGGTGAATTCGTCAGCCCAAAGGGTATAACTTTAAACCTGAATAGTCCTCTGCCAGGAACTGTAAACGCAGTAATGTCTTTACTAGTTTCGTCGGCAAGGGGCACTTGCAAAAATGCTTGCTTGAGGTCAAACTTGGAGAGATATCTAGCCTGTCGAAGTCCGTCCAAGAGAGATGTCATATTAGGCATAGGATAGCAATCTTTACAAGTGACTTCATTAACCTTACGAAAGTCTATACAAAAACGATAACCTGATCCCTTACGAACCATGACTATCGGGGAAGACCATGGAGATTGGCAAGGTTCCACTAAGTCTTCATCCAACATTCGATCTAACTCCTGGTGCATTGCCTCAAGTACTTTGGGTGAGTAATGGTAGGAGCGCTGCTTGATAGGTTGGGCATCCTGAACATCTACCTTATGGCTAATGCGCGTCGTTAATCCTGGAGAATCTTGGAGAATTCGCAAACCTTCACTGACTATTCTATCCAGATCCACCCTTTCTGAGGGATCAAGTGAACTAATGCCGCATATTTTTGATGTTTCCACTTCTACTAATTGAACATCTTGACGAAACGAGAACTTATGGTCGGGGTCATCTTGAAACCACCATGTCGCTTCACGATGATTAGTACTCATATTTGTGTTAACGATAAAATCTAACCCTAAAAGAAACATAAATGGAAGCTTGGTTAAAACGTAAAGCTTCGTGTCATATGACCGGTACCCAACGGTAATTGAAATGGAGAATCTTTCATCAACAATACCAGAGCTTCCATTAGCGACACAAATATTAAATTCGGGAATTTTCTCAACTTCATATCCCAATTTAAGGAGAATCTCAACCCCTTCTGGTCCAACAAATGAGGTAGTGGAACCAGGGTCAAACAGGGCCAAGTAGGACAGGCCTCCTTTGTCAGGTTTCCCTATTCGGAAATCAATATAGTGCTGTTTAGGAAACGGTAAAATATAACAAGATACGGTAGAACTTTCGGGAGAATTCGATACGACGCAAGTAGAAACGATATCAGATTTAACGGTACAAAAAGGTAAACGATAAGGCACGGTAATAGGTAAATCGGTACTTGGTGGGTCAGCTGAAACCATGGGAATAGGATTGACCCTCACTTCCGATTCCCTTGCACATTTCCCGGAGTACATTTAGGACATGCTTGAATGGAAACTCCTGGGTTACCACAACGGTAACAGAACAACTTTCGTGGTAGCGGACATCTCGAATATACGTGCGGTCCACCACAATTCCAGCAAATTAATTTCTTAGCTGGTAGAGCCGGTTTTGAGCCTTTTAGACACGTTTTCTCGTAGAGAATCGATTCGGTACTATTTCTTGATTGTACATCAGTCGGAGAGAATACCTGTTTCTTAGAGCCAACTGCCTGAATTTCGAACTGGTCGAATTGAGGATCGTGATTCGTTGTGTTAGCAGCAACATCGGTTTGTTTTTCCAATGGCGAAACAGTAAAAATTCCCGGAGATATTTGTTCTTTTCCGGAATTGGATTTGTTATATCGTTTAGTGGAATTCGCAGAGCAGGATTTTTCTATAATAGGCCTTTCTGATCGGCTTTCTTGAGCCATCATCTCATATACTCTAGTTCATTCGGTGACGAAATTAATCAAATCCTTATAAGAGGGAATATCTGCTGATTTTATTCGTTCTTCGAATGCTTTTCTAGTCCCTGGGTCTAAATTATTAAGAGCTAAATGAAGTTTAATGAAATCCCCCATGTCTTTAATGCCTAAAGCCGATAACGCAGAAAAATTATTCTCATGCTCAGATAAAAATCTCTGCAAATTAGACGCTGAAGAATTGTTTAAAGGGGTAAAATCCATCACCTTCGTGATATAATATCTGGCTAGTCGCCTTTTATTTTGATAGCGAGAGACCAATGCGTCGTAAGCGAGCGGATAATTAGCTTCGTCTAATGCGAAGCCCGAGATAAGCGACAGAGCTTCATCGCGTAAGCTACTTCGTAGATAGTAAAATTTCCTAATGGTCGATAGAGATTCTTCCCTATGAACCATAGAATCAAATAGGGAATAGAATCCATTCCAGTCCTCTAATTTCCCTGTGAATATCGGTAAGTCAATTATCGGTAGCTCCTGAGGAATAGAATGAGAATGGACAACCACAGGTTTATTCTCAGGAGGGCAGGTAGATTGCACCACTTTGTTATAATTCGCTTTAGTAATATCAACTAAATCGTTAAATGAATTTTGTACTTCTGTTGTCTCGAGTTTTTCACTTTTGTTCTTTATACTTGCATTAAATATCCGAATTTTTGATTGAATTTCTTCAAATCGGATTTCATTTTTGAGTAAGCGGTCATAAGCGGGTTTAAAAGCGGATGCTGAATCGGTACTCAAAGATTTGGATTTTGTGAAAATGGATTGAACTGCGGCAAAAATATCCTCCCTCTCTGACACTAGAACGACTGGATCACCCATTGTGACAATAAATCAAGACTACCCAAAGTTACAAAAAAAATGCCAAAGAAAGTAAATGTTGAAAAAAATACCAACAGAACCTTTAAAGGTCGTAAAATACTGAAAATTAAATTAATAAAATTATATTAAAACTAACAAATTAAATTAAATCGGTAAGCGTCCTTTACAAACTTAATATATAATTTTTCATATGTCAGCCATAGATAAACAAATATTTTCCCTTTAAAAGGAAACACAAGATAATGCTAAATAGAAACAAACAACAGCTGTTGTCTCTAGGTGAACTTAATGCTTACTTGCTAATCTAACATATGTTCAATTCAACTATTTAAACTTACGGTAAAAATACAAAATAAAATCATATATTAGTAGATTTTAATTTTCAAAACATGTGTTAAACAAAACTAAGTCGTTCTACGACCTTAAGTAAAAGTTCTTAATTTTTTTTTTGTTGATACCAAATTATAAATTAAAAATAATTATCTTTACATTTCCAAAATTGCGTCTAAGACAAACCTTTTGCTTCCGTCAACAGAAATTTAGTACCTTCGATTAATACGAAAATTATATTTAAACATAAAAAAAAATATTAAAGTATTGTTTGGAAAAATTATCCTGTTACTATTATTATAAAACTATTATCAGTTAACTTCACTATTTCAAAAAAATGTTAATATAATAATTAAATCTTCAACTAATAACTTATCTGTAGATTTTTCTTTTGCAGTCCCTGTATTCGAGCGCCATATTATTTGTGACCAGGTTGCGGGGTTTTCCGGTCCAAGGTCCAAATTGATTTAAAAAACTATTGCCCAAAGAAAAATGTTGTATTCTTATATTATACATCAACGGTAACATAATGCCAACTCCAAAAACATAACCATAATATATATTGTAACATCAACGTAACACCACCAACGCTGAGCCGCAAAGATACGATAAGGTAAAAAACAGTTAAATTTGGCAATTACTTGGCCATATAACCCACTTATACACATCCGTATGGAATGACGGTCCTCAGTTAAGTGAGGTCAGAGTGGTAGAGACACCTGACGGACGAATTTAGCAAACAAAAGAATACTCGTTACAATATAATCAGTACCAACCACGCATTGGTTTCAGTACTTGATAGAGATTGTATTTTTTACAAGAAGGTCACATGGCTGAGATCACAATAAACCATTAGGTTTTCTCCCAATTAGGAGTACCTGAACGAGCCCCAGGAGGGTCTGCAAATGACTTTGAGTTGCTCTGCCAGTTTTCGAACAATTGTTCTGGGATTTTCTTTCACCAAAGCTCCGAGAACATCGTCATCAAGGGCAGAACTTCTTCCACGGCCTTCTTAGTCATCAAGGCTCAAGCCTTCCTCTCGAAATCTCAGGAACTACCGTTGAACAATGCACTCACTTATACTGTCCTCGCCCCAGATTACGTTCATATTTCTGGCCATTCTGGTTCGCATAAATAAATTCTCCGAAAATCGCTCTTTGAAATCTTCTTAAAATCAGATTTTTCCCTATAGCAAATAGGTCCAGAGATAAACAAACATTTTCGTTTGAAATATGATTGATAAGTGTTTGCATTAATAAAAGTATTTTACATTAATAAAATTCAAAAGTAGTAACCAATAAAGAAGTTAACTGTTTGGGGAGTATTTTAAAGAAAACATTAGATCCTGCATGATTTTCATGACAGTTCAAAAGAATGATATCAAAAAAAAAAATAGCCACGTCAGTTATCGTGACAAATAAAATTTTTTTTAAAATAAAAGGTGATGGGTGGAAAGCATTATGGTAGGTAGCTATTATAAAGGTGGAATGGCAAGAGAATGAATGATAAAATATTTAAGAATGGGATATACAATCCCTATTATTGTTTAGTTGGCGTATTA